>JAPKLX010000090.1:1072706-1141525 GCA_026898415.1 Leonotis leonurus | reverse complement strand
GATGACTCAATCGTTCTGGTTCCTCGCTGTAGGCATCGATCTGGTCGCTGTCTGTTACAGCAGATTGATTCTTCTTTGGCATAAAACCTTGACTTTCATCCTATTCTAAGTTGAGATTGACTTCTATAGGAATATTTCCTTTACACTTTAAGTCATCTCCTAATCTTTTCAATAGCAGAATTCACCTTATCTCTAGTGATCTGGTTTTACATGAAGAACAGATTAAGCTCTAAACTAGCTAAGTGTGTTTCGAAGAACCATCATTAACACTAAAACCTTAGGGTTCCCAACATCTGTAAAGACTAAGACCATAATATAAATAATGGCGTTTGGTTTAACGCGGTGGACTGAAGATGTAAATGGAAGACTTCCTCTCACGTTTATAGTTTGATAAATGATGTCATTTACTCAATTACTATAGATTAAATGTTTCATTTATTTTTCTAATTAATTTTCGATGTTGTTGGGAACCTTTTTGATTATTGTGGAAATCATTATCTATATGTTTTGATGATGCGAAACCAATGTTAAACCATAATGCGAAACCATAATGCATATTGATGCTCAGGTATTTATGCTTTATTTGTGTCTAGATTAGATAGACTTAACAGATGGTTAAGTGTAAGGACAGGTCGATGAAAGACAGATCGTGTCCATAAGAACCATTTGTATTCTCAATAGTAGATCAACTAACTTGTAAGATCAGGTTGAGTTAACGACATGTATCATAGAGCTTGATCTTATCTTGTCTATCTATTAGAAGGGGATCAACCTGTAAGGCCAGATTAAATAAACGATCTGTGCTATAAAGATCGACCTAATTATGTAGTAGGTTAAGTCAAAATGTGAGAACATATTGTTGTAACGATCTGTTCATAGGACTAACCTAATCTATCTAGACTTAGTTTTTATTGCATCTTTTTTATCGAACAGGAGGTCAACATTATAACAAGGACAAGTCGTTATAACAAGGACAGGTCGTTATAACAAGGACAAATCATTAGATCGATGGACAGGTCGATATGAAGATCAAGATACAGCGAGATAAAATCAACCTTGTATCAAACAGGTTGACATCAAGCTACATTATGAAATGGACAGCTAGGTGCACAAGAAGAAACTTGAGAAAAACGATTTGTGTGTAACAGATCGTTCAACAAATCGATAGCAGATCAATCAGTTGTTTATGGGGAGTCAGCTCAATGTTTACAGGATACAACTTGCTCAACTACAGGTTGTTTTTAATCCACCTGTTCTTATGGAATCCAAACGAGCTGCTCATCCCAATTGTCGGAAGCTATAATCTACCTAAATTGATAAGCCTACATGTCCTATGTCACATCAACATCCACGTAGGACAAACTCCAACGGCTAGAAGTACAATCAGCAGCCAACGTTCAAAAGATCATTTAATGCTCACTACAAAAGCTACAAAGACTTCCAACGACTATAATTCAAATTTGCCTATATATATTTCAAGCCTTCTTCAGAAATAGGTGTTCGTGTGTTCATGATACAGCCCAGAAAAAGCTTCAAACGCCACAAGATTCTCTCCAGTTTTCATTGATTTATTCAACACTAGATAAAGATTATATATATCCTTGAGTGTTGTAAATTAGAGAGAAATCACCATATTTCTGAAGATAAACCCGCTAGAACTTATCTTAGATTTGAGCCTTCAAAGCCCATAGTTCTAGTTTCCTCCATAGCCAAAAGCTTGGAGGAAGAACAACTATAAAATCGAACTCAGATCTCGTACTCGACTAGTTTAAATAAAAGAGTTGTAATCTCATACTCAACGAGAATAAATAAGCGAGTTTTGGATCGTACTCAACGAGAATAAATAAGTGAGGGATCCAAGGTTAAGGAATTCATCGATCTAGATTTGACCGATCGTGGACGTAGAGAATTTTCCGAACCACGTTAAATATTGTGTGTTCTTTTATATTTTGCATTGCATTGTTTTGATTCTTTGTTTATCACTCACCAGATAACTTATCTAATTAAGCGAGTTGTGCATCTTGAATCAATCCCTTAAAGAACACTCGGTATAAATAAAATATATTTTCTAAGTATAGGAGCAGCCAACAACATATACACAGCTTCCGCACATGATCTGTGTTTGGACAGATCGTCTGGTATGCTTCAGCTAGCTGCTAGTCTATCTGCTCCTTGACAGATTATTCACTCTATGTGTTGAGAATTTACTTGAGCAGCTGGATCTCTCTCTACATTAGAGGAGATTGACTGCTACGCCCAGTGAGCTATTGTGGAATAAACAGCGAGCTGCATCTCAACCTGTTGTTCACAGCCAAACGCAAAAAGTTGGAGTGTGGTGTATTTCTCCCTTCCCCCATACACCACACCTGCTCTCTCTGGACCCAACACATGTCCTATTTTAGTTTTTTGAATTGTTAATTAGATATAAATATATATTTCTTCATAAACAGTCCCCATAATTGTGTAGTCACCTATAATTAATATGTGACATTATCAAAAATGGCAATAGCTCTAAATTCACCACATCTCACTACGAAGAAAAGTTAATTTAATAAGAATTTTTTGTTACTAAAACAAGAAATTATATTACTAAAAATGTTAGTAACGGATTTATAACATATTTATTCGTAGTAATATTGATGGTTGCTAAAATAATTTAACAACGTAATATATTCGTAGTAATATTGATGGTTTCTTCAATTTAGTAACGGAATTATAATGAAAAATTCCGTTAATAAATTTTAATATCGGATAATTATGTTACTATCACTACTAGAAAAATGAGCATAGATGACACATCATAGATGACATTTTTTTTCAAAAAATGTCATCTATGAGCGCTTTTTTTGCATAGATGATATTTTGAAAAAAAAAATATGATGTATGAAGTGTCATGAAAAATATAGATGATATTTTGTTAAATAATGTCATGGTATAGTGTCATCTTTGGGAGCTTAGATGACAATATCATTGAAGTGTGATGTATATGGTGTCATCTATAGAAAATTAACATAGAAAATTCTCAAATTGAACTAAACCCTTGTTTCCACCTTCACTATCGCTCCCCTAATTCTGCCTCACCCTTCACCCTCGTTCCCCTTCACCGTCAATTCCCCTTCACCGTCGTTCCCCCCTACCACAATCT
Organism: Leonotis leonurus; assembly: GCA_026898415.1. Classification (NCBI taxonomy): domain Eukaryota; kingdom Viridiplantae; phylum Streptophyta; class Magnoliopsida; order Lamiales; family Lamiaceae; genus Leonotis; species Leonotis leonurus. The sequence goes on along the minus strand of JAPKLX010000090.1, from coordinate 1,138,380 downwards.
GTCGCTCTAATCATTTGCTAATCACAATTTTGCCTAATATTCTTACTGATTCTACCTTCCCAATTCATCTCAGACTCCATAAACACTGTTTTTCGTCGACTGAAGCTTGGTGAGGGGAAACCCTAGGTTTCGCCGCCACCCTCTGGGTGCGCCGCCGGTGACCTCGGTGGAGGCGCTGGCCGGAATAGCTCTTCTAAACAACACTTCAAACATCACTTAATCTTTATCCGTCGATTTGGTGAGAGAATCAAATCGCGAGTGCTAGGGCTTTCTGTTCGAACACTGTCTCTCATTCCTGGGAGGAGATTTACTTGGGCGTTTGAAACAGCATTGTGCGAATCCTGGAAGGTGATTCGCGATTCCTGATTTGAACCAGCGCGATTCCAGCTGCATTCGAACCAGCGTGCGTGACACTCTGCGCGCGAAAGGATTCCCCTCTGTGAAGTGATTAGCCTTGGGCGATTGAAAGCAGCTCTGTGCGACACTCAAAACACTTGTGTCACGCCCCGATTTGTAGCCTTGAGATTTGTAGCCTTGAGATCCTCAGTTTCGAATTCAGGGAGTTTATCTCTAATCTGTGCTTCACTGTATTGCATATCCTAGCTTTTGCAAGGCCATACTTGAATCTGTTTTACTGAGCAATTTTCTGCGATTACTTGATTAAAAATTTGATTTTGGTGCTCTAACTGTCTGAATACCTGATTGTCTTTTGCTAGAATTAGGATCAAAACACTTGCTCGTTTCTGCTCCAGCTTTTACTTCTGATTCTGAGCACTCTGTAATCTGCTGTGCTTATCACTCTGTAATCTGCTGTGCTAATAATCACACTTAATCGATTTACTGGGCACGGTGCTGTGGTATTTTGAAAGGAAAATCTATTTTTGGTGCTCTTATCTGTCTGAATACTCGATTACCTTTATTTGCTGGTACCTGAACTTGACCCTTGGCAAGTTTGATCATAATCTTCAATATCAGCTCACTATCCACTGCTTAATCAAGAATACTATGCTGAATTTTCTGGACTTAATCTGATTTAAATCTGTAATTGTTGAGGCATTTTACTGGGCGTTTGAAACAGCATTGTGCTGAATTTTGTGGACCTAATCTGATTTAAATCTATAATTGTTGAGGTGTTTTACTGGGCGTTTGAAACAGCATTGTTGCATCATTCAAGAAGGTAAAAAGTGCCATTACCGACAATGCACAGCTTGCTAGTATCCTGCGGAGCTCTAATAAACTGGTAATGTTACGATAAGAGAATTTCCCAACACCTCCAACTATTCTGTAGTATTTGCAAGTTATCGGACTGCATCACTGAAGTATTTTTATTGTGTTCACCTTTTTTTCTTTCAGTTTGTAAGTGAAGATGGCACTAATGTTAAACGTCAGCATCCATTGACTGAATCAGATATGGAAGAGTTGCAAGTAGGTTTTGTTTTCTTTGTATTGCCAGGTTACCCTAAGTTTAGTCACTAATAAATTTTGACATCTTTCTTATTGTGCTCTAATGATTTTGAGTTTATATGTATGTATATTTATATTAAGCTATTGATGTTTTCCTTATTCACTTCTCATCTTTGATCATGTTCCCCTATAGTCTCGTATAGTCATTGCTGAAAACTTACCTGAGGATCATTCCCACCAGAAGCTCATGAAGATTTTCTCATCAGTTGGGAGGCAAGTGACTCCCTTGTTTTGCACAACTAATTCATAAAGATATTTGATTAGAGTGAGTCGTGTTCCTGTGTCTTAAATTCGCTTTTGATGATTTAACAGTGTTAAGTCAATTCGTACCTGTGCGCCACAGAATTTAAATGGAAAAACAGGAAAAGGTGACAGGTCACACTTTTCTGGCAAGGTATTCATTTAGCATTATTGCTTTCATGCTTCATTGCTCTACCTAGATATCATCTACATTTTTTATTATCTGCAAATGGACTTGTATATTTGGAAGTCCATTTGAACCGGGTTTCCAAACAAGCTCAGAATATCAAATAAGTTACTAGAGTCTCAAATTAAGTGGCTCGTGATCTTCTCACAATATCACTACAATGAAATAATATATGTTTATGTAGGTTTTCTTATTACTATAACTTTTTCCCATACTTAAATTCAATTTTTCACTGACCTATAAATTGGATGTCTCCATGTAGTCTCACGCTTTCGTGGAGTATGAATCTGTTCAATGTGCTGAAAAAGCGGTATGACATTCAAAATCCCACCAAATATCTGTCAATGATCCTGTCTGGCTTGGATTCTTAACAGCTGGCATTTTGGCTCTTTTTGTGCAGGTTGCTGAATTGCTAGATGAGAGCAACTGGAGGAATGGTCTGAAAGTTCGCTGAATTGCAATATTCTCAATATGAGATTGACGAGGTTCGTGAGGATTGGGCGACCAGTGTGATCAATGAGGTTAATAAAATAACTCATTCAATTTTATTTCTAAGTACTTTCCACATATTTAACTAAAAAAAAAGTCTCACTCTAGCTCGATTTTCTTGTAGATTGACATGTGAAGCTAGTGACAATATTGCTTTGATCGATGAAGAAGTTTGGTGATTTTGGGCATGGTGATTCAAACTTCTACTGCTTTGGGTCCGTGTATTAGTTTAAGTTACATTAGTTAATGTGGATTGAAATATTAACCCAAACTTTTTAGTATTTTGTCATTTTTATTTTTATTTCCGTGTACGAAGTTAAATATTAGACAATTAATGCATATAAATATTTTTAGTGCGTGTATGAATTCTCTATTTGGCATTGTTTTATTTTGTAAAATATATTGATGAAACCAAAATTATTAAATACAGGTTAATTAATGAAAAAATACGAAAATGGTTAAATTTATCAGATTATAAATGACATTTTTTTAATATAGATGACATTAAATTACTGTCATCTTATGAATTATAGATGACATTCTAAAAAAGTCATGAATTTCACCTAAATGTGTCAACTTCTCGCTTATAAATGACATTTTTTTATATAGATGACATTATATTGTGTCATGTATTATAAAATAGATGACATTATTTTAGTGTCATCGTTTAATAAAATAATATCATCTATGAGCGCATACATCACACGTTTTCAGTGTCATCTATGAGCGAGGAATAGATGAGACAGGCATATTTGACATTCTTTTACCCTCATACATGACACTGATTTAATGTCATGTATGAGCGTTTTTCTAGTAGTGTATACTTGAACAACAAATTTCATAACAATTATGTTGTTAGTCCGTTAAAATTTAAAAACGAAAAATTTTTCCGGAACTATTCCATTACTATAAAATAGGAGTATGTTTGTTGTAGTATCTATCGTTGATAATTTTCAAAATATTTTATTGTTTAATGTTTATAGTCATTTGTAACAATTGGGAAAGTATCAATTAAACACCTTGGAAAATATTGCGGAGGAATTGTGAATGACCAAATAAACTAAGAAGTCATGCTAGCTCAATTGCTCTCAGACTTTTATTGTACCAATTGCAATTATCAAACTTAATTTCGGCAACAAAATACGACAGATTTCGTATAATAATGCCAAAATAATATTCTATAAACTCGAAGGTAATGCATCTATCGTATTATAACAAAGTGGAGTTTATATATGTATAACAAAAAAAAAGTACTAGTAATATAATTATAAAATTCCATATTTTCTAGTTGAATTTTCAGCCAAATGTCATATTCTTGGCCTTCGATTTGAAGGACGGTCATTTAATTTGGAAATATTCATATACATAAAAAAAGTTATTATTTTACGGTTTTATTGTATGTATTGAGAAATTTCTGGCGAACTGTGGACGAGAACTTTGTGTGCATTATTTAGTGCATAATGATTTTGCCTTGTTAACATCATTGCTTTACTACAATGTTGTCTCATTGCATATATAATTATTTCACGTGAAGAAATTCTTCATTACGTTTCATATAAAATAAATGTAGAAGTTTACTAGTTTATGTGATAACTTAATTATGAAGTTAATCAATATTAATTGCTTTGTTAATCCAATTATTCTTCGTGCATGATCTCCTACAATACAAGGCAGTTTTATGCCGCATCCTTTAACACTATAGGAAAAGAAACAGTCATTAAAAAAACCATTAGTAAGTGAGCGTATATTGGCCTAATAGTAATGAGGTTAATGTCTGAAGCAATAGGTCTCGAGTTCGAGTATAGTGTCATGTATTGTCACGTCCCCATTTCACTTCTCCAAGTAAAATTGAGGATAACGTGACTAACAGGGAAAAACGGAAAATGAACGAAACGAAAGCATTGATATAAAGATGATACGTGGAACGTACAACAAAGAGAAGAATTTCGATGGAGTTGTGTGCCACCAAAACCCAAATACATCAACGAAATCTTAACGTTTGAAGCCAACACAGATTAAAACAACATTAAGAAAAACATGGAGAACGAGTACAAGTCTGAAATACATAGTTCGAAGGCAAGATAGATAGCTACTAAGTTCTTGGATCTAACACAAAAGTCTGGCAGCGGAAACTGGATCAATATCTGAATTTACGTGTATGACGACATATAAATCACCGAGAGTAAAACAACAAGAGTTCAACAAAAACCACCGCTGAGCCTTCCCATTTGTCATCACGACTTAACCTGCACATTTATAAATATATGCAGGGCTGAGTACGAAAGTACTCAGTAAACACATGCCGAAATCACATTCGTACTAATATATTTGCAATTGTCGTAACACAGTGCAACATAGGGATTTTGTCACTAAAGAACCTATGTTCACTAAAATTCTTGTGATCTTAAAAGTTCGACTGCCCAGTCTAAGTTCTGGAGTAATCATACATATCTGTAATTCTGTGTGTCGGGAAAGTGGCCACTTTCCGCGAACACTGAACCGGCCAACCCGCTAAGATGACTCACAATTCTGGTGTACACTAGCTTTAAAAGATAAAAATCTTTAAAAGCCCGAAATCGATTAATTGTTCAACAGATACGCATCATACCAAAATATAAATATTTTCGACAATGCAATACTTCATAACATTTAAATTCTAAGCATTCTAAACGAAAATCATACTTTGGTACAACGCATGTGATTTTATTTGAAAGAAAGCCTACCTGATTTGCTTCCTTGTCTAACGAAATGCTGATTTAGGTCGACTGGGGTTCCCTTTCGCTGATCCTTAATCGCAATTAAGAGGAAAATACTCTTCGTGAGTATTAATTGTCTTATCTAATCAAAATGAAATAATATGCTATTATTTCATAATTTATCTTAATAATTACTCAATTTAGAATTGAGTTTCTAGTAGTTAATCCAACTCATTATTGAAGAGTTCCAACATAAATCGAATTACGAATTTCTCAATAATATTCTCTAAGTCGTTCTATCCAATTTAGGTACTATAATTAGTCGAGATACTTACTCGAAATAATTTAATTTATGATTAAGAGTTTTATTGGAAATTGGCTACAAAACTCGTTTCTTATCAATAACTTGGTTTAACTTAATTATTTGGGTTTAATCGATCGAGGAAAACTTACTCAACCAATTTATCTCTAAATTCTAAGATTTAATATTTTAAGTATTTTTTTAAGAATTTAAATCTTAGTTTGTTCTAATTATTTTATTGAGGCCCAAGTTTTGAATCGAATATAAAAGGTTCGTCAAATTCTATGTTTTATAGCCCGATTAGACTTTTTATTTCGGAGCCTAGCCCGTTTATTAATTTCTATCCGATCTCTATTTTTGAATTTGGGCCCAGATTAAATTTAATTTCAAGCCTAACCCATTACCAAATTCAGCCCAATAATAATATTATGTAACTTAGCCCATCAGGATTGTTACCGGCCCGTTCGTTTAATTATCTACAGCCCATCAAGATTGTTACCCCCCCCCCCCCAGTCCATGTTTTCTCTTCGTTCTCGCCTAACACTTCCAACCCTAAATTAGTTCACCCGACTTCTCCTTCTTCCTCGCCTCTGCTATTTCGTCGTTCCTCTCCTTCGCAGACGATTCTCTCGTCCCTGCTTCTCTCCCTGTTTCTCTTCTCTTCTCCTCGGCTGTTGCTCTCTCTCTCTCTCGGTCGCTGCAATGGCGAAATTTTCTCTCCAGTGACTTCAAGGTAGGATTTTCTACTTCCCCCTTCTCCCCCCTTCTTTTCTTCCTAGCTTTCGAAATTTGTTCTTGCATGTTAGATTTTAATGAATTTCCTACAATGTTCTACATACTTCTTAAATTCTTTAACTCTCGGTGTTTCTTTTCTCTTCAGTCTCTGATATTTCGTTGGAGAATTACTCGCCTGAGTTCTCTAGGCTGAAATCCCTAGGCGTTTTCCCTTAAAGGTAATCTTTTAGTTTTGTTCTTGTACTTTCAGATTTATAGGATGTATATTCCTTTCCCCTTCACTGTTTTGGTTTCAGAACTTAACATTCTCTTCTTTCGATTTTTGGGATCCAGACTTTAGAATTTTTGTATGATTAAATCTTCCAAGTTTTTGGGTTAGACCCTTATGCTAGGCCATATATTTGATTTTGACTTCTTTCTTTTAGTTACGGGTTGGGAAGAATGGAAGAACTTCAGTTTAGTTAAAATTTTCAAGTTCTGATTTTGATTTAAAGATTTACTCGAGTTCTGACCTTAGTTTTGTTCGTATTTTTGGCTGAGGGTTACATATTGGTTGCTGGTCCCTTTTTCTTTATATTCCTACGCTGGAAGGGTTATGGAGATGTGCTGCTGAGTGAGGTAGTTTTCTGTCTTTAAATTCTGAGATTTATTAATCTTTTGAGTTTGTTTATCTTGTTCTGGAGCTAATATACATTGAGTATGTTCTGGAGGTAAATTAATATAACAAAAAGTCCAGTTCTAAGATTTGAATCTACTTATGTATCAGTAAAAGGCTATATGTTCTGTTCTAGAGTTTGCATGCATATATATAAGTCTCTAGCTAGGTTCTGAAATCTGCATGTCTATATATCCTTGTTCTACTTCTAAAAGTGTGAGTATAGTCTATGTACATCAAGATTAATCTTTCTGAAAACAGGGGTAAATATTCAGTAGGGTAAAAATATATATTCGCATGCATATTAGGTACATCAATATTCTTCTAAGAACACTTATTAGGTTTGCACACTTAACACTCATGGATCCTTGAGATAACAGAATATGAACTAGAATGAAAGCATTCTTCTTTCAGTTTTTCCTAATTAAAACAAGATAGATGGGATGAGTCTATACTTACTCAAAGTTTCGATTATGAACTCTCTCTCTCTGAGCTGGTTTCTGATAAAGCAGAACAGGAATGATCTTAGCTAGATATCAAATTTGAACTAAGGTTTGTAAATCTATGCTCACCTTACTGCTCCTAAAACTGAACTTGTGGTTTCTGAGATGATTTCTTCTTGTGTAGTTGTGTGGCTGCGTCTGTATGCTTGTGTGAGTGAAAGGAGTGTTGAAGTAGGATGTAGGAAAGTATATGGTTGGTTATATGCAAGGTGGAATGGCTCAGCTTAAAGTCTTGCTGTAGGTAGGCACTTGAACGTTCTCAATATATCACAGCCTACTCTTAACAACTAGTTTGCTCTTAAGTCTTGACTTTAGTGACAGCAATAAGTTCTGATGTTTCTTTTCCTTCTGTTGCAGGTTCAGGACGATTGGAGATGATGGTGGAGAAGTGAGGGTTACTCTCTGCCTAAACCACAGTCCCCCCCTTGCTTTACAGCTTCTATTCCTTTACTTATTCCTATTGTTTATTCCCAAATCACTCCCTATTTCCTGTTGCATTAATGTTGCAGTATTGTTGATACTTTAAGTGTATCTTGCTTCTTTATGTAGATAGATTTCATGTTTGCTTTGCTTGGTTCCAAGACTAACATGCACTAGTAGAATTATAGGAGGTGGTGCTGTCCTTCTTTACTCCTCTATTCTCTTGTTTCGATTGCAACATAATTCTACTGTATATACATATCATCACCTTTCTTTATTTACTGCTCACCTTCTTTCTTCTTCTTACTGCACTAGTACATATATATATATATAGCGTGTGATTTCTTTTTCATAAGGCAAGGTTTCTTACTATATAATTATATGCACATATACTTAATGTACCCTTCTAAATTAAATGATGAGGTGATTGTAATAAAAGGGTTAACACTTATCAATTACTAGATTTCCATGTTTCCAACTCTAAATCTAATAATCTCTCTCTTTTAGAAGACTTTGGGATCATAAATTAATTTAAATATAGATCAATCAACTAAGCTTCGATAACTTAATTGTTCCACTTCTCAATGAATAAGACATTAAACAACTACTACTAAGATATATCTATATATCTTATTACTTAGTATTTAACTACTATGCTATAAAACACCATTCACGGTTTAACTTACGCAAATATTTGAAGATATACAACAATAGTCACTAATATCAATTAACTAATTGATATCTTTTGCATTCTATTACGAAATTTTCTCGAGCAGATTTTGATATCCAATAATTAATAGAAAAATTTTTACGGGCTATTACATGTATATATTATATAGATGATAATATCGTCAAAATGTGATCTATACGTGTGTTTAAACGTTCTTTGTACAAGAGAAAAAAAAATACAATTTTACTGAAAAAATATCAAGTGTATCACCAAACACGTCATACTTAGTTAATTTTTATAAACCTAAACAAACCTAAAATATAATAGGATATAAAACATCAAACATATCTTGATTAAACTATGAAAACATCTACATATACCTTTTCTAGGAATTAAACTGAAATTACAAATGAAATAAATTAAATTAATCGAAAATGATATAATAGTCGAACAGACTGGATGATGACTGAATTTGAGTTCGGGGGTCCATACACCACGACAAAAGCGATGAGTCTTGTTCATCTCGTCGTTCCGCTCGTTGAAAGAGGCTTTAATAGAAATTTCGAACCTAAAATAAAAAATTATTATTGTTTCGATTTTAACTGATGATAATTTCTTTTATCGATGTTTAATTTTCATGTAATCATCCCCCAATTGTTCTCTTCAACTTTAATTATATATAAATTTTAATTAAATATGATAAATTATTATACAATTTATTTTAAATTAAATTACTTTCTCTACCACGTTAAATAAAATTAGTAACAAATTTATGGATGAACTACTTAACTTTCTATTTGGCGTGTGGCATTAATGTTTGGGAGACGGTCGTGCTTTTACATTAGGTGTACTATGTTGACCATTTTTCGGTTGAAAACAGCTTCATTTTTATTTTAATTTTGACAGCTCCTATTTTTAATTTAGAGCTCCATAAATAAGTATCCAATAAAAGTAAATTGAGTTTGTGAATGTTTACAAAAATGAAGTTAGTGAGAACAAGGTGTTCGTTATAAGTTGCAAACGTTATGCCTATTTTATGTAATTATTTAATTTATATCATAATAACTAAACTTTCAATGAAAATATAATAATTTCTTTTTGGTAAAAACTTTACCATTTTTTACATATATAATCAGTACTCACACGTGTGACCAATTAAATTTATTATTTTAATATTATGGAAGATCATGTGATTTTCCGATCAATTATTGCTAATAATATAACATGGTCTTATTATGCTAAAGCTTAATTATAACATTTGAATTTTATATGCATGGAACTTAAACTCTAAGTTACTAGTTTAGTTACAGTGGAGTCAATAATTTAAAGTAGTTATAATGGGTAAAAATACCCAATTTTAAATTATTACATGTTAAAACTAACCAAAAGCTATAAACACATGTAAGAAATACCCACTTTTTAAAAAACAAGAAAAGTTCATCTCACAATTTCTTGATACAATATTGACATTTAAAAATATATACAAGCATACACATGCAACAACCGGTGGCCAAGTATCAACGAATAGCAACCACCGGTGGTAGGATCCACCACCGGTGGCTGCTATTCATTGATACTTGGTCACCGGTTGTCACTGTTTCACAATCACAATATTATATACTATGTAAAAATACTACAACCGGTGGTCAAAACATTTTAGAATGCTGCAATCGGTGGTTGGCATCACCACCGGTGGATGCACTTCTGCCACCGGTTGTAACAAAAACTTCATTGCAACATCATATAGAACTACATTATGTAAACAAAATAGGAAAACATTCAACATATGATATTGACAGTGAATAATTTTAGAATGCTGCAGCCGGTGGTGGTGATATGCGACGAAGAGGAGGGAGTGCAGCGCGGTGGTGGTGGAGTGCAGCGCGGCGGTGGTGGAGGACGAAGTAGAATATGTGGGCCCCAGTGCAGCCGGCGGTGGAGGAGTGTAGCGCGGAGGGAGTGCAACCGGTGGTGGTGGAGTGCAGCCGGTGGATGAGTTCGAAGGCGGGCTCAACTCCGACGGTGTTTTCATTATCAAGGTCCTTGATTCACGATCCTTGCGTGTTATATCGAGATCTCTGTTCCTGGCGGCGCTTCTGCTCTCACTGCCCTCGATCGGTTCCATTATCAGCGCCGCTTCCCACGCACCGCCGCTACTTCTCTATGATGACGAATCTGCCGCTACTTCTCTTCGATTTGATGGAGGAGGGCCTCATCACGAGGGACACCGGCATGGACTTGAGCAACAGAGCGGGATCGCACCAGCGATGAAGATGGAGGGAGCCAAGGCAGCGATGGAGAACAATTCAATGAGATGGTGGCAATTTGATGGAGCGGTGGAAGAAGAAAACCAGCGATGGAGATGGAGGGAGCCAAGGTAGCGAGCGGTGATGGCAGAAATGTGAGGAAGAAGATGAATAATGGGTGTTAGCGTACAAAATGATTAAAAATGGGTGTTAGTGTACAAAGGCAGCCATTGCGTGGGCCCCACATAATAAATGAGTGTTAGTGTACAAATGGTTGACATTTTTAAAAAGTGGCTATTTTTTACATGAATCTTTAGTTTTAAGTATTTTTAACATACACTTTGTTTAAATTGGGTATTTTTAATTTTCACCCTTAAAGTATCTAAGTTGTATAGGTCAATGATGGAAGCTTCTTATTGGTAGAGATGTAGTCAATTACTTTGAATAAATCTTAGAAAAGAGCACATCATGATACTTGACAATGTGTTTTAGGTGCTTCTATTAAAGAAATAATTACCTTTATCAACAAATATTTATAAAAGAAATAATTTCCTTTATCAACAGATATTTTGTTCTTTACCGTAGATGTATGTGTAATTAATCATTTAATGTCGGCATCGTGAGAAAAGCTTGGTTATTGTGTCTAATCTATAATATAATACAAGTTCGAGCGAAACTGTCCACCTCAGCCCTTAAAACCCTCCCAACCTCCCATTTGATTTTTCCTATTTTTCTAGATTTTTGAAATTTTATCTATATATTAATAATATATAATATTATTATATAGTCTTATTTCCATGTAGGCCTATAATATTTATGTTATGTTTTTATTTCTATATATATCATAAATTGTATTATATATTATTCCATATTTAAGTATTATTTTAATAAATATAATATATATAGTAATATTTAATTTGATATATATATTTTGATAACTAATTTAATAATAATTTATATAAATTATGTATAATATTTTAAAATCTTATTAAAATTAATAAATCATATTAAAATATCTAGATTTTTATATTAGATTATATGTTTTTTTAATATATATAATTTATTACGTATGATTATTATAACATACTTTTAATTATATTATTATTCCAAAAATTAACATTCCTAATTATTTATCATAATAATTAAAGAGATATAAACTTATGTATTTTTTCTCTTTAATTGTATTGTTCATTATCTCCTTCTATATTTTTCTATGGATCGAGACAATAACTATTTCTTCAATTCTCATAATTTTGATTTTTCTGGAGATTATCATCCCGATCTTGAAAATATTTCAAATTCTGAAGATTTTCATCATTCAATTATGAGATGAACCATTCATTTTCACAAAATCATCCTCATTCACCTATTCTCGAATATCACCAAACCACTCAAAACATCTCCCAAAACTCATATGGAAAAACTCACACAACATCTTCCAACAATTCAAAAGGTCGGACGGATCAAGAAGATCATTAATGTCTGCATTGTGTTTTGTCAGCAATAATCCAATTGTTGGCACAAACCAAAATAGTTCTACATTTTGGGGAAGTATCCTAAATATGTATGAGCAAGGCCGAGTAGAAAATCCAACAATTGGTAGTGCAAGATTCCTAGAATCATTGAGGCAACGATTCAGGCGCCTCAATAAAAATGTAACAAAGTGGGTTGCTGCATACAACAAAGCGTATGATCGAAAAACGAGCTGGTAGTCCAGCCAAGACATTGAGAATGTAGCTAAAACATTGTATGGAAAACCTAAGTTCACACACCATGAGGTGTTTGAAAAAGTTATGAGTCACAATCCTAAATGAGAATTAAAAATAAATAATACTGGTTATACACATTCTCGGGCCGAAGGCGAAGATAGTGTTGAAGAAAGTCGTGGGAGCTCAAAAAGATCAAGGACCGATGAGGATGGAGACCCTCAAACTAAATCCACACCAGAAGCTGTTGGAAATGGAGGTTCGAGACTTTCTCATCCTATTGGTAGAGACAAAGCTAAGGTCAAGGCTAAAAGAAAAGGAAAAGCAAAAGAAACAACATCGTAGTCTTCCATACTCCCAGATGAATGGATTGAAGAACTTCGTCAGTTGAGAATTACACGTTAAGTTGAAACTGAATTACAGAGAGAAACTAAAAAGTCTACACTTAACACGTTGCTGGCAAAGAGTCAATTATCTCCTCAAGAAGAAGCTTTGAAGCTTGAGCTAATGCGGCAGTTATATGGGATGTGATCATACTCAATTTAATTGCAACTTCAGAGTTTATGTATCTTTATTAATTCATATATTTTCAATTCATGTATTTTCAATTATGTAGTTTTTGTATCTTTATTCAATTTTCTGGTGTAATTGTAATTTGATGGTTTTAATATAAGCATTTGTTAAGTATTTCGCAAGATCTTCTATATTTATTATTTTCCTCAACATGTGAACTTCAATAAACCAATTTATGTGGACCTAAATAATATCTTTAGGGAAGCTCAACACGTGAACTTTTTTAGTCATGCACTATTTCTTGGGCAACACAATAGTGCATAAAGCATGAACATGTTCAACTATATGTTTTCCTAACATGCACCCATCACATCCTTCTGACAAATAATTGAAGAGTCAATTGTCTCTTTTGAATTACGAAGAGACAAATAACTATTTTGTGGAGTCAAGTGACTCTTATGAATCACGAATAGTCAAGTGCATTTTGTTAAGAGCCAATTGACTCATTGAATTACGAAGAGACAAATGACTATTTTGATGAGTCAAGTGACTCTTTTCAATTACGAAGAGATAAGTGACTCATTTGATGAGTCAAGTGACTCTTTAAAATCACGAAGAGTCAATTAAACTTTTGAAGAGCCGAGTGACTTTAGTAGTTAGTAGATTAAGTTTCAAAAATACTCTATATATACACATATTCCCTCTATTCCCAAATGTACACACAAATCTTACCTTAAATTTTTTTCTATCCATAATCTTTCTTATCTTTTTGCTCAAACATTGAATCTCATACCTCCCCCGAAAAGATGGCATCAAGTTCTAATTTTGATGTTGCTAATCCATTCAATAATGATGAATGAGAAGAAAATATTGAAGAACAAAATAGCCGAATTGACGAGACGGTTCAGAATGTTCTCGTTCAGGGAGCAACTCTAACTCTGCAACCTACCAATCATAGTGTTCGAGCTAAAAGATGGTATATTGAACGCAAGCGGGAGAAGGGTCATGAAAGTGTGTTCGAACAGTACTTTGCTGAAGAGCCAATCTATCCTCCAGAATAATGTCGAACAAGGTATCGCATGCAAAAACCATTGTTCGAACGTATAATGAACCAGTTGGTTGCCATCGATAAATTCTTTCAACAACAGTCGCATGCCGCTGGTCGTCTAGGTATGTCTACAATTCAAAAATGCACTGCATCTATGAGGGTGTTGGCATATGGAACATCAGCCGACATGCATGATGAATACTTACGAATAAGTGCAACACTCATTCGTAAATCAGTCATCAAATTCGTTGAAGGTGTAATTCCTAATTTTGACGCAGAGTACCTCAGAAAGCCCACTGAAGAAGACATGACAACTCTACTTCAGATCGGAGAGCGTCGCGGATTTCTAGGCATGTTGGGAAGTATTGGCTGCATACACTGGGAATGAAAAAATTGTCCCACTTCATGGGCAGGGCAATATGCAGGAAGAAGTGGTACACCAACAATCATTCTCGAAGCAGTTGTGTCGCAGGACCTTTGGATTTGGCATGCATTTTTTGGAACCCCAGGTTCAAAAAATGATATCAATGTTCTAGATCAGTCTCCTATTTTTTATGATATCTTGGAAGGTCGCGCACCAAAGGTTAATTATGTTGTGAATGGTCATGAAAAAGATATGAGATATTATCTCACTGATTGCATATATCCTCAATGGGCAGCATTTGTCAAATCTATTCGTGCTCCACAACTTCGGAAGCACCAATTATTTGCTCAACATCAAGAGGCTGCCCAAAAAGATGTAGAACGAACATTTGACATTCTACAAGCTTGTTTTGCCTTTATTAAGCGTCCGTGCCTTATTTGGGATCGTGACATTATGGGGAAAATAATGATTGCTTGCATTATTATGCATAATATGATAGTGGAAGATGAAAGAAGAACTTATCTAAACTATCATGATCCTACAGAGTTTATAGAAGATCAACGTAGACAAAATAATAAGCGAAGAAAAGAAGGAGAACAAAATAATGATTTTTTATACTCAACATGAAGGATTGCAAGTCTATCTTGTTATATGAGAACAAAGAATCAACTTCGCAACAGAGAAGCTCACAACGCACTTCTATATGACTTGATCGAGCATGTATGGATGAAATTTGGTAATCGTGATTGATTGTATAATTTTTTTCAATCTTATTATGTAACGTTGTATTTTCAATTTCGTATTTAGATTGTTGTAATTTAGAGACTTAATTTGTTTAGGTTGTATTTTGTCAAAAAATTTATTTATATGAAAAATATCTTCTTATGTTTTTAATATTTTTCAATAATAATAATTTATTTTAATTATTTAAAGCAAAATCAATTATTTTATATATAATAAAAGTTAAATTAAAAAATTAAATGTTATGGTTGCATAGTTGAAATAGTCATTGATAAACTGCAAAAAATAAAGGTGGTTGGATTGAATAGAATTTCTCAAAAAAAATAAATAAGAAAATAATATAATATTAAAATAATTGAATGGTTGGAATTTTTGGTGGTCATTGATAAACATGGTGTTAATGGACGTTACTTCGCTAATATGAGATTGTTCTTCGGTCACAATAACTAACAAACTAGCATTTAACTTATAATCCGCTCGTAATAAATAAAATATTATTCTATTAAGTGTTATTGAAGCATGTGTCGTCCAAAACTATTGCAAACAGTTGAAATAATATTTAATTTATGCATAAAATGCATTTAAATGATAATGTATTAACTAATTCATAGAACCTCCCTGTGAGAAATATTAATCAATCACATTTCTTAATTTAGAGCAATAATTAGATTAATTGCTTTTTTAATGATTTAATTAAATTATAATATTCCATAATGTTAAGACAAGATAAATTTCAATTTATTCGGTGCAATGCACGGGTTTTAATACTATTACCTTCAATGCATAATACATCAATTATAACTGTACTCATGGTCTACATAGATTTCTATACAATTCCTAATACCATCAAGAAAATTGAACTTAAGATAGAAGTGAGATCAATTGATCTTTTGAGAGATTAATAGCTATTATTATACAAGTTTGAGATGGTCATGTGTTTTTAAGTTTTAAAATTTTATCTATAATATTTATTATTCATTGTTTTTAATTTGATTTTCATTGAATTTTGATAGTGAAAATAAATAAATATATATACAAAAAATATACAAAGCACAAAATGTTAGTACATAGGATGGCCGAGTGGTCTAAGGCGCCAGACTCAAGTTTTGGTCCTCGTAAGAGGGCGTGGGTTCAAATCACACTTCTGACAATTTAATTATTATTTTGCATTTAGGGTAACTTTTTCATCAACTTCCGATATTTATTTTTCTACGTTTATGTAATTTTATCCATTTGTATTTTTGATTATGAGTTGTCAAATATAATATATATGCATAAAATTATATTATATATGTAATTAGTTATATTTAAATTTGAGAATTACAAATAAATTTAAGCATAAATATAATTATCTAATAATTAATGACAATGACAAATCTATATTTTATTCTTAGAAATTAGGATATTTATTTTACTTTTTATGCTATAGTTGGTAGGAAATAAATGAAAATTCGTAAACACATAACATTATTAATGATATAGGAGAAGATAAATAATATAGTTTGAAACTTCTTATTTTTATAACTTTTTCCATATTAAATTTAATTTTGATATATTGTATATAAATCTAAAACATATGTCATAAAAGAATGGTACAATAGAAAAAAGGGGGAGACTTGACTTGCTCTTCTAATGAAGAAATATCTTATCTGCATTATATGTACTAAGTTGTCAATTCTCTTGATTTTTCTAAGAAAGACACAGGAGTCGAAAAAAGTCACTTCTAAAGCTCTCTTTTAAAACATGCACAGACCAATAACTCAATTATACACGCTTCAATAAATTAAAGAGGTTTCGTTGATCTTTATCACAGAAATCGCGCTTAAGGACGTTATATGTTCATATCCACCATCTTTAATGTGATATACATATTGAATATTTAATTTTATTTAATAAATTAGACTATTTTATGAATATATATATATATATATTTATATTTAAAATAAAAATAAATAAATGAAGAAAATATTGTGATCCGAAAATTTAGGAACAACTGAACATAGAGATATGCACAACATAGTTTGTTGTAGGGGTGGACCGATATGACATATCGAATTTTTTTCGTCGTACCGAAATTTTTCGGTATGTGATTTTTCATATCATTATCGTATTGAATGTTTCAATATACCGAATACTGATATAAGATGATGTAAGTGAGCTTTCAGTTGGTTCTTGGTCTACTTTCATGTGAATATGGGAGAGAGATATGTCCTCCCTTGAAGGAGGATTCAACCCTGGACTTTAGATTAGACCTGTGGCCATCTCGAACTGACTGAAATTTGATGCAGAGCTTTTTGGTTGTTAAGTAGCAACACTGACCAATGTCCAACAACTCTAGTTCGTGAGCACATGAAAATAGAGCCATTTAACAAATGAGTACGAAAAACGAAGGGTTAGAACAACATTCGAACGACTAGTGTTGATGTTTCAATTATGATTATATAATGTAAAGACCAATAGAATAATTAACATTATAAAACATAAAGATATAAATTTTTGATAAATTTCGATATACTGATATACCGATACATTAGTACACATTGATATACCGAATATACGATATGTACCAAACTTTCGTTATATATCGAATTTTTGGTACATATCACAAATTCGATATAATTCGGCATACCGCGGTATAGCCAAAATGCAAACCGATATGATATCAAAATATTTTGGTACATTATCATATCGTACCGAAAAAATCGGTATACCATTAAATTTAATTTTGATATATTTTATATAAATCTAAAACATATGTCATGAAAAAATGGTAAAATGGAAAAAAAGGGGGAGACTTGACTTGCTCTTCTAATGAAGGAATATTTGATATGCATTGTATGTACTAAGTTGTCAATTCTCTTGATTTTTCTAAGAAAGACACAGGAGTCGAAGAAAGTCACTTCTAAAGCTCTCTTTTAAAACATGCACAGACCAATAACTCAATTATACACGCTTCAATAAATTAAAGAGGTTTCGTTGACCTTTATCATAGAAATCGCGCTTAAATCGCGCTTAAGGTCGTTATATGTTCATATCCACCATCTTTAATGTGATAAACATATTGAATATTTAATTTTATTTATTAACTTAGACTATTTTATGAATATATATATATATATATATATTTAAAATAAAAAAACAAAAATAAATGAAGAAAATATTGTGATCAGAAAATTTAGGAACAACTAAACATAGAGATATGCACAACATAGTTTGTTGTAGGGGTAGACCGATATGATATATCGATTTTTTTTGTCGTACCGAAATTTTTTGATATGTGATTTTTCATACAATTATCGTATTGAATGTTTCAATATACTGAATACTGATATAAGATGATGTAAGTGAGTTTTCAGTTGGTTCTTGGTCTACTTTCATGTGAATATGGGAGAGAGAGAGATGTCCTCCCTTGAAGGAGGATTCAACCCTGAACTTTAGATTAGACCTGTGGCCATCTCGAACGGACTGAAGTTTGGCGCAGAGCTTTTTGGTTGTTAAGTAGCAACACTGACCAACATCCAACAACTCTAGTTCGTGAGCACATGAAAACAAAGCCATTTAACAAATAAGTACAACACAATATGACGTCGTTTTATGTTTTAAAGAGGATTCAATAATATTTATTCTTAAATAATAGGAAAAATGATGTTAAAATACACGAATATTTTTCGTATTATTAATTCTAACACGAACTTTAAAAAATTATTGACAATACATGACATATTTTATTTGACGTGGAGCTGGGTCTCGCACACATAGGATAAAATATGTCATGTCACCTTCAATTTCACTTAAAGTCAACTATATGTCATAAATTGAGTAAATTACGAAGTATGTGTATTATCAATAATTTTTTAAAGTTCGTGTTAGAATTAATAAAATAACAAAAGTTCGTGTATTTTAACATCATTTTTCCTTCATAAAATGGCCGTAAAAAATAGTCGATGAAACTTCAGTTACTCTCGCCTTCCCAATGTAATTATCACAAAAATTTTCGGCACAAGTTTTAATGCAAGGAAGAAAATGACGGAAATAATGTGTTGAACACTTCTTTTTAAGCTTTATTTAGCGTTCATGTAGGAAATATAATATTTAAAATATGAGATCCTAAAAAGGAAAGTGGGAGCTCTAAATCGAAAAGGATTAAAATATTATGTAGATGCGAAAATGCTCAAGCACCCGTAACACGTGAAATTAATACGTTCTCAAACAATGTGATAGTCTTCGGAGATAAATACTCCCTCCGTCTATGAAAATGATTAACGGTTTGACTCGACACGGGTTTTAATATTGTGTTTTGACTTTAATGAGGATATATAGTGAGTGGAGTTAGGCCACTTTATATATAGTTTTAAATTGATTGTGAGTAGTTAGTGGAGTTTGGGTCCCACTTAAAGTATTGTTTTAAATTGAGTTGTGTGTAGTGGATGTGGTGGGTCCACTTACTATAAAAGAAAAGTTTCAAATGTAAACCATTTTCGTGGACATCCCAAAATGGCAAAACGTAAACCATTTTGGTGGACGGAGGGAGTATTATTTTTTTAATAAAATATTTATTAAATTTTACTTTTCGACTATAGTTTATTGATTAACGTATAATTTAATATTGTTCAATACGAAATAATACAAAAAATAAAAATAATAAAAAAACAAAAATTATATTGACATGTACGCTGACGTAGCATTGCCATATAAGCAAGTTGCATTTTTGTTCCAAATTTTATCTGTTCATAGTTTACATTTTTGGTTTTCAGTGCAGTTTCATTAATCTTTTTCCAACATCATTATTGGATCAAGAACTAGAAATAACTAACCATAACTAATATTTGCTATTAATTACTTGATCCAGTTGTGTATATTTGGAGTTGAAGAAAAGGTCAAATACGCATGGCTGGTTAAGACAAGAATCAAAGAACACTTAGTAGTGAGGACAAGTAGGATGTCTTATGGAGTTGGTCCCCCACAATCTTTGTTAATGTGAGATAGATGCATTTGAACATGAAAGTTTTAGACTTTAGTCAATCAGAAATATGTTGTTTTCATAAATAGAGGGGATGGGAACAAAAATATGTGGTGTTTTTGAGGCCTATCTTCGGCAGCATGTTGCCCCGAAGGACCCTCTATATGCCTGCGGCTGTTTCCTCACTAAAGAGTTAAGTTTCGATTGCTTATACTTGTTCACTCTCCACGTAATGTTAAAACCAGTGTAAAAAGGGTTGCAACAGTGTTCTTGATTGCGGGTAATTAACATGAATATGTTACATAACTTGGAATCATTCATGTCTGAAAGTAAATCATGGTAATAATAGTTGCAAAGGAAAGTAGTAAATGAAAAGCCCTCTCTGCTTCATAATCAATAAATGTGTTTCTGCTATTTTCATCTAGTTAAGTACCCCTTTTTGTGTTTTTTGATGATGGATTAACACTTTTTTTTAAGGTTGAGCACATTTTTATAATAAAAAAGTTAAGAAGTTAAAAGTAAACCAAATAGGGTTAATATAGGTATATAGCCCTTCTCTTGAGGTGCTGCATAAATAGCAATATATGATTCTTCTTCTATTGTCATCTATTTGTTAGTTTTCAACGTTTTCTTTTTCTTGTTTTTTTGTTTTTGTATGGTTGGTGAATGGTGAGCTTTATATTTGTAATAGAAAAATTAGGAGGGGTTTGAGACAAATCTCAATGTGGTCTAGGGCAATAATGTAAGAATGTCTTTACATAGAATGATCACATGCCTAATATTTGTGGACCAGAGCATCAATTAAATTAGTTCCAAACATGGGATCAGAAAGGAACAAAAGAGAGAAATGGGAACATGTGAGGCCTCTTTGAAACCTCATCCTAGCAAAACTAAGCATATCATGAAGCAATTAAAGATCAAGGTGAATACATATCATTTATTTACAGTGAGGTAGAAATACTTATCATGTTACTACACAAGGATTGACAGATGCACAATGCCTTGAATGGAATTTCACAGTTTCTGGTAACGCTCTTTTCTTTCTTTTATTATACTTTTGCCTACTAAAAGATAGAAAAACTATTACACCATGAGTTCATGGTTAAAGGTAAAGGCTGCTTTTCTTGAACATGATGCTCTTGTTTCTTCTCTGTGTAGTTAGTTAGCAGATTCTCTTATTTTTCTTCACTTTGTTTGAAAACTTGATCAGTAGTCCCTAGTCCTAATGTTTGAAAAGACAGAGGGATAGACTCAAGAACCAGCTGGACATGATGAACCACCTATTGATTTTTTACAGTAGAGTATAGCTTCATGGATTGAGCTCTCATCACCACACCAAGTACTACTCGAACGAGATGGAGTTAATCTTGGTGAGGATTGAGGCGAAGCACCCAAACTCCTCACCTTTTTTAGGACAGCTGCTCTGCTGTTAATCTTGGAATCAGACCTATCAGCAGCTGACCTAGGCCTTGGTGATGCTTGCAGAGAATTACTCCAACTTCTAACCTCACAAACCTTTCTTTCGAGATCATCGATTCTACTACTCTTCCTCGAGCACCCCACACTCTTATATAATGGCCTCATCAAAGCAAAACACTTGTGCAGGATTCTCTTTGATGATCTTCTCCACCTCCCAACCAAACACTGTTTCTTGCTCTTGTTTGAGGAATCCCCGCTGCGTACAAAGAAAAAGGCAATGGAGGGACAGAATCGGGAGTAGGTTTCAAGGCGTAAATTGGCATGAGGTGGCCATCTGCAAAGATTTCATCAGCATGAACAAGGGCAGCATGGAAGGATGATGTGAGGGAAACATCAAAGTTGAAGTTCTGATCTTTTTCATGTGACTTGACTAAGTCAGTTAGGACATCAAGAGAATGTTGTTGTTTTCTGTCTACTAACCAACTGTAAGAGAAACTCTCTGTGGCTAATGGCTTTGAGTTTTCCATTGTGAAAATGGGAAATTTGCTGCTTCAGTTTTTGGGAAGAGAAATGGAGAAAGTAATGCTTTTTATATGTGCGAACAGAATCAAAATATGAAGCAACAACACTTGGTTTGTCACATATGGCTCAAACATTAGTTTGGTAGATTTCCTTTTAGATTAACTACCATATATATATTCAACTCTCAACTATATATATATATATATATATATATATATATAGGGAGTGGTTCAAATAAAAAGGGACATTAAAGTATAAAATAGGAAATGATCTGGGCCATTAGATCAACACCATCCGACGGCCATGATTAAAACAAAAATCGCGCCATTTAACAAAAATCTGGGACATAAGGTTATTTTTGGTAAAATTTGAAGTGGGCGGTTATGCGTTCAAAAAACAATGCATTTCATAGTTAAATACAATGCATTTCATAGTTAAATGCAATGCATAACTCAAATTACATTTTCACAATGCATTTCATAGTTAAAAGCAATGCATTTTTCGGTCAAGATCTCAACCGTCCGATCATGAAAATCTAAGGCCCAGATCATTTCCTATTTTATACCTTAATGTTCCTTTTTATTTGAACTCCATCCTATATATATATATATATGTATGTATTAATGTTATCATATGTTATTACGCATACATATTTATATTATGTCGTCGATCACGCAAACTCAACCTATAACATGCATGTTGTTTGCCGGTCATTATTATTATTATGTATGAATTTTGCTTAGACATTAATTTTTTAATAAAGAATATAAAGTTCATGATATTTTAGAAAAAGACGAAACCTTACTTAGTGAGTGGGCCATTGGGAGTCTGTTGCTGTATATGTAAATTAACAAAATAAAGTTTAGCAACATATTAAAAAAAAATGTTCCTAATGATGTCGAATACATTTGGAATATAGATAGAGAACAGCATGAAAAAACAGACTTCCTTCTAATGATGATCACTATAATAAGTATTCAAGGGCCTAAAATATGGTTATAAACAAATCATTACCTACTTATTTTTAACACAAAAGCTGTGCTTTTTTATATGGATAAATTTATTTCTTCTAAATGTATTTCTTCTAATTTATTCCTTATTTTTCATCCATTTATAAAATATAATTGTACCATTTATTCTTTCTCCACCCCACTCTATGTTGATATAATATCACATTTCAAATTTTGAGTGATTAAATGCTAGATTTTAATATATAGATAATGTAAAAAAGAAAAGGAAATTAAAGTGCATGTGACAGTGCTGAAATGACAAATTGATTATTCATATTTCCAAGGGCATGCAGGATTGAAACAAATTTCCCAGCAGAATAAGGCATGGACCATACCTTAGAAAACCACATTCTTGTCTTAAGACATTTAAAATAACATTACTCAAAGAAGAAAAAAGATTAATAGAAGAAGCAGCCAATCACAAGCTAGCTTCCAACATTTATCACAAATCTTACCTTGTTTTTACATGCCTCAACCTTACGAACATTATAACGTAAGTTTTTATTTAAATAATAAGAACTGTTCATATGAATTTAGTCTTTTTTTTTTGTTTGCTTTTTCCTAAATCTGTCCTTTTCAATAACTTATATAGTTCATGCATTATTAAAAATCATCACAGATACTCAGAAATTTTAATTTTGTTACTTTCTCTTAAAGGCCTGTCTGATTTCCTTATTGCATGAAAACAGATTTGTAACGGATTTTCCCCTTGTTATCTAGCAACGGAATGATTTCATAACTATTCTGTTACTAATTTTTAAAATTACCATATTGCACTCGCATTTAAAAATGGAAAATTCCGTTACAATTATGTTACTAATTTTTCAAAATTTCAAGAAATTTGTTCTATTTTTGTTCATACCTAGTTACAACAATTTAAATTACTACAAAATATGTAATCATTATATAAAATCACATTGATAATATAGTCAACAACCAAAATACCAATAATAAAATATATAAAAGATTTTCAAATTCAACATATAATCACAATACAAACCATAAAGTATATCAAAACAAATGTGGAAGTACCAAAAATAAATTAGCTACACTATAAGACTATTAGCGTATCATAAATGCAATATATAATAAAAGATTAAGGAGGTGGTGCTGATCGAGTAACTTCTGTAAGAGTGCTTCGTGGGCCTCCAATTCTTCAACCATCAAAATGCGATCCACGTCTCTTTCTCTAGGCATTAAATTTAGCCATAGATGGAAGTCAGAGGTCTTGAAGTAGATCCATTTTTTTCTTCGCATGTAGTATACAGAGGTTCCCACAACTTTGAGAATCGATTTTGATTGGTTAGAACAAAGTTCTTGTGTACCTGCATAAACTATGAATAAGTATAGATATTCCAAGACTTCAGGAGTAAAGCTATTATTCTTATCTATACCTTCTCGATCTCCTCTACCAACTGCTCAGTTGATCACTTCGCATGATCAACACCAAAATGTTGTTGATCAAAACTATCCAACATACACTAGATTAAAAATCAAGAAACATCAGAGTCAATTGGGATGAATTTTACAGATTTCTAATAGTTGAATAAACAATAATTACTTTTGTGCATTATTATAGCTAAATAATTATTAAGCTATAAAAGATTAAAAACTAGAAGTTCGGCGGAAGCTATCCACTTTAACCCTTAAAATCCTCTCAGCCTCCTATTTTTTTTTCCTTTATCTGTTTTTCTAATTTTTTTGAATTTTATCTATATATTAATCATATATAATATTATATATTATTATTTCCATTAGGTATATGATATTTATGTTATGTTTTTATTTTTATCCATATCATAGATTCTATTATATACTATTCCATATTTAATTATTATTTTAATAAATATAATATATATAGTTATATATTAATTTGATATGTATATTTTGATAACTAATTTAATAATAATTTATATGGATTATGTAAAATCTTTTAAATTCTAATGAAAAATAATAAATTAAATGAAAATGTCTAGATCTCTATATTAGATTATATGTTTTTCAAATATAATAAAAATAATTATATAAAAAATTCTAAAGTTCGCATTTTTTGAAAATATTTTTTTAATATATATAATTTATTACATATGATTATTATAAAAATTAATTATATTATTATTCGAACAATCCATATATATTTTTTAAAATAGTGTATAATCTTCTTATTTATTTATATATCCTATATTAATTGTATATTAATTCATATATGAGTATCATTTTCATTAATATAAAAAAAAATAGTCAATGAGTGTATTTCCTCATTTCGATGCATGTTTGATAATTCAATCAAATTTATGATTTTTTGGCCGTATATCATTATTATATAATGAAATTGAACTTCATTATTACTCACGTATTAATTTATCTATTAGTAGATACATATTATTAATACTATTATGATTCTAATCCTATATGACACTCTCAAATCACTTCATTCATATTTATCTATATTCTCATAATTTTGAAATTAAAAAATCATATATAAAATTATATATTCTTATTTCCATGTAGTATATGATATTTATGTTATGTTTTTATTTTTATGTATATTATATATTGTATTATATACTACTCGAATCATTTTCATAAATATAATATATATATATATAGTGATATATTAATTTGATATGTATATTTTGATAACTAATTTAATAATAATTTATATAAATTATCTACAACCTTTTCAAATTTGATGAAAATTAATAAATTGTATGAAAAATATCTAGATTTCACATTATCTGAAAAAAAATAATTATAATTTATAATTTATCACATATGACTATTATAATAAATTTTTAATTATTTTATTATTCTAACGATCCATATATAATTTTCAATATAAACAGTAAAATTGAAAATTCATAGTTTTCACTAAAATAATAATATATAAATATAAAATAATATATAATCTTCTTATTTATTTATATATTTTATATTAGATTATATGTTATTTCAAATCTAATAAGAATTTATTTGAATTTTTTTTAATATATATAATTTATTACAGTGATGTCTATAATATACCTTTAATTATCTTATTATTCGAACAATCCACATATATTTCTCAATATAGATAATAAAAATTTAATAATTGTATTTTTTATTAAAATAGTAATATATAAATATAAAGAAGTATATAATTGTATATTATTTAATATTTATGTATCATTTTCATTAATATAAAAAAAATAGTTAATGAATATATTTCAAATGCATTTTTTAGAATTCAATTAATTTGCTAATTTTTGACCGTATATCATTATCAGAGAATGAAATTGACCATCATTATTAGTTATTACCCAACATATTAACTTATCTATTAATGGGTAGATATTTTAATTATTACACTTTATATGTATTTTATTTAATTTTGATCCAAAAACTAACATTCCAAATTATTTATCATAATAATTAAAGATATATAAACTTATGTATTTTTTTGTTCGGACAAATATTGAATTCAATTCATGTCATTTTATTCTCAATTCTACAATTAGGACATGAATTTATATAATTGTTTACACTCGATAACATACAAAATAATGAGAACTTTTAGGTTAATGTTGTATGACATCAACCATCAACTATTCATGACGTAAATGTATACATTATAGTTACAAATAAATAATTTAAATAAAATTTTTACATCTAATAAAATTCATATATATAATTTTTGAATCAAACACGAGTATATATATTTAATTTTAATCAGATTATGAATATATACATATATGTGTGTGTGTGTGAGCGCGCGCACACACACACATATAAATAAATAAGTTGATATAATTGGAGTTTATTTTCATTAATATAAAAAAAAATTAATGAGTATATTGAAACTTTTCTATCAATGGATAGATATTTTCATTAATATAAATTTTTTTTGGTCGTATACCATTATTAGATATTGAAACTTTTCTATCAATGGATAGATATTTAAATGTATTTATTATACTTTAAATGTATTAAATAGTTCATGTTATTTAAAAAATTAATATATATAATATAGAGATAAATAATTTAAATACTCACTTTAATAAATAAAAGATAAAAAAAATACACATTTAAAAATAATAGATAAAAATATTCACTTATATGAGCATATGAGAAAATGGATCATGTGTTTATGTATTTCATTTCACAAAATAATATATATATATATATATATATATATATATATATAAAACATGAAACATTCAATTTGAAATCAATTTGAGTGGCGATTTTGTAATTAAATCTAATTTTAATGGCAAAAATAATACTATAACTATTAAATTAAAAAACTAACATGATTAAGATTTGATCTCAATACTTTCATGACAAAGCCTATACAATGAACCATTAGAGCATCAAGATAAGTTGAATATTGAACAATTCATAATATACATGTACAAACTGAATCTATTTAATACTAAAAACTTGTCATATTTGACCAAGGTATATAATTATTTTTAATATTTAATACTCATAATTATAATCAATTTGTATAATTGATAAATTCAAAACTAACATATATTGACTTCGTCCCACTTATTTAGACACATTTTTCTTTTTGAGTTGTCTCACTTATTTTGACACATTTATTTATTTAGCAAATTTTAAAGCACAAATCATGTTCTTCAAAAGCTATTACAACTAAATATTGATATGCATATAAATGTCACAACCCGAACCAAATAAATTACTATAATTTATATATTTGAAATTTTATATGAGTTTTATTTGTGATATTTATTTATTTATTTTATGTCGAACTTATTTTTATTTTAGTCGAGGTCGCGCCCTAGTCTAATAGATATGAATAAAATTCTAATTCAAGAAATTATTAATGTTATTATGTTGGATAAGATGTAGTTTATTGGGCCTAAATTAAAATTTTTTACATACAAACCCATTTTAAGATAGAGCCCAATTAATATCATTTCAATTTAAATTAACTTTAGCTGAAGTTATCTTCTAGTATTAGATTAACATAAACTTATAATGAGAAAAGATGGAATTATACGTCTCTTTAGACCGCCTTGGAGAGAACCTTCTGCAGTAAAGTCATATAAATACGATTCTCACTCATTCTTCAGTATATCTCTTAGAAACCATAGAGAATTATCCATTTCTTAAGCAAAGCTCTCCAACACATGCAGTACGTCTTCAAGTTCCTTCATTTATTTTGAGAATTAGTTTCAATTCCTATTGATGTTCTTTAAATCACATAATATTGAAACCAAGAACAGAAGATTATAAATTTCACTTTGCATATAAAATTTATAAATTTAAATTCAAATATTCAATTAAATTAAATATGTATGGAAAATTTACATCAAAAGCTGGAATAATTAGAAGAGATAAAGAAATAGAATGAATAATGTCCCTGTTCAATAAAAAAAAATTAATCTTGATTATGTGGGTTGAATTGAGGGTGAGTCAATGAGTTGGTTGTTAAGAAGGGGGAGAGATAGAGGAGGCGACGGCGCCGGCTGCTCCGAGCTGCTGTTGTTCGTCGAGAAGCAGGGATAGGGGAGGCGATGGTTGCTATGGGAACTAAGAGAAAATAAATGATAAGAAGAATGGAGTGCTGTCTGCAAATTTTAGAAATATAGATAGAGAAGAAAAAAGGTGGGGATTGATTTTGTTTTACTTCTCGTAACAGCACTAAGAAGAAGGGGAAGAAGGGGATAATTAGGGTGAATTATAGGAGAGAGACTTAAAGTTTGTGTTTCTTTAATTTATTAATGGGCTATAACATTAATTAGAATGAGCTAACTAATATTTCTTTTAGAATTAGATGGTTGGGCCTTTACCATTTATTAGTAGACTTTTATTAAACTTGAATATTAATAATGTTAAGTAGTTAAATGTGTTATATTTTTAATTAGTTGGTTGGGCTCATACTCTTTATTTTAACATGAACCATTAATTCATTAGTAAGCCTATTAAACTAAATTTTAAGATTTTGGAATTAAGTTAATGCATGTTATGCTTGTCTCGTATTTCATATTATTACAAGAATTAGATTGATTTTTATAGTTAATAAATAATGTATCCGAACGGTAAGGTTTAAATTATCACTTAATTTACGTTAAGATTGAAACTTAAAATTTAGGTGTATATATATGTATATATATAACTTAATTAACAATTATTTAACTTAATTGATAGACTTTTATTAATGCATTTTAATACTATATGACCATTAGGTGCGGCGCGACTAAGACGTTGATGATATTTTAATCGCTCGATTTTCAGTTCAAATTCAAGGTTAAGGTGTGGTGATCTAATTCAGTTATGCAGTTGATTATTGTTGTCCATTTTAATATTATATGTTTAGTCGTATGTGTGATTATGAAAATCAGTTGGTGATGAGTAGGGCCGTTTTAAAACTGCCTCATTTTGCTCTCATTTCAGTTATTGCACAATATTTATATTATGTCGCCAGGAGCCCGTAAATAGGGTTCAGGACGTCACAGTCCTTGATTATTCACAGTGCGAATTAGTTATGCTATGTCATGATACCGTATGTGCTTACCGTTTTATTAAATTGGACAATGTTAGCATATGATCCCACACTGAGTATACTTTTTGTATGCTCATGCCCCACTTTAACATTTTCAGGTACTTGAGTTCGGAGATGCGTGGCGTGTCGAATGACGTATCAGTTTTTGTACATTATGTTTTATGCATGCATACTCAGTACTTATTTTGGAAATATTATGAAACGTTATCTTATAGTTTTTGGTCGGATTATATATTACGATCTGGATCATGAAATGTTATCATGATATATGTATAATGAAAATTTTGCTATGTTGGTTTAGTTTCAAATGTGTTCTGTTTTTAGGTTGTTCATATTATATAAGAATATATATATAAATATATTATAAAGAGTTTTCCGCATTTAAAAGGTTTTGACAAAAGATCTAGTTTATTTATTTATTATTAGAGTTAGGGTGTTACAATAAATAAATGAATTCATATAATCTGAGTTTATTTTTATGCGGGCTTGAACATGTACGAGTAATTAATGGATAAAGACGTGTAATAAGACATTTATCGATTTTGAAATGAATACGCATACATAAAATTCAAATAAATTGGTTAGATTTTATAAATATTTAAATATAATTTATTTTCATTTGCAATATTTATTTATAATATATATTTTATATATTCAAATTTATAACACGTATTATTATATGGACGTAAGATGAAAATCAGTTGGTTCACGATTCTGAACATTTGAAACCGAATCGCTTCCTATACAGTTGAGATTCAGAATTTTAATAATATTTGACGATTCGGTTCCCAGAACCGCCGATTACGATTCTTTTGAACACCTCTAATAATAATGAGTTTAAAATCATTTTTATTTTACTTTAGAACGAATATAAATATATAAATTAAATTAAAATATATTCAAAAAAATATTAAGTTGTTATTACGAGTCTAATAAGAGATAAGTCTACGAGAAATTCATATTTATGATATATATATATATATTAAATTTTAAATTTATTTTTTCATTAATTTTAGAACGATTGCATGTTGATCATAAGTAAGTCAATATAATTAATAGTTTTGATTATACATATTTAGTATATGAATAAGTAGTCCATATATCTATGACAACAAATAGTAATAAACGAAATTATATCAAATACTTTTATAAATTCTATAAAATATGAATCCTGATGGCTAACAATATAGTGTGTATATATATATAATATTCACTTTCAAGTTTCATCTATATCTTCATTTTTATCATTTTTTTTCTTAGACTAAATTTTTGATGCAGTGCAAAGCTTAACTTATTAATTCGATGTAAATTAAATTAAGAGACTCAAAATCCACGGAAATAATAAATGTAAAATATGACTGAAAGGACAGGGACAATAAACAAATACGTTATCAAGAATCAAATTTTAGAGATGACAACAGCATAATCCAATAAGACAGATGCAAACCACCTTTAATTAGTAACTAGTAATAGCAGTTTACAATAATCGACCCTTGCTATTAAAAGAAGAATAGGTACCCTTAAACTTTACCAAAATATGATTAAAATGGAGGTTTGCATTTTATCTATAAACTATTTAAAAAGAAAAGTAGAGAGATTCTTATTAATATCACCCTTAACACCACAAATAAAGAAAACGAGCCACATTTCATACAAGTAAATGCGAACATAAGACTAGAACAAACATCATTTACTGTTCCAAAATCTCAGAAACACATTTTGCAAGAAAGAAAAAAAAAAGTGGCATATTTGCCGCTAATATTTATCAAAAAGGCCTAGATGGTTTCTCAAGAAGAGCAGAGAAGAAGACTTCTCTGTCATCATTCTTATCAAACTTAGGTACCACAATCCACTTATGTTTCTTGTACCTCAACATCTTAAACACCTCCAAATAATCACCCAAATCCTCTTTCACACAAAAGAAGCTATCAATCCACAAAATCCCCCCTGGCCTCAGAACCCTATCCCAATCATACAGCACAAACTCCAGCAGCACAAGATCGATCCACCCATCCAGGAATCGGGTGGTGTGGATCAAATCCAACGTGTTGTCGAAGAACGGTAACCGTTGATTCACCGTCACGTACAACGGGATCAGCCCTCTCAGCGCGATCATCTCACTAAACGGAGCCCCAAGATTGATCGTTGCCGTTACTATACTCACGTTTTGCTCCTTCATTCTCGCAGCAAATGTTCCTGTTCCCACGCTGAAATCCAGTCCAATTCTGATCTCATCGCGTTTCAGATCAAGAACTTCGGCTATGGTGAAATCCGACGTGAGGTTGGAATTAGGGATTATATAACTCGGCCTTATCCATCTTGGAAGCTCATGATCTAAAAGATTGAAGCACTCCGCACATTTGAAGAAACCCTTCTTTGTGGTGTTGCTTGCAAGGCAAGTAAAATTCTTGCATCGGTAGCCGCTCCACCTCACGTTCCGGTCGTCAGGAAGCTTCCAGAGCGACTCGTTTATAGGACGTGGCCTCGTGTAGATGTGTGGGGCCCGCGAGTAGCACCTCCTCCTGGGGAGGGGGTCGCACCCATGGATCATGAGCCTCTGGGCAAGCTTCCAGTCGTCGTTGCATATGTCGCCCACATCGTAGTCCATGTAGGACTCGAGCTCGTCCCTCGAGGCGAAGCACCCGTGGCCGATGCTTGTGTGGGTCCCATTGGCCCCCATGAAGTTCTGCTTACCGAGGCGGTTAGGTTTAACTTTCATGTACTTGTTGAGTTCTTCTTTGAGGAAGTAACGATCTGGATGTGGGACTTCCTGTCCCTTATTAGGGTTCTCTGGATGGAGAGACAGAGAGTCGCGTGCCAACTCGACGAGGCTTAGCACGTCCGCGAGGAGAGACGCGTGCTTGGAATGCTGAGGGGTCTCGTGGGTAGAGATACGCATGGCATCGAGCTCTTTTTCAAGCTTGTTGATGACGAGATCTAGGGTTTCCTTGATCTCGTGATCGTTAGCCCGGGATGCGGTGAAGGCATCGTGCCCGTGGTTACAGGTGGAGTCGAAGTTGAGGAAGGACTTAAGAGAGTAGACATTGGAGAAGGTAAATATGGAGACTATTGAACCAAGGATTAAGGCGTAGGTAATGAGTTTGTTGATTGAGCTTAACCTCTTTAGGACATTTGCCTTGGCCATTTTTGTACACTTTGACAAGGTTTAAAGGAATTGATATACGATAGAATTTAGGAAATGTACAACCATGATATGATTGCATGTAACAGAGGAAGAACACTCTCGGAATCTAGCGAATTAAGGCGAATACGTACATCAATTTTTGAAAGAAGTTATCATCAAGTACTCTACTTAACTAGGGAAACAAGACGTCAAGGCCATTGAGAGTGTGAATGAAGTAAAAGTTTAATTAAGGAAAAAGTATTGATATTGGAAATCTTGAGATTAGAGTCATATTGTAAAGTAAAAACCAAGTAATCTCAAAGACAAAGCAGTGGGTAAATAACTTCATCCAACAAAAAGTCTACCTTACACATTTAATTGCACTATTTTTTTAATCTCTAGGCATCAAAATAAATAATATATGTATTATATATTTGGTTTAAACTATATCTAGAGAATAAATGCTCTATGCTATATCAAAAATTGTAAAAACATATTGGGTTAATAGGGCGAAATAACACTTCTTTATAGAGAAAGATAAATAATAGTCTTTCCTATGAAAAAAAATAAATAATACTCCCTCCGTCCCACGAAAGTGGTCCTCTATTATATTCAAAGGAGTGTATTATTATAATGAAACAAGACCACTTTCGTGGGACGGAGGGAGTAACTCTATCACAGCCCAATTCCTTAACCCTTTCTTAATCAAGAAATTAAGCCATGACTTAATTAACTTGGAAATAACTCTAGCAATTGATGTTTGATTGCAAAGAACTCAAATAAGTTCTCGCGAAAAACAGGGCAGGCCGGACACATCAACTTCGAAAGCTCATAACTTTCTCATTCGAACTCCGAATTAAGATCCGAAAGAACCGTTGGAAAGGTATCGAAAAGATCTTTAAAATGGTACCAAATTCAGAAAATTCGGACTTATAAAACTCACGGAAAAGAGGGTGCAACTGACTGCCCTGTTTCTAGCAAATTCAAAGTTTGCACAATATTTGGACTTGGAGTTCCAATACCTCAAAATACCAACTCAAGCAACCAAGAAATAGAGATGAAACAATATAATTCACAAAGGAAGATGCTACCATGGATATCCACAGATAAGCCAATACAAAGGTACCGAGTGTTCAAGTGTCAAACAAACTAAGAGTCGCAACGGAATCATGAGTTGAGCTACATGTGTGACGACATATAACTCAACGTACTAAACATCCAACACAAAACAACAAGACACTCTATGGTTCATTGAAAAGTTCATATAACAAAACAACTACAGTGTTCGAATCCATCGCCATCCCCAGCTCAACCTGCACGTTAAGAAAACATGCAGGGCGTGAGTACATAAAGCACTCAGTGGACACATGCCAAAACATTTAAACCTTGCTCATAGAGCCATATAATTGACTTGCCAAATCTATGCTTCATATATCTTTCTTTTCTAAAATAATGCAACTGAATATGCATAAAATAAGTCTGCAGACAATTATCTGAAATCTGAAATCTAAAATACCATATCTACTTTCTTGTGTTGAGAGGTAGGCCTCCCTCTCAAACACACTATGACCGGCCAACACGCTAGAAGGCTCACGGTCAAATGTGCACATAACCCTTACCGGCAGCTCGTCCGGCATAGGGCCGATATCGTAATTCTAGCGTAGATAGGTAACATGCAACATGCTTAAAAATAGGCAAGTCAACTTCTTTAACATAAAAAAAAACATAAAGCATAAACAAATCTTTAGCACGTGCATAGCTTTTGGTTAGAAAGCCCACCTGGATAGAGATCTACTTATCCTCAGGCTTCGTCTTTTTCTTTCTTTGCTTTCGTTTCTTTCTCAACTGGACCTTACATTAAGTAAAACATTTAAAGATAAGACATCTTTCTCTTCTTTATGAAATCATAATTTCATAATTTCATTCTTCTTCTCATATTTTACTAAATTATCATTTTGTATGATTATAATTTATTCGGCTATTGCATCCTTCTATTCTAATATCTCATTTATCACTTATCTTATCTATATCATTACTTCACTTCTTGACTACTAAACTAATAATTTCCAACTTCTACATATTTAGCTAATTCAATCCCATAATCTCACATTAGCCCTCATATTCATTCTTTATCTTAACTACTTCATCAAATCTAGCAAATATAATCTCTATATATGAGATTCAATTATGCCCTTCTTCTTGAGAATTTAACATCTTAATGTAAGATTAAGTTTATCTTTAGTTTCTTGATTCAACTATGCTTAATGTAGCTCAATGAACTCTAATGAATCATCACTTAGACCAAATAGTCTTAACATATACTTAAACTCATAAACTCCATAATCAACTAAATTTTGAAAATTCATTTCCAATGCTTGGAAAATTCTAAATAAATTAATCTAAGCATTAATCATACCCATAAGCTCAAATATGATCTCAATTTAAACAAATAAATTTAAAATCTTATAGAATAAAATCCCCTAATTTTCGGTCACTGCATCTCATTTAAGAAGTTTGGTTTTTGCTCTAATTTCACTACTACAAATTTAAACATACACTACACTCCATACACTACGGTTGATATAAAAACCGTAGTGTATGTGCGTTTTTTGGGAAAAGACTACGGTTATAAAATTAACCGTAGTGTATATTAACAATAGACTACGGTTTTTAAAAACCGTAGTGTATGTGCGTGCTTTTTTAATACATAGACTACGGTTTTTTAAAAACCGTAGTGTATGTGCGTGCTTTTTTAATACATAGACTACGGTTTTTCAAAACCGTAGTGTATGTTCGTGGTTTTTTAATACATAGACTACGGTTTTTAAAACCGTAGTGTATGTGCGTTCTTTTTTAATACATAGACTACGGTTTTTATTAACCGTAGTGTATGTTCGTGTATTTTTTAATACACTTCACTTTACTTTCCCCCAAAACCAAACCCGCTAACCCTCATTTCAATTTTTTCCCCAATTTAATACACTTCACTTTGGCGAAATCTTCGCGACCTCGACTATGGCGAAATCTTCACGACCGAAGGGCTCCTCCGACGACTCCATGACGAGCTCCTCGGCTGAGGAGGAGACTGTCAAGGACCTGGTCAATGAAGAGGACGACGAGGAGGAGCTGGAGGCGGTGGCTCGCACCGCCGGAGATTCCGACGACGACGAGGATGCGCCGGCACCAGCCGCGGATGACGAGGACCTTGAGGTGTTTTATTTTGTTTGAATTGCTTGTGTTGCTTTTAATTTTATAGAAATCACAGAGAATGTTTTAAAAAAATTAATAACCCGCTATGTTCAAGGATTTGGTATTAGCTTGTCTGTTCCTGTTTAATTTGTAGAGTGGCGATGGAAGTGTACATATATGATATAAGAATGTGAAATCATATCATTTCCTAGTATGGAAAAGATGAAGCGAGATGCACCTCTAGATTACGCTGTTTTCCGGCTTTCGCCCAAGCACTCACGGTGAGAATTTTCTTCCTTTGAAAGTTATATCTTCTTATGAATCTAGTCAGAGTTCGTTTGCAATATTTGTAGTTGACTCTGGAGCTCGTCTTCCCCAGATGTGAATTGTTTGTATCCAGTGGTGGGAGCACAGAGAAATTTACTTCAGGACTTCTTAGGCCATTTGTTACACATCTAAAGGTTGTCGAGGAACAAGTTGCCTCTGCTGCACAGTCTATTAAGCTTGACTGCGGACGAGATAAAAATGTTGAGGCGTGGTTCACGAAGGGAACTCTTGACAGGTATTGTCACTGCTTCAGCCTGTATTCGTTAAGAGTGTCCTCATGGATAATCTTTGGAAAAGAACACTTCTTTTTAGATTTGTGGCAGTGTGCTTGAGCTTTGCTTCTGTAGTTTGTGATGAGAGTAAGTTGTTTCGGCTGGCTTTTCCATATTATTGGCTTATCATAAACTGTTCTTGAATCTTATTAGCATTTAGCAATTTAAATATTTATCATTATCGTGTTCATGTCTTAGGCCTAATTAAACCGTCATTTTCTCTAGAAAACCATTTCAGCCTTCATCTAAAACACCATTTTCAGCAAAAATAGAACTGTTTATAGTCACACTGATTTTATGCAATTCTCTTTTGTTTTTGGTGAAATTTTGTGGAAAAGAGACTTTTTTGTTGGAGGTGAAGAAATCATTTAGAGATGTGGACAACATCCTCTATGACTGGTCTCATTCACCATCCTCAGATTACTGTGGGTGGAGAGGTGTCACCTGTGATAATGCCACTTTCAATGTGGTCAAACTGTGAGTTTCTTACTGTTGTATAATCTCTGAGGCCCATTAATTATATACTTTTTCTGATTTAACTTGGATTTTTTTATCTTGAATTTTGCTAGTTAAAAATTTGATCTTTAAAAATTTCAGTGGCGCGATTCCGTTCAACATTGGATTTCTTCAAGTTGCTACCTTGTATATGTCTTCTCCTATCTTTCACTATATGAGAAGTAGTAATATTAGCACACCTTCAGTCATGAACAGAGATGTGATGATGATGATGATGCTTGTGTTCATGCTTGTATTAGGTCGTTGCAAGGTAACCAACTATCGGGGCAAATCCCATCAGTTATCGGCCTCATGCAAGCACTTACAGTGTTGTGAGTCTCTCTTTTTCGAGTTGCATGAAGAACATTCCATTTCTGAATGTTCTGTGATATTTAATATCTCTTCCTCGCCTTAGTCTCTCTAGAGATCTAAGTTGCAATATGCTGAGTGGAGAAATTCCACGGATTTTGGGAAATTTAACTTACACTGAGAAATTGTAAGTGTTTCTATTTCTTTTAGGCATGTTATTTAATCTTATCTATCATTGTTAGTACTTACTAAGCCCTATATTACATTTTCTCTTAAGTTATCTACATGGGAATAGGCTAACGGGGTCTATTCCTGCTGAGCTTGGAGATTTGTCGAAGCTCCATTATCTGTACGTTTCTTCCTACAATCCTAAATCACGATTTTCACGTGCAGCATACATTAATATTGTTAACCGCACTTGGTTTTCGACTATATTTAGGAAATTGAACGATAATCTTCTCACCGGCCTTATCCCGTCTGAACTTGGAAAGCTGACTGATTTATACGACCTGTATGGTTTCTTCGATAAGCATTCTCATACTAATACTTATCTCTCTGCATGGATTTAGTTATTGTAATCATGATATACAGTAATGTCGCCAACAACCTCTTGGAAGGGAACATACCAGAGAGCCTTAGCTCCTGCAAGAATCTGAATAGCCTGTGAGCATTTTGTCCTATCTTAATTTGATTTTTCTGTTAGTTGATTGCTTCTTCAGATATTTTAAGTTCTTTAGCTCGTGATGACAGCAATGCCCATGGAAATAAGTTGAACGGTACTATTCCTCGAGCATTTCAAAAGCTCGAAAGTATGACATATCTGTGAGTGATACGATACTTGTACCGTTGTACTGAGTTTGGCTTCAATCTTACTACTATGTTTTTCCTTAGTGTTTGGTAATTTTACTCTGTTACAAATTTGGTTAGGAACTTATCTTCCAACAATCTCAATGGCTCGATTCCAGTTTTTGAAGTCTGATCCACTTACAGTAACATCAACAGATGAAGAGGAGGATGTTTGCCCCACTTGTTTCGAAGGTAAAATGGCTGGTTTTATTTAACAAACTTGTTTCTTCTTTCCATCTGTTGTCTTTCTTATTTCCTTTATTATTTATGGGCCTTGTAGTGCATTTTGCCACTGCAATGTTACCGTTGCATTTCAGAATTCTTATAATTGGGTATTGCCATATGATGCGGTTATCTAGCCTACTAAATAAAATACAGCTATATGCAATTTCCTTAACATTAAAATACAGAATCACTACAGGGTTCTTTGTGGAAAATACTATAGTTTTAGCAGAAGGTGTGATGCTCTTGGATGGTATCTTTCAGGTTTGTGCTGACAATATTTGACTATGGAAAGGCCTATGAGGGCTGGTTTTGACATTGCTTATAGAATTCATTCACTGTGCACTCGAAACTGGATCCTTGAACCACAAACTTCATACACACAAACGCACACAAACACACACACATATATATATATATCTGGTGTGAACATGTTAACAGTTGGGAGTAAATGACTTGCAGGTAAAAACATGCGGATTTCCTCCATTAGAGGACCGAGAAAAATCTCTCGCAATGCTTTCAGGAACTGATTTTTTTGGTGGCGGATTATGCATCTATATATGTTTTCATTACTCTACTTAGTTGGTCTCTTCTCTTACCTGTTTTTGTGCAATGACTCTCATGCAGTGCTAAGTTCTGACAAACTTTACTAAGAAACATCCAACTAGTTTTAACTTCTGTTCTGAGTTCCTTAATAAGAATTTTATTGTGCAATGACTTTTCTCTTACTCAGAAAATTTTCTTATGCTTTTCTTGATTAATTATTTTCAGGCTTTGAGTAAGAAGCTATGTTAGAAAGGGTTGATATGTTGAAGGTTCCGTCTAATCTTCTGATTATTTGCCTTCTCTTATTGCAGGCACAAGATTAACCATTTTGTGTCTACATTGCAGCAATATGTACTGTCACATTTATCCCAAGTCTCCTGGTATAGATTTATACATTCTCTCAAGCACAAGATTTGTTACCCATTTAGGCATTTTCTTTTACATATAAGTTACATTTCAGCATTATTTATTTTTGTTCACCATAAGTGTAAACACGAGTCCACATAGTAAGTAGTAAGTAGTTTATGTCTTATCTGGTGGCTTTCCTTTATGTGTTTTCTTAAGAACAGCTCACTGTTGGTTTCTTTAGTTTCCTGTGGAATCTATTGTGAAACCTTAAGTAGTAAAGAGAAAATAGAAGAATTGCATTTTTATCCTATAGGAAATTAAGCTTGTTGACTACAAAGTGATATCTTTAAAATTGAAGCTTGAGGCTGAAGCAAATAACTTCAGCTTGAGCCTCGCTGAAGTCTTGAAAAAAAAGATTTAATGTACAAAGGTGCTATGGGTATAGAACTATCAAGCATAGGCTCTACTCTTATAGCTTGTAACAGGTTTGGAATTTAATGATATATCACTTTACATCTTGACAACTTACATTAATAGAAGACTAGCTAGACTTGTCATGCTAGAATAATTATGTTCTGCTTCAATAAAACGAATGAAGATTGATCGAGTTTTAGTTGATGCTTGATTCAGTGCATCTTTTGCATATATATATATATATATGTATGTATGTATATATATATATATATCATTTTCATTAGATGATTCACCAAAGTCTGATCTCATGCCCTTATTAAGCAACATATTTTTTTCTATCATTAAAATTGCTGCTATGTGGAAAAAAAATTCAGTATTCTATTTATTTGTTATAGGTTAAAATTCACCTCACCTTTCTTTCCCCCCATATTTCTCCAGAGGGCTCGCAGTCTTTATATTTGGTAAAAAAACATATATAAGATCCTATGTTATAGTGTACAAAAGAATGAAGGATTTTATGTTGTAATGGCGATAATGTTTCAATCTAATGAATTTTGTTACCAACTTGAGTAGTTTAGCAATTTTAAGTTCTTTTCAGCCATCCTATTCCCCTGAAATATGGTTTAATTTGGTAGGCTGTCTGCACTGAAGCCGGAATGTTTGCTCTGAGGGAGAGAATGGTTCATGTTACTCAAGAGGACTTTGAAATGGCAGTGGCCAAGGTCATGAAGAAGGAAACTGAGAAGAACATGTATTTTAATTAATTACATTTTGGATGGAATGATTGTTTATTCTTTAGATGTATTACATTATGAATCTATTTTGATATAATGAAATTGTGGATTCTTTAATCTTATTGTTGTCATTATATATTTTTTAATTTTTAATTTGAGATTTAATTTTAAATTAAATATAATATATATTTATATAAAATAAATTATATAAAAAGGTTAGTTAATATAGTATAGACTACGGTTTTTCTCAAACAACCGTAGTCTATGCTTATGATAGACTACAGAAAATAAGAGATACACTACAGTTTAAAAAGCGTTGTCTATTTAAGCTCATACACTACGGTTTTTCACAAAACCGTAGTCTATACTATATCATACACTACAGTTTTTTAGAAAACCGTAGTCTATACTATATCATACACTACGGTTTTTCACAAAACCGTAGTCTATACTATATTATACACTACGATTTTTTCAATAAACTGTAGTCTATACTGAAACATATACTACGGTTACATGAAAAACTGTAGTGTATAATGGTACATACACTACGGTTGAATGTTGAACTGTAGTAATTGATATGAATATACTACGGTTTTGTCTACATAGACTACGGTTTTTAACCGTAGTCTATGTGGAGAATAGACTACGGTTTGAGAACCGTAGTGTATACCAATGAGTATACACTACGGTAGTATAGACTACGGTTCAAAAGGTCATAGACTACGGTTTAAAACCGTAGTCTATGAGCGTTTTTCTACTAGTGTTTCTTACTTTAATCATGCTTAG
Organism: Leonotis leonurus; assembly: GCA_026898415.1. Lineage (NCBI taxonomy): Eukaryota > Viridiplantae > Streptophyta > Magnoliopsida > Lamiales > Lamiaceae > Leonotis > Leonotis leonurus. The sequence goes on along the minus strand of JAPKLX010000090.1, from coordinate 1,097,365 downwards.
TGGTGTCTAATGATACTTTTCCATACTTAAATCAAGCAAATTCATGCAAATTCTACAAAATCAAATTAGGGTTTATGTAGAAGATTTAGGAGAAATCTAAATATTCAGCATCTCTTGAAATTCTTTCCAAACCTTACTTAAATCATTATATTCTACCTCTTCTTTATCACATATGTGAGAATTAACATCATATCTCATAAGTTATGGAACACAACTTATCATAGATGAAAACATAAACTTTCTTCCATGTCTACTAACTAAAGAGGTAAAGATGATGGATAAGTACCTCAAAGATGACTTCTTCTTTGAAATTAGACCTCAACTTAGCTTAGAAATTTGAATTATGGAAGGCGAAATTTTGGTTATGGAGGAGGGGGTATGGTCGAATTCTATGAAGGAGAAATAAGGTGGATGATGATGAAAAATGATAAGGATAAGTATTCTTATACATTAAGTAAGATATTTTCTTAATTAAATAATTAAATAATCATCTACACATCTCTAGGACCTTCTAGAACGTCCCGACTCATCGTTTTTCGAGCCTCAAGATTTTAATGCTGGATGATTCATCTCGACATCTAGAATTCATTGGTTCAGACCGTTCGTGATTTGGAGTTCATTTGAACAACTTATTCAAGTTTTAAAATACCGAATAAATCTAATTAAATAAATTCTTTCTAAAACGGTATTTTTCTAGTGAAATCTTCATAATAATCTCTTCTATATATATCATAAAATCGGGCATAATTTGTGGGTATCACTATAGCTGTTGAATTCTCAAACTGATTTTTAAACGAAAACTTATTTAATTATTGCCGAAATTGCAATAATAAATTTTTATTCTTTATTTTATCTGTTTTCTAGCTTAATGAAATTTCTAATTCCATTTTTCTATTTTATCTAATAGATAAAAATTTTCTCTTCTGAGGGGTATGCTTCGTCTGAATTTATTCTATCTCAACCCCTTTCTTTTATCGCTAATATGGAATTAATAAATTCCATTTCCTTTCTTAACAGAATAATCGTAATTCTTTCTTCTAAATCATATAATAGATTTCTCAAACTCTTCTTAATCTCATAAATATATTCTCTTAAGGATGCAAAGCCTTTTTAATTCCACAATTAGCAGTTAAGTACTAATTAAAATTTTTAGGGTATTACAAACTCTTACCATAATTTTATGACTAATATACTTAAATATCATTTTTTCTTTCTCAGAATCGTAAACACAAGCACACTCTATACACGAACATAAACACAAACACACACGAACATACACTAACACACATGACACAGAGAGTTGATAACCCAGTTCGGTGCTCCTCACCTACGTCTGGGGGGCCACGCCCAAAAGAGATCAAACACTATTTAAAGACACAGTTAGTTACAAAAGTCTGTTTACGCTCTAAGGGACCTATCACCTTAAGCTACCCCTAACCCTCAACTGTTCTTCCTCTAAGTGTTTGAAACTAGCCTCTCACTAGACTAGCCAATCCCGGAACCCTCAACGGGATTACCCCTTACACAAAAAACACTCAACCCCTGAGTTTATAAAACACTCGAGTACAAATAACTCTCAACCCAACTCTCAACCTCACGTAGATCGCCGGGGAAATCTTCTACACACACAGGGAATGTGTATAGGCGGAAATAATACTTCTTCTTCTTGAATATGAAAAGCTCGAACACAATATGTCGAAGAAGTCTCTCTCGTGTGGGTTGTCCGCTGGGGCGTCCAACCACCTTGTTATATAGGACCGAGAGTGAGCCATAGCATGCTTAGCTTGTGTGTATATGGCAACATGAATCTTCCTTGCATGGTATCTAGAATAAATCATACCTTGGATACTTTCCTTGTATGCGGATCCTTTCCTTGCACATGGATCCTTTCCTTGTAATAGAACACGGACATCTTCCTTGTATCAGCGCAATGCCATGCTTAAAATACACCATAGTAAATGTGGAAATTTCCTTCCATGCAAAGATTCGCCAGGTTAACGCGTCTGAAACAGTCCGTAAGACAGAACACACGTCTGGTCGGGGAAGCTGTCTCACCTGGTTGTCTAACATAAATTACCCAACACTCCGTGCACTCACAATCTCCCCCTTTGGCATTTATGTAGACCAAACACCAAATCATAACAAATATCTGCAAAGCTTCAGGATATGAATACGAAGCTCCCCTTCAGGATATGAATACGAAGCATGTAACTAAAGCTGAGTAATCAACACATAGCTCCCCCTTGCTAAAGCAGATCATTGAGATAGCGAACAAAGACCTGTTTCATCACACAAGGTCTCCATAGCGCAATCGTCACATTAGACATGTGCAAAACCCGATAAACATCCATGATAACCGGTAGAAATATATATATAGCAGCAGAAACAACCAGATAGTCAGAGTAGCGTCAGCAGAGCATTACTCCCCCTTGTTTGTCGCATAAATGACAAAGCAGCTAGAAGTGGCCACTTCCACCAAGACCATCGTCAATTGGCTTAGAGCGAGTGACACCATCAGTCACTGGTACTTCGAGAGCTTCCTCGTTAATTCCTCCGCAACAACATCGGGGCTAACAGAGGCCTCGAGATAAGCATCAAGAGGTCTCCTCAAATATTCATCAACAACAGAAGGCGAGAATAAAATCCCTAGGCGCGTCATCCAGACTTGCGCGTGAGAACACAATTACCCATGCAGAACTGTTTCGCAATCCAGACTTGCGAACGGTTACACCCCATCATAAATCCAACTAGGAAAACAAACCTAGAAATAAAAAGAAGAGAATCAAGGACTATATACAATCCATTGATCAGACTGCCAATGGACACCGAGAGAGGTGAGACAAAATCAAGCAACGCAAATCCCTAAGGATTTCCTTAGGAACTCAAACCTCTCACCATCGAGACTCTTCGTCAGAATATCCGCAAGTTGATTTGTAGTGGAGATATGTTCGACTTCAAGGATGCTTTCCTCCACGAGTTCACGAATGAAGTGGTAGCGAATATCAATATGCTTCGTCCGCGAGTGGTTTCCTGGATTCTTGGATAGATCTATAGTACCTTTCTTGTCCACCAATAATTTGAACTTGGTTGTGTCATATCCATAATCATTCATCATGCGATTCATCCAAATAAGTTGTGTGCAAGCAGTGGTTGCAGCAATGTACTCTGCCTCGGTGGAGGACAGGGATATACTATTTTGCGTCTTGCTATGCCATGATATCAGGTTCTCACCGAGATAAAAACATCCACCAGATGTGCTCTTGCGATCATCAAGATTTTTGGCCCAATCGGCATCGCTATATCCAAGAAGATTCATAGAACTTCATTTTGCAAACCATAATCCAAGTCTGGTAGTACCTTTGACATACTTGATAATACCTTTGACTGCTTTCAAGTGACTCTCCTTTGGATTAGCTTGAAATCTGGAAGAGATTCCAACACTGAAGCTTAGATCTGGTCTGGTTGCCGTGAGATACAGAAGGCTACCGATCATACTCCGATATAGGCTTTGATCAACTGGAACTCCTTCTTCATCAGCTGTCAGCTTCGCCGTTGTTCCCAGTGGTGTTCGCCTCGCCTTGGAAGATTCAAGCCCGAACTTCTTAACAAGATTTTCAGCATATTTGTGTTGAGACACGAATATTCCTCCCTCCATTTGAGTAACTTGAAGTCCAAGGAAGTAATTTAGCTTCCAAAACATGCTCATAAAAAACTGTTCTGACATATGAGCAACGAATTCAGAGACCAGAGTCTTGGATTTGGATCCGAAAACAATATCATCCACATAGACTTGGACTAGCAGAATGTCCTTCTTTTCCCTTTTTATGAACAGAGTCTTGTCAGCATTCCCTCTAGAGTAACCTTTTGATAGAAGGAATTTTGACAAAGTATTATACCAAGCTCTCGGAGCTTGTTTAAGACCATACAAAGCTTTCCTCAATCTATACACATGATTAGGAAACTTTGGATCCTCAAATCCCTTCGGTTGCCTGACGTATACTTCCTCCATAAGGTCTCCATTAAGAAACGCACTTTGAACATCCATTTGATATAATTCAAAGCCAATAGCACAAGACATACCAATAAGAAACCTGACTGCTTCCAAGCGAGTTACTGGAGCGAATGTTTTCCCGTAGTCTATCCCTTCCTCTTATGTATATCCTTGAGCCACTAAGCAAGCTTTGTTCCTCGTGATGTTTCCATACTCGTCCGTCTTGTTCTTGAAGATCCATTTGGTTCCAATGACATTGGCGTGCTCGGGTAAGGGAGTCAGGTACCACACATTGCATCTTTCAAACTGCAACAGTTCTTGTTGCATGGCAGCGATCCAGTTTTCATCTTTGAAGGCCTCTTCGACATTCTTGGGTTCCACTTTCGATATATAGCAAACATTGGCAAAATATGAAGTCAGCTTCTTGAAGTCAATTTTAACCCCTCTGGTTTTCATCCCCTCATTTAGATTTCCAATGATGTTAGCTTGAGCATGATTCTTGGAAACTCTGCTCTCCCGTGGATGGTGGTCTTCTTGGGTATCATCTTCATTGAGAACATCTTCTGTGTTTATCTCCTTCTTTGCACGTTCATCTTCAGCAGGATCAAGGACGGAATCAGCAACTGGATTCTCATCTTCTTCTTCATTGGTTCTGCATTCCTCTTCATCGAACTTAACATTGATAGACTCCATGACAGTCTTAGTGTTGATGTTGTAGACGCGAAAAGCTCTGCTGTTCCTGGAATATCCCAGAAAAATGCCTTCCATTCCTTTTTCGTCGAACTTCTTTTTCTCTCCCTGTCATTGAGAATGTAGCATCTGGACCCAAATATGTGTAGATGTTTGATAGAAGGCTTCTTCTCTTTCCAGATCTCATAGGGAGTGGTCTTCGTTTTGGGTCTGAGATACACTCGGTTACAGATGTAACAAGCAGTGCTCAGAGCCTCTGCCCAAAATCTTGTTTCGATATTCCTTGCCTTCATCATCGTACGAGCCATCTCCTGCAGCGTCCTATTCTTTCTTTCAACGACACCGTTCTGTTGAGGAGTCTTGGGGGCTGAATACTCATGTGAGATTCCTTTGTCTTCACAGAACTCCCAGAAGTCGGCATTCTCAAACTCTTTGCCGTGGTCAGTCCTAATACGCTTGACTTTGCCCTCTTTCTCTACTTCCAGTCTTAGACACAGTGTCCTAAAGACTCCAAATGTATCTGATTTCTCCCTGATGAACTCAACACATACAAAAGCGTATCTCTTCCTTCCTAGGCTTTCTGTTTGCATAGGACCCATAAGATCCATGTGAAGAAGATCCAGTACCTTAGTAGTAGTGATTTTCTGCACCCTCTTGTGTGGTTCATGTGTCTGCTTCCCAATCTGGCAGGCTCCACATAGTCGAGCATCCTCTCTGGACATCTCAGGAAGTCCTCTAATGGCTTCACAGGTGAATAACTTTTGCAGATTCCGGTAGTTGGTGTGTCCCAACCGCTGGTGCCAGAGTTCTGCTGTGGAGGTGTAGACCATATGACAAGTCTCAGAAGGTGTTACAAGATAACAGTTGTTTCTTGATCTCTTACCAACCATAAATTCCTTCCCATCCTTCAGAATAACACACTTTTCTTGATCAAATTTGATGTCCATGCCCTCGTCGCACAGTTGACTTATGCTGATGAGATTGGCAGCAAGGTCTTCAACGAGCAAAACATTAGTCAGAGTAGGCATACTGGGTGTGTTGAGGGTGCCTGATCCAAGGACTCTAGACTTCACTCCGTTTCCAAATGTAACACGATCAGCAGATCCGAGAGACAGGTTCCTCAAGAAGTTTCTGTTCCCAGTCATGTGTCTAGAGCACCCGCTGTCAATATACCAGAGGTTATCCATCTTCAGCCCATTGCAAGAGTGAACTACATAGGAGTTGAAGTTTCTCCCATCATTGCGCCTTCTGGACATTCTGTTGTAGCTCCGGCGCTGATCCCTGATGTAGTGTCGACATTGGGGGCGAACATGTCCAGGCGTGCCGCAGTAGTGACAAATTGGTATGAACTTGTCAGTCCTCCTTCGCCTTTCTCCATTTTGATTGGACCGCCAGTGGACATCTTTCTGCATACTCCTCTTCTCATGTCTGTAGTGTCTACCTTGAGAGGTAACTGTTTGTGGGACGCTAGGCACGAACTGTTCCTTGGGACGATTACGTTCTTCTCCATGCCTTGAGCTTTCAGGAGCGTCCTGCACTATGACTGGCTGTTTATCCTTAAGCTTCCATTGTACTCCTTTGAATCCAACGCCTGTCTTATCACTAGAGACACCCTGGCTCAATACTTCTTCAAGTGTTGAGGTCCCGTGCATCATCTTAATGAGCTTTTGTTGGTGATCATACTTCCCTTGAAGTATCTTGTAATCGTCTTCCTTCTTTCCAAGCTCAATCTTCAACGATTGGACTTGATCAATCAATTCATCTTTGTCCTTGACAAGTCGTTGTATTGTGTTGGCAAGTTCTTTGTTGACACTCGCTATTTCTGAGCACTTATTGTGCAGTTCATAGAACCCGTCGGACAGATCGAGTTCCTCATCATCCAGGAGGTTGTCATGATCAGACTCTCCTAGGGCAAAAGGATCATCATCATCTTTTCTCTTGATAGGTACATTGGCATCGGCAGTCTGGGCAAGAAAGTCTCCGTCCTCCTCTTCACTTTCCTCCGTTTCTTCATCACTTTGGGCAACAATATTGCTCTGCCGGGAGTCTTTGAGATTAGCACAATCTGCTTGAATATGACCAATGCCTCCGCACTCAAAACATCTCAGTCTCCTTTTGGTAGTACCGTTTTTGGAGGGATTGTTGTCTTTTGAACTTGATTCATGACCCACCGTCTTCTTTTCCTTCCTAGCATCGAACTTCTGAGGGAACTTGTTAAGTTTTCCAACTGCCGAGGCAAGAGATTCAAAAATCTCTTGTAATTCTTCTGGAACAGAATCTAAGCCTGGATTCCCAGATTGTACTTTGATGGCTATAGATCTCTTGCCTTCTGCCTTATTACTCCTCAGTCCCATCTCATAAGTTCTGAGGGAACCTATAAGTTCAGTGGTCGTCATCAGCTCCAGATCTCGAGCTTCTTCGATGGCGGTGACCTTCGTGTCGAATCGTTCAGGCAGGGAACGTAGGATCTTTTTGACAAGTCTCGTTTCAGACATCTTTTCTCCAAGAGCAAAACATTCATTAGATAAGGCTAGAAGTTTGGCATGGTATTCTCCAATAGTCTCATCTTCTCCCATTTTGAGCAGCTCGAACTGAGTCGCAAGTTGCTGTAGCCTTTGATTTTTGACTCTCACGTTCCCTTCAAAGGTGTATTCAAGGATTTTTCATGCTTCCTTGGCAGATTCACAGGTGGAGATGATGGCAAATACCTCCATGTTAACAGCTCCTTGAATGGCATTTAGAGCTTTATGGTTCATCCCGGAGGCCGCCATATCTTCGATTGTCCACGTGTTGCGCGCCTTTATGTTTCCATCCTCATCAGTAGACGGAGTCCATCCCATGACGACAGAACTCCATGAAGCTTCATCCAAAGAGCGTATGAATGATATCATACGTACTTTCCAATAACCATAGTTATTTCCTTCAAGAATAGGAGCGCGCGTAGAAGCAAAGGTCTCCTTCATGATAGCCAAAGAATGTAACCCAACACAAGCGAGGGATAAGCTTCCTACATGATCAAACACCAGTAAAGTAGGTGACCTGCTCTGATACCAATTGTAATTGTTGCTTATCCCCCAGAATGTTTATTTTACGTGAGACAGATTATAACACTGGTCACACACACAGCAGTAAAATAAACTTGACACAGAGAGTTGATAACCCAGTTCGGTGCTCCTCACCTACGTCTGGGGGGCCACGCCCAAAAGAGATCAAACACTATTTAAAGACACAGTTAGTTACAAAGGTCTGTTTACGCTCTAAGGGACCTGTCACCTTAAGCTACCCCTAACCCTCAACTGTTCTTCCTCTAAGTGTTTGAAACTAGCCTCTCACTAGACTAGCCAATCCCGGAACCCTCAACGGGATTACCCCTTACACATAAAACACTCAACCCCTGAGTTTATAAAACACTCGAGTACAAATAACTCTCAACCCAACTCTCAACCTCACGTAGATCGCCGGGGAAATCTTCTACACACACATGGAATGTGTATAGGCGGAAATAGTACTTCTTCTTCTTGAATATGAAAAGCTCGAACACAATATGTTGAAGAAGTCTCTCTCGTGTGGGTTGTCCGCTGGGGCGTCCAACCACCTTGTTATATAGGACCGAGAGTGAGCCCTAGCATGCTTGCCTTGTGTGTATATGGCAACATGAATCTTCTTTGCATGGTATCTAGAATAAATCATACCTTGGATACTTTCCTTGTATGTGGATCCTTTCCTTGCACATGGATCCTTTCCTTGTAATAGAACACGGACATCTTCCTTGTAGCAGCGCACATGCCATGCTTAAAATACACCATAGTAAATATGGAAATTTCCTTCCATGCAAAGATTCGCCCACCCGTCTGAAACAGTCCGTAAGACAGAACACACGTCTGGTCGGGGAAGTTGTCTCACCTGGTTGTCTAACATAAATTAGCCAACACTCCATGCACTCACAACACACACACACTCCATACATACACGAACATAAACATAAACACACACTCACGAACACAAACACACTGCACACACATATACATGCACACTCCACAAATGCCCCAAACACACAAATACACACGAACACATGCACACTCCACGAATGACCAAAACACACAAACAAACACATATATACAAACCCAGAAACACATATACGAACTCCACGAACACCACAAACACACACACGAAATCTGGGAACCCATGAATACATAACTGAGTCTTTACATTCATAGTTCTTCAACACACAACTTAAACACACGAATCTCGCGATCCCGAGCTCGCGAGATTCTTGTATCATTTAGGAAAACATTAAAACACACAAATCCCACGAGCCCGAGTTCGCGGGATTCATGTGTTTGTATACAATACCCATAAAATACACGAATCCCGCGATCCCAGCCTTGCGGGATTCGTGTGTTATTTAAGAAAATGTTAAAACACACAAATTTCGCGAGCCCGAGGTCGGGGGATTTGTGTGTTTGTATACAATACCCGTAAAATACACGAATCCCGCGACCCCGGGCTCCCGAGATTCGTGTGTTATTTAAGAAAATGTTAAAACACACAAATCCCGCGAGCCCAAGGTCGTGGGATTTGTGTGTTTATATATAATACCCGTAAAACACACGAATCCCGTGACCCCGAGCTCGCGGGATTCGTGTGTTATTTAAAAAAACGTTAAAACACACACGAGGAGCTCATGTGGTTCGTGTGTATGTTCGCGGGTTTCGTGTGTATGTTTGTGGCATTCGTGTATGTGTTCGTGCATATGTTTGTGGTGTTCCCAGATTTCGTGTGTGTTTTTGTGGTGTTCATGTGTGTATGTTTGTGTTTTTGGGGCATTTGTGGAGTGTGCATGTATTCATGTGTGTAGTGTGTTTGTGTTCTTGTATGGAGTGTGTGTGTGTTTGCGTTTATGTTCGTGTATGTATGGTGTGTGTGTGTGTGTTAGTGTATGTTCGTGTGTTTAAGTTGTGTGTTGAAGAACTATGAATGTAGAGACTCAGTCATGTATCGTGGTTGTCGAAAAACACCATATTTTTAAAAGAACATGGTATAGCCGAAGACATATATATGTAAGCGATTTTAATAGCTACGTATTATAACGCGTCTGCTTCCTTTAAGCGGCTAGAGGAGAACGGCGAGCAATCGGAGAAGGAGAAGGTGAGCGACGATAGATTGCCTACACTAACGACGGCGACTGGAGAAGAAGAAGGACGAGCGACTATGATTTTTCCTCCAAAATATTTTAGGGAAGAAGATGAATTTTCGAAATATAAAAATATGTAAAATATTTATGATACACAATTTAATAATATTTCAAATTCGAGAATATGCAAAATAAAAATAAAAGAATAATTTTGTGTGATATTTAAAAAGAAATATTATTTATCTTTATTATATTTAAGGCTATTTTGATATTTCGCCCAAACATGTTTATATATACTCATTTTTATAATAGGAATAGATTGTTTATTGAATGTTAATAAATATAACTAATATTTTTCCGGATAAAAATATTGGACAAAGGAAAACGAGGAGGTATAGATTTAGATGAAGACTAAATCGACGTTACAAGTAAATATTTAATAAATTAAATGTGCACATGCAGACACGAGTATGGTCCAACAAGCACTTGCTCTTATATGAAGTTACTTTAAATTGACGATCCACATTATCGGGTCTACATTCATAAACACCATTTAATGTATTTTCCTTCTCTCCTAATCAACAACAATCTAAACTAAATTTATACCATGTATTCCGCAATCTTTAATTTAATCTATTTTAACCTATTGACAATCAAGCATCTGCAGCATTACAATAGCTTTAATAACTATTTCAATTTCCTAATTCTTCTTTTGGCAATTGGGAAACAAAAGTAAAATCATAATTCATTAATTAATCACCAAAAGGGACGAACAATAAACAAAATTGCGTAAAAAAGCAACTCCCAAAAATATCAAATAAGAAAACGACGACCCATTTAATACCAAACTCGCACAAAAAACTCCAACCTAACCAAAAAAAGAAATATTTACATATTAACCCCACCAAAATAAGATAATTGGCACTTCCGCCCCTAAACAACTAGCTAATTCCGAAATTAAGCTCTCCGCCGCCCATCGGAATACTGCGAGAGCGGCACCACCTCCTGCAGTGGCGTCGACAGCGGCGTCGGCAGCGGCGAGTTTCTGCAGACGGGGCACGAAGCGTTGAGCTTGAGCCACGCGTCGACGCACATGACGTGGAAGCAGTGGCGACAATCGGGCAGCATCCTCAGCATCTCCGAATCTCTGTACTCGCAGAGGCAAATTGAGCAAACTCCGTCGTCGGAAGCGGCGGCGCCGCTGCTTCTCCTCTTGGCGAATTGAAATTTGGGGTAGGAGTTTATGACTGCCTGATCGAGGCCGACAACGGCATTCTGGGAGTCATTCTCATCTTCCTCGGCGACGAAGATGATGCGAGGGAGATAGACGGTGTTGTCGGAGGTGGCGGTATGGCGGCGGCGGCGGCGGGAGGCGAGGGAACGGCAGCAGATGTAGGAGGCGAGGAGGATGGTGGAGAAGAGAACGAGGAAGCCGAGAGCGATGGCGATGGCGTAGCCTAGGCCGATGGAGCTGAGGTTCTGGGAGAAGGAGGGGGGTTTTAGGGACGGCGGCGGCGGCATTGGGAGAGGCGGAGGAGGGCGGAGGGGATAATGGCCATTTGATTTGAATGGGAGAGAAAGAGAGAGGGGAAGAGGAGGAGGGGAAGAAGGTGGGTGAGGGTGCTTAGCTACAGCATTTAATACACAGAGCAACTCATTTAATGGCCAATATTGAAGATGAATAATTATGCCTTTGCCATGCTCTCTTCTAATTCTTACCTATTTTCACATTTTCATGCCTTCACCTTCTTCTTTTGCTTTCAACCTTGTTTTTCTTTTTAACCCCTTCAATAATAATAATTGTATTTCTTTTTGTTTAATTTTTTATTAATAAATCTTCATTTTATTTTCGGTAAAAATTAATATATAGAATATTCATAAAAATGATTACCCATTCATGACGAATATAATATAAATAAATATTAAAATTTTAAATTTATTAATTCTAATTTCCCAACAAAAGTTTATTGACTAGAATATAGTTTAATATTATTCAATACAAAATAATTAAAAAATAAAAATAAAATTATAATAACTCGTATGTTGAAGTGACTTCGACTCATTAACTGTAAGCATTGGCGGATCCAAGAAGAAGCAAGGACGGGCCTTAATTCCTCCAAAATATATATATTTTTTAAAAATATGTATAAATTCATACAATATTCATATTTTAATGAATAATTATGCAAAAGTCCCATCTATTAATTTGAATTATAATATTTTAATTTAATTTAATATATCAAAATTCAACCTCTACTAACAAAATTTTCTGAATCAACCACTAACCGTAAGTATGTTAAATTGTGTCCACTACGGACAATGGTCCTTGGAGTGTTCATTAGTTTTCGTGTTATATAATTTTTGAGTAATACTTAGTTGTGGTGTAACATGTAAATGGATGGCTAACTAGTGTCACTGATCGAGTATTTTTTTTTCCCTCACAGGTTATGATTATGATTATTCGTACTATTAAAAATCAGACCCATCTATAATCCATTAAATATTATTAACACAATTATTATCATAATATATCATGTCATTTTCAAATCACTCAATTCATATTTTTTTTCTAAATTCTCAAAATTTTAAAATTACAAAATATATTAATTATATATAATATTATATATTTTTATTTTTGTATATGCATATAATATTTATGTTATATTCTTATTTTTTTGCATATCATATATATTAGATTATATATTATTTCATATTTAAGTAATATCATTTTCATGAATATAAAAAATATATTTAATGATATGTCAGTTTGATACATATATTTTGAATGTATTATATTATAGTTTAAATGTATTTTATTTTTTAATCCAAAAAATTCACATTTTCAATTACTTGTCATAATCCAAACTAATCAGTATTATAAAATTTACATATTTATTTTTATAATTAACTTTGAAACAAGTATGTTTATATATATTTAATTTCTAATTAAATTAAGAATGCACATGTTCATATAAATAAATGTGAGAAAAGTACGCATTACATAAAATTAAAATAAATTTGATAGATTTTATAAATATTAAAAATTATATAGGTGTAATACGAGAATCAATTAATTTATACATGAGTATATGGATTGAATTGAGTACATCGATATAAATGAACAAATTCAAATAATTAACGTATATTATTTTTTGAGTTTAAGACATAAATTAGTAGTTTATGATATAATAATGAAAAATATAATCATTTTCCTAATATACTTTAGTACAAGTATGAGTATATAAATTTCAAACATATTCAAATAAATAATAAATTGTAAGTACGAGTGTAATAATAGACAAGTTAATGAGAATTTAGTATCTATGAAGGATATAATTCTATTGATAAGACAAATATTATGATATTGATTTCATCATAAATGAATAGTTTGTGATCATATTAAGTTTTAAAATTATTTTATAATTAATTTTAAGACGCTCGCAATGTATCATAAGTAAATCCACATAATTCACTACAAAAAAATTTATTAATTTAGTAATAGAATTTTCCGTTACTAAAATAAGAAATTCCGTTATTAAATATGTTTGTAACGGATTTATTAGTATTAATATCCATGGTTGCTAAAAAACTTAACATGGGAAATGTAACGGAATTTCCGTTTCTAAAATGGTTTCTTCAATATTAGTAAAAGAATTGTAACGAAAAATTCTGTTATTAAATTTTAATAACAGATTATTCTGTTATTCTGTCACTAATGTCGTTACTAAAAAGTGAACAAAAATTCCATAACAATTACGTTTTTAATTCGTTAAAATTTAGAAATGAAATTTTTTTCATCACTATTCCGTTACCATACATGCATTTTTTTGTAGTGATTAACAAACTTTACAATAAATATTTAGCATTTGAATGAATTGTTCATATATCCATAACAATAATAATAAATGAAATGAATATCAAATAATTATATAGATTTTAAGAAATATTTAATCTGATCGAATTTTGAGAAATAACAAACTAGTTTGGAAAAATATAAACCTTAAAAAGGTCCTACAATTATAGACTGACCTAGTCAACAAAAAATTGGGTTATGATAAGTTCGGACCAATTCATCTGAAAAATATGACATAATGTTTATAATAATTATAGTAAATTTAATAAAAAAAAAATGGAAATATTACTATTACATGTGTAGTTAGGGGTGTCAAATCGTGCGGGTTGGGTCGTTATCGGGTCGACCTGATAATAACCCGACTTGTTAAAGTTAAACTCAAACCCGACCTGTTAAGGTTTTGCTGAACTCGAACCCGAACTTGACCTCTAAGCTCAAATCCGAACACGACACGAACCCGACACGAACACGATAACTTTCGTGTTGACACAACACGATAACGACACGATAGTAACATGACATGTTATCGACACGATAAAAATTAAATTTATATGATAAAAAATATAAAAATTATAAATTTATAATAAAAAATAATAAATGCATAATTTTTAAAATTTATAAAATATATTCATTTTTAGATTTTAAAAAAATACAAAATATTTTAGAAAAAATGTATCACAAATTACATTTACTTCAAAATATAAATAATTAATATATTATAAAATTTTCTTATCAGGTAACCTGAACCAGACCCAAACCCGACCTGTTAATTTCGTGTTCTTATCAGGTCAACTTGATAACGACCTGAACTTGATAAGGCTTAACACTAACCCATTAAATTTCGTGCGTGTTCGTGTTGGGTTATCGTGTCGTGTCAAAAATTGACAGCCCTATGTGTACTCCTATTTAAATTATAGAATGATCATTAAATATTCGCACTCATTAATTATAATTGTTATTTTTCTATCCATAGAATATCAATTTATACTTTTAAAACTAACATTTTGTCCAACAAAATCTATTAACATAATTTGGAATTATAATTTATTATTATTTATTTTATTAAGTACCTAGATCAAACATGCCTGTTACAGTCTTACCATTCTCGAGAGCGATGGTTATTACGAAACTACCTGGATCTCGCAGCTTCTAAAGAAGAGGCTGCTGCATGATGGAACTGGCTACCTCGGACACCATAACAGACTCGTTGTCTGCAAATCTCCTCTTCTTCGAGGCTAGTTCCTTGAAGAATTTCAGGTACGCCGGTACATTGCGGATATCTAAAAGCGGTAAATTCACGTGCACTTGAGACAACATCTTGAAAAAGTTTGCGAACTGCTTCTCAAGCTTCTCGTTCTTTAGCCTGCTTGGAAAGGGAATAGGCGGCTTGTACGTGTTCGCCATTTTGTGCAAATGAATGACATGCTGTTCTGGCTCCCTCCCTTTCTCGGCACCTCAGCTTTAGAGGGCTCATCCTCCGGCATAACCACCTTGTTATCTACCTGCTTGCCACTACGTAGAACAGTAATGGTCTGAATCTGCTGCGCTGAGTGTCCTTGCCCCGGTATCTTTCTTGTTTGCGGCTGCTGCTGCATCTGATTGACTGCCCCAAAGATCTGCCCGACTTGGCTCTCGAGGCGTTTGATAGTAGCCTCTTGAGCCTCTCGAGCCAGCTTGCTTTCTTGCATGAAAACTAAGAGGCTTTCCTCTAGAAAAGGTTTGGGTTGAGCAGCTCGCGGTGCAGGTGGGAACTGCGGCTGGAACTGCGGCGCCGGCTGCTGAAACTGAGATAGCAGCGGCTGGAGTTGCTGATAATGCGGTGAAGGTGGATAGTACCCAGGCTGAGGAGGGTAATACGGTTGTTGTGGTAGATAATACCCATGCTGAGGTGGGTAGTACTACTGTGGAGGTGCTCGTTGGGCAGGAAAGTTCGATCCTTGCCCTTGATTCGGCCCCTTCCACGTAGAGCTGTTATGTGCTCTCCATCCTGTAGTCTGCTGGACTGGATGTTGATCGAATGGCGGTCATGGTGGAAATCCCTGAGCAGCATAGATTTTTGCCTCTCCTTCATAAGTCATCTCCACCATTCAGGTGCAGTGATTCTCATCGTGAGTGAGATAACCACAAATCGGGCACGACTCAGATGCCGGCTTGTGTTTGGTCACTGCTGAGGCCTTGCTCATCTTCAACTCTTACAATTCCCGCATCATATCAGCCATTTGCTTCTTCAAGTCTGGGCTAACTCTTATCTCTCTGACCTCCACCCACTTCGAACGAGAGGTCTTCTACTGCGAGTTACTAGCCAAGGTCTCAAATATCTCTACTGCTTCGTTGGCTGTCTTCTCAGATATGTTACCTCCAGCCACTGTATCCACCATGAACTGATATGTGTGCTGCAAACCATTGTAGAAGATTTGCGAGAGGAGTTCTGGCACAATTTGATGGTGCGGGCAATGCTGCTGGAGCTCTCTGAATCTGTCTAGTGCCTCATGAAAAGGTTTGTCAGGCTCCTGAGCAAACTGTATGATCTGGAGTCTGATCTGTTGCGTTTTGTGATTCGGATAGTACTTGAGCAGAAAGGTGGTACTCACAGCTTTCCAATTGGGTAAAGATCCTGCTTGAAGGGAGAGATACCACGACTTCGCCCTATCCTTTAGGGAGTAGGGGAAACACTTCCTTAGCAACTCATCGTTGGTTAGGCCTTGAAGTGGGATAGAATGGACAGCTGTGCAAAACTCCTTGATGAATAGGAGTGCATCTTCGTTCGACAGCCCGTAGAATGATATAAGCAAGTTGATGTGGTTGTGCTTCAGCTCATAGTTCCGCCCCGTAGCAGAGAGTACGATAGCGGATGCGGTGATGCCATAGGTTAGCCTGTCAAAGTCTTCGAGCTTCCTAGGTGCTTCGTCTTCCTCGGCCATTATTACTAGTTTTTCTTCGAATAATGAGATGAGATTGACGACGTCCCTATACCGCTCCTCAAGCACGACTTCTCTTCTATTGATGTTGTCAACGTAACACACCAACTCTTGTCTCAAGCTTCGGCGTCCTAGCATACACAAAACCAACAAAGATCAAACGTACCTTGTGGGAGCAAAGGAATAACGAAAAGAAAAAAAACATAAAAGAAAAATAAAATGCAACGCAAATAAATGCCTAAAGCCTTCCCTAGCAACGGTGCTAACATTTTTTTTCAACTTATTTTATTAAGTTACTCGCAATAGGACGAGATCATTATAGATTAATAAGTTGACCCTAGTCGTATTCTCAAGGAAGGCTAAACAAGGCTTCATCTAAGTTGTTCAACAAGAAAGCAATTAAATAAATGGGGTTTAAATGATTATTAACTAAATTAATTAATTACCTAGGAGATTGAAATTAAAAGAATGGAGAAACGAATTATCTAGGCGAGACTTAAGAAAACAATTAAATCCTAAGTCTAAGAACGAGTAATTTAAAGAATCAAATCTTGACATGCTTCGAATTGATTAATTAACATGAATGGTGGATTGAGAATTAGTAATTGGAAATTAATCACGAAAGAAGCAGCAAGAAAGGAAAACATAAAATAAATGAGAAAGCAATAAGAACTCACGATTTAAACAGAAAATTAATGCACTAGAAAAGTCTCCGGGTTTGAATCACGAACGAATTCACAATTCGAAATAAAGAACGAACTAAGAATGAAAATCTACACTACTGTGTTTTCTCTCGTGGTCTAAAACCTTAGAATGATAGATGTAAGATGATTTGAAAAATCACGTGTGGAGGTTTAAATAAGGGAGAAAAATCCCCGCCAGGGTAGCGCTTGCTAGGGGGTAGCGCTCACTACCCTGGCTCTCTTTCCTGGAACGAGCTGAGGGGGCTAGCGGCCGCTAGGGGGTAGCGCTTGCTACCCCAGCGTTCTGTCCTGATTCATCGTGCAAGGGGCCAGCGGCCGCTAGGGGGTAGCGGTCGCTAGCCCCTTGTTCTGCCCGGTTCAGCTCCCTTTCCCTAGCGAGCGCTATGGGCTAGCGCCCGCTAGGCCTACTCTCGGCAAAGTGTTCAATTTTCCAACTTTGCTTCGTCTTTTCATCTCGTTTCTCTTGTCGAGCCTCGTTAATGCTTTTTGTTGATCCTCGCCTACAATTTAGCATATAGAAGACCAAAGCATCAACTCGAACGACAATAATCAACATTATAGGTCCTAAAACACAATAGAAACGAAACCGAAAACGTATAAAACAATATGTTAATGATATAATAACATATTCTATAGAGCCTGATCTTATTTGTTTCTGTATATGATCAATTTGTAAGGAAAAATCGTGAGTCACGATTTGTGCCATAGAATCATGATGCTCTAAAAGATTAAGTCAAAATGTAAAGACAGAACGTAAGTAACGATTTGTCTATATGACTTAATATGTGTTTTTGTCTAGACTTAGCTTTAGGAGCATTCACATCACAGAAACATGGATGGGGAGAACACATGATCAACACATCACGTGGTGATGCAGAACAGTTCACTACCCAAAAGGCGAGGCCATTTCACAAAAGACTAGATGACAGAATGAGGTCAGGAGAGCAAAACGTGATTTCAACATAACTTAAAAGATCACCTGATCGAGAGGCGAATCAAGAAGCAGAAAGATTGTATCAATCTATGTCTAACAGATTGATCAACAGAATGTGAGGAGACAACTCAAGGTTTATCAAAGGAATAGAACTGAACAGATCTTATATATGAGATCTACTCAAACAAAGGTTTTAATTCTTAGTTAGTTTACATACCACAATGTAAAGGAACAGAACGTGAGTCACGTTCACGTTCTAGTCCTATGTCAATCTGTACTAGATTTGGAATAGTTAAGATGCTGAATTGTAAGGAAGCAGAACATGAGTCATGTTTTGTATCTATAGAGCATCTATTTTAGACTAGTTCTGGAGGACTTTCAAGACATAATGAAGAAGTCATTTTGTATATGACACAGAACGTAGGAAACGTTCTATCCAGATACTGTCTATCACACATGTCCAGATACTGTCTACCAACAGAACATCACACGAGCTGCTTAACACAGATTGGAGGAAACTACAGATCTACCTAAATGGATCACAGCTGACATGTCCATGCCATGTCGGATGACACATAGGACATACTCCAACGGATAGTTTTACAGTCAGCAAACCAATAATCAAAAGCACTATTAAAGATCTCTGTAAAAGATGCACGACTTCAACGACTATAATTCGTTACAGCCTTTAAATACACCAACCACGCCTTCCAAAAAGACAAAAGTGAGAAGAAAATTTGCGGAATAGTGGATTCACGAGAGTGAAACAAAAGAGTGGAAGATGAGTGGGTAAGGACATCAGTGCACTCAGAGATTCCCATAAAATAAGCTTCAAGGCTGCAAGATTCTCTCCAGCATTTAAGAAATCAATCAACACTAATTTGATTATAAATACCCTATCAAGTGTTGTAACTTAGTAGAGAATCACAACCATCTTTCTAAGAATTTCACTCACTAGAACTTAAATAGTATAGAGCCTTATAAGCCATAGTTCTAGTATCATTCTCAGTCCCAAAACTGTGAAGGAAGTATAAATACAAACCCCACTCAGATCTCGTACTCAGCGAGTTTTAATAAGCAAGTTGTAACCTCGTCCTCTACGAGTATAAATAAGCGAGTGAGAGCTCGTACTCAACGAGGATAAAGAATTGAGGAATCTAAGATTAAAGGATTCATCGATCTAGTTTAATCGCGTGGACGTAGGGGGTTTCCCGAACCACATTAAAATAATGTGTGTTCTTTACTTTTTGCATTCATTATTTGATTTTGTACTCACACTTCACCAGCGAGCAGATCACAATCTGCGAGCTGTGCACTTTAATCAATCTCTTAAAGAACACTCGACTTTAAAATGTATGTATTAAATTCGAACATGTATGTATTAATTATGTATTGATATATTTTTTGAGAATATAATTTGTTTGAGGTTTAATATATTAATTTGGAGAAAAAAAAATTAAGTTGATTTTGGTAACATACAAATTTAAGTAACTGGATATATAATTAATGTAAAATAATTTTTTTCATAAGATTTATGATAAATGGTAAATTTAAGGGTGAGCATAAAAGACCGGAAAATTGAACCACCCGACAAATTGAACCGAAATCGATCTAAAAATAAGGTTAACCGAACCGTCTGGTTTAAGTTTTATTTTTAATTTTCATAAACCGATAATAATGATTCGGTTTTTATTTTCATTTATGTAAATCTGGTGGTTAACCGACCCGAACCGATATCTATATTACTTATAAATAATATATATATGTATATATAATTAAAAAATTTAAAACTTGTATTCTAAATATAATACATGAGGAGAATGTTTGGTATGATTTAGTCGTGTTTTACACGACGTTTCGAGTCTCGTGTTTTACCCAAACTGATACCTAGATACACTTTTATTATTTGATTCCATTGTAATTTCGCCCCGGGACAACGGATTGAGGGCAAGTTTGACGCTCAATCCAAGATTCTTTCTTAGTAAGTTTCTCTTTCTTATATTTGATTGTTTCAATGGATTGATTTATCATTCTCTATTTAGGGTTTAAAATTTCTTTAATTATTTATTGATTGTTCTTAATTCATGCTTTGTCATTTAACTTGTACTTATTTAATTGAGACGATTGACCACCGTTTTTAATTAACTGTTTGTTGGTTGAGATCGAGAGATAATTCCAACATAGAACTTGGTTAAATCATTAATAATTCCAAATCATAGACGTATGAATTATATTCGTTATTGATTTGTGGTTTTCCTATTGTGTGATTCAAATACGTAAGTTAGAATTGCGGCTTAACTATTGAATACGAAAGTTAGTAATTAAGCAACTCTAGGAAATAATTTATTAATTACGAATCATTGTTCTTAATTGAGGAATTCTTCTTAAAGTAATCTAATACGTGAGTCGTGATTACTGTCTAATTAAGAATACGTAAGTAATTAATTAAACTAACTATTAAGAAACCCTTAATAAACGAACAATGACATGAATTTAAGAACATAATTTAATTGATTTTAGATTTTCTTAACCTTAGGCCCTTGAATCCGGAATCTCACTTTTTCATTATTTTGTTTATTTATTTATTTCTTGTTTTCTCATGCTTATTATTGATTAGAGTGTTTAGGATTTCTATTTATTTGTTCTTGATAACACTAGGATTAAAATCACATTGCTAAGTTTTCCGTTGAGATTCGACCGCGGTTAGCTTTTCACGTACAATTGATCTCGTATATTTGCGAGAACCTAGAGTGTACATTTTAGGTCTAACAGAGAATATAATACATTAGGATAATATATTTTCATTTACTCTCCTTTTTATAGAAAATTCTTGTTTGACGGAAGACCATCCCCTTTTGAGCATCGATGACTTGACAGATATTTATAAACCAAGTGAAGACTATTTAATTAGTTTAGTGAAGGCAAAACTTATATTAGCCGCATATAAAGTTTTATTGCTTTTTTTATTTTCAGAACTTTATTTTATTTCTTTGATCTCTGAATTATATATTTGACTCATTTTTTCATATTAAAGTTAGTTATTTTGTTATAAAATGATAATTTTCATATTGATTGTAATAAGCATATTAACATTCATCGGTATTTATATTTTTATCTACGATATTATTATGAATAGTAAAAAATAATTTTATCATGGTTAACCGGTGAAAAATTGGTTAACCGTTCCAATTTTTTGTTTAACCACTAATGCGGTTTTTGATTTTGATTTTTCTTTTTTAATGATTAACCGAAGCGATAAAAAACCGAACGATCCCAAATGTACGGTTACCCAACCCGTACTTACTCCTAGGTAAATTATTTTGTTACCTTAATTAATTAGTAATTCTTGAAATAAATAAATTGAAAAAATGTTAAATTAATAAATATAAACAGCATGTCTTAAAATATTTTGTCAATTTATCACTACCGGTAAGATCAATTTTTGTTTTTAATCTCAAATTGTATCAAACGTAATGAAGTTTTAAAATATATATTAGTTATTTATTTATTATATACAATTATCACGTAAGAATATATTGACACTTTTGAATTAAAAACAATTAATTAGAATAGTTCTGTACAATATCATGATTTGTCAAAATTTTTAAAAGAGTCCAAATAATATGATAAAATTATTTTAAAAGTACCTTTATCTATATCTCACAAATTAAATTAAATCATTGCTATATATCATGAATAGAAAAATAAATTTTATTTTTATATTAACACTTAAAATGAATTCATCGAAAAAACAATTATGAGTTTATTGAAACATAAATTATTTATAACTAAAATAAGTATTAAAAAAAATTGTTTTATTACAAATCAACTAGTAATATTTTGGTGGAAACAAAATCACATTAATATGGAAAAATAGATATAAGTAATGTATAAATATATTAAATTATAGATTATTTTGTTTTACGATATTTAATTTATTACATTAATTACTAAATCATATTTATAGTATAAAAGTATATGATTTCTTACCATAAATTATAAAAATGTTAAATTAGTAAACATTCACATTATATCTTATGATATTATGTCAATTTATCACTATTCTTCGTCAATATCTATATTAAAAGAAGTATTTGGCAGCTGAATCTGACCAGAATTTTCAATCGAAAAAAAAGGTAAGAATAAAGGTAGGATGTGTTGGTTCTGATAGAGCACCAACAACAAATTTTTCGTTTTCTTGCCGAGTTTGAATCGACAGATCGTGATCACATAACATAAAAACTGGTGATATTTTGTTTTGTTATCTGTGTTTTGAAAACATAAAAGATGAACTAGATAGTAGCTTGATCTGTATATTGTGTTATGTGCTCATAGATAGTGAGTACAAATTGTGCGCAAAGTGGTGATTAATATAAATAGCTCTATTTAGAAAAACCTTTTTACTTAGCAAATGTTCTTTAAGAGGTTGTTTACAAAATATACAATATAGCAGGTTAAGTATGATGATTGATATATGCAATAAACAGAAGCTGTAAATATAACGTAAAGAACACAAGGTTTTATTTGGTTTGGGAAACCGCCTACGTCCACGGACTATCGAACTGATATTTCTCTTCACTAACTTGTGAATACAACTTCTCGCTTATTTAGACTGGTAGAGAGCCAGTCACAACAACAAGTCTAAACTGGACTTGAGTTGTGCACAAATAAGGTCGTGTCCTTTACACTTACTGGGTTTACAAAAGTGGGTGTTCTTCCAAAAGCTTGAAGGCTAGAGGAAGATAGAACTAAATATTACAGTACAATTGTAACTTAATACAAGTTTAGTTCTGTGTGGGGTGCGTTCTAGTTTAAGATAAAATCTATGAATGTTAAGAACAAGTGGATTCCAGTAGTGCGGAAAGACTTGAGTGAAGTGCAATGAGTAAGAATTTGAGAGTTTGAACACTTCGAAAGCTTGAGAATTTTTCTGCAGAGTTTGATGGCTTGGAATCCAGTAAGTTGTAATGAAACTCTTGAAGGAGTATTTATAGGCGTTAGAATCACAAACTAGCTGCTGTGAAGCTTTGAATGCACAAAATGGCCGTTGTAATGTACTCTTTGTCAGCGATGCGTCATTTGTTGCCATTTTTGGTACTGCATTGTTTCCGAGTATTCAAATTCCTTTACTAGAATAAGCATATGAGAACGAAGTTACGTGGCACCAAAGTGTACAAGTGAACAAATGACATATTTAGGTAAATCATCTATCACTTAAGCATGTCACATATCACCCCTTGATTTGCATGCTGAATAGATCACTTCATAATTTATTTGTTAAATCACCTTCTGTGATTTTGGGATACTCAATTGTTAGACAGCATCTGGACATAACGTTTCCTACGTTATGTGTGCGACATATTGTTTCCTACAATCAGTGTCTTGAATGCTCTGCAGCAAGACATAGTCTAAGTATAAATGCTCTATAGGTACAAATTGTAACTCACGTTCTGTCTCTTTACATTGCAGCATCTTTAGAAAACGCCAAGTCTATAATAGATCTAGTTAGGACCAGATCGTGACTCACGATCTGTTCTTTTACATTGTAATATGTTAACTAACATATGAAAGTAAAACTTAAGTTTAAGTTGATCTCCTATAGACAGATCTTAACACAAATCTTAATATATTTACATATTAGATCAACACTCATACACTGAACATACTATGTTCTGTGCTGGTAAAAACTTAAGTAAATTCTAAGTGTGTTTCAATAACCATCATCAAAACTTATAACAAAGGTTTCCCAACAATTTTCATCTTTTTGATGATTGTTGAGAGTTGTGATCACATGAGCTGAAATTGAGCACTTGAAGTTTTGGACAGGTAGTGTTTTATGTTGAGGGAGCAGATCGATTGTTGATGATGAACAGATCGATTGTTCAACATGCTATCTGTTGGAGAGCAGCCCGCTGTGGATGAACAGCAAGTGTTTGGTGAAAGCATACTTTCTGTTGGAGAGCAGCCCGCTGTAATAAAGCTTGATGGAACAGATACTAGCAACGGGAGCAGCCCGCTGCTGTGTGTTTTAGCGGGAGAAACTCGCTGCTGTGAAGTGCTGGAGCAGATCGTTATATGCCATTCTCAAGCAGCTGGTTGTCGTTTAACAAGAGCAGCTCACTGAGGTGAAGTTTTGGTGGAACAGATCGTTAATAGGCAAATCTCTTGCTGCTCCATAACGATCTGTTCTGGGTTTTTTATACATCGATCTGTTGTTAGCGGGAATGTTCCCGGAGGTTCTAGAAAGGGTTTTAACCGTTTCTAACGGTCGAATCCAGCTGTCAGAGTTTGTTGGAGTTTGTTACAACAAGATGTGGCAGTGAGTGGCAGGAATCATCTGGATTGTACGGGAGTTAGTTGCATCTAACGGAATCAATCTGGAATATTTGGGAATTGCCATCTACATCTTTCTAGTGATTTCCATGGGATTATTTC
>JAPKLX010000090.1:1038936-1067706 GCA_026898415.1 Leonotis leonurus | reverse complement strand
GTTCTCCCGTGGACGTAGGCTTGATTTTGAGCCGAACCACGTAATTCATGTGTGCTATTCTACTTGTCTTCGTTATTGTTTCTTCTTCCACCGTTCAAAACCCAACAATGATGTTGAAACATACTTTACAGAATGTTCTTATGCAGAAAGGATTAACAGATGCAACAAAATATTAGTTAAATAAGCATGCAAACGGATAACTGTTACTTTTAGTAACAGATAGCAGAAAGTAAATAGTTAGAGCATGGACAAAGAGAGATTGTCTTCAGGGTGAAAAAAGTGAATCTGTTTTTCATTATATCATCTGTAATGTGTTACAAAAAGGTTTACACTCATAATATAGAATAAAATAAAATTTGTACTACATTCTAAAACATCTATTGTCTTTTGCTGTCATCTCGTCTGTCTCATTGTTGCTGCTTCAGCTTCCTCCTTCTGTTGTTCTTTTGTTTTCAAACCGTGCTTCGCATGGATTGCTTCATAGATCATTTTGTAGGTCGGGTCTTTCAAATTCATTCCACATCCTTGGTAAGCTAGTGTCTCGTTGATGTATTGTCTGATAAGCGCCATGTCTGGAAATCTTCCGCTGGGCAGCATGGAAAGAGGAAAGATCCTTTTGGGTGGAGGAGTAAGAATAATCTTGTGTTCGATGGAGGCTTTAAGTATTTCAATAATTATGCTTTGGTCGTAGAATCTCTCCATTAACTTCATGAAAGCTGCGTATTCATCCATGCATACCAATTGAGGGCTCTTCAAAAAGTAGTATTCTTCCACAAAACATTCCTTAATCATGTCCCATATCTCCGGCAGATGGGCAGGAACCCATGAAATATATATTTTATTGAAAATTTTATATTAGCTACTGATATTTGTTTCTGTTACAAATCTCTCACTAAATTTTTATATATATTACTTAATTTTCACACCTAAGATATGATATGTAAATTTTAATATTCTTTATTTTACTACACGTAGGTTATTGAGTTCTTCTCCTTTAGGTAAGTTACCTATTTGCAAATATTTCTTTTATTTTGAAGGAATTAAATTAATTCTAGAAACAATAAACAATGTCATGTCACTTGGTATATGAAGACAAATAGAGAATTCAGAAAACAAAGATTATTATATGTGTTGTAGCAAGAGAACAAGTCCAATCATGAATCCTAACGCCAGATTCGGGACCCCGTCTCCCTGGTGTTTTTGCCTTGTCCAGGTATCTCTTTATCAGTTTATCTTTTACTTTCTCTCTCGATAATCAACCTAACATCTAAGTCAAGAGACAAAGGCATGTAGACTTTGAGAGTCGCCAAAACTAGAAGTTCCATTATTTGTATCGTACGTGTTTGCCTCCAAACTATATGTGTGCTCGAGTGTTTCATAGAACGTGCAATTCCTCCATTTTCGCCGCTACAGATAGAAGCTGAAACGACAATCCAATTTGCTATTTTTTCAACAGAAAATTCTCTGTAAATTATTTGGTGTTGTGGTAGCACTCGTCTAAGACTGTAAGACAGATAGTAAAATGGATTATGTCATGCGGGTGACCTGGGAAACATATATAATTGTCAATGCTGAGGGTGGTATTTTTTTTTTCTCGCATTTGTAGTATATTTTCTTGCATTCTTTCAAGTTTTCTCTTTTAATTTGATACTAAGAAACTGATATAGGTGTGGTTGAGACAGCTAGCGTCATATCGTGAACTCTCATGACGTAATCTATCTGTGTCAAACTTCTATATTTGTCTTTACTCATGTTTTGATATGCTCAATTTTCATAGTAAGTAATATTGTTCAGCTCAATATTAAAAATATAGCTTGATCATTTGTTTAATCAAAATCTAGATACCTTTGATTAATCCTAACTCAGTTGGAAACTTGGAAGAAGCTTTGTGGTTCATGAATGGAAAATGATCTAAATTCTATAATTATACTTAGGATGCAACTTTTACTTTCAGTTGTCTAAGAAGCCTTTGGGGTCTATCTTTCCATTGATGGGGCAATTGTATCTTGTTAGTTTACTCATCTTCCATTAAATTATTTGAGCGACAGGCAGTGGCGGACGCAAGATTTAAACTAAGGGGAGGCAAAAATTATAAAATGCAAAAAGATATAGCAAAGTATATTATACAAATAATTAAGAAAGATATAATTTATAGTTCGCTTCGACCATTGTCATATTCTGAAAATTATGCATAATAGCATCATTAGGATTTAAGAACACAACTAAATACATTCTTTTCAATATAGACTACTAAATTATCATTCGTTCATTTAGTTGATCGAATGATGCACACCACAAACAATGATCAAATTGAATCTTAAATCAAATCAAACAACAAAAGTATCATCAAACTATATCTTATTTTTTTCTCTTTTCTTAATAATTTTTCCAAACTTGTGTCTTTAAATTGGTTAATCTGGTTGCCGTCAGCGTCGATTTTGATTAGAAGAAGAGTGTTGGAAGATTTTTGAGAATTGCATAACAAACATAAAATTTAATTCGGAAGTTTAAGAAAGATCATTAGAAGTGACAAAAGCGGGGTCTACATAATAGATTCATGAACATGACTAGAATAAATTTGGGAATTGAAGAAAAAACTATTATTTTAGTAATAATTAATATTTTTTAATATTATAAAATTACTAAGGGTATAATAAATTTTTCATGTGAAAAATGAAGGGTGGGCAATTGACTTCCCTTGCCCACACCTCCGTCCGCCCCTGGCGACAGGTGATCATGAACTTGATCTTTTTACTGGCAATGATGAACGGTGCTTGGCTTGTGGTTAGCATATGTCCGTCTAAAACAAGATTCAAATTTATGATAATGTTGTGCTTGAATATATGCATTAATTCTTTACTTAGTAATTTTATTGGATCGGATGATATGGATTGGATGCATGTAACCAGCCTACTTCGAAAAAGATAGTTACTGAAACTAATTAATTTGAATTATATAGTTCTAACCATAAAATTGTATATGATTGAATTTGAATTGGAAAGCATTCAGTTAGATTTAGTCTTAGTCTTTTGTAATCGAAAGTTTTCAAGTCTTGATTTAAAATCACTTGGTTCTTGTTTCAGATCACGATAGTTTGAATGATATAAATGATGAACAAGCTAGAACAATTGTTGTTTTCCAACTTATAAACCAACCTTACACTGAAGTAAACTTTAATTTATTTAATGGAACAAGTTGAGATGTGACGTGCATGTTTATTTGTTTATTTTGGACGAGTTATCTGTTTATTTTTATGTATATTAATGGGTGGTTTTAAATTAGTTAATAATTAATTCAACAATTTGATTAGTTGTAACATCTCTAATTCATATGTAATACAACGGAGGTTAAAGTATGTGCTTTTCGACTAAGAGAGAAGACTGGAATCGAGGTCAATGAGGATGGATTGAACAATATTTTAATAGACATTATTGGAGGCGGCCCATATCATAAGAAATGGTCTTCAGTGCTCGTGAAGACCTTGCACTTGTAATTTTTAGGCTGGTTGAGACATCGACTAGGTCATCTTATTTGGCATTGGAGGAACGCCTAGAACAAGAGTTTGTGGAGCACATGTTGTTAATTACAAAAGTGGAGGCCCAACAAGCCCTTATACAAAAGATTCTTGATCAACACACCACACCATCTCCTTGATATTTTATTATGTATATATGATATAGAGGTAGTGTCACTAGATATGGTTTATATTGTGACAATATGTTGAATTTGAACATCCTTTATAATTTTTTATTATTAATATTTTTATTGTTGACTACATTACGATTGTGATTTTATATAATGATTACAGATTTTGTAGCAGATTTTCATAATAAGGTATGACCAAAAACAAACAAATATTGTAATTTTGAAAATTTAGTAATGGAATTGTAAGAAAAAATTTTGTTTCAAAACGCAAGTGCAATATAGTAATTTTAAAATTTTAGTAACGAAATAGTTACATAATTATTTCGTTTTTAACTGGCAATGAAATAATTCGTTACTAATCCGTTTTCAAAATGAATTTGCTAAACAATAATTTAAAAAAAATTAGTAACAAAATAGTCACGAAAACATTTCGTTGATAGATGTTCTCATGACAAATGGATTTTGAAATCTAGATTCTTGATAACAACCGTGATTATTTCTCATTTTAGTATTGTAATAAACTTATTCTCACTTTCATTTCATGAAATTAATTTTTTATTGCTAATTTGTGATTTATTTTCTATCGTTTATATATATATATATTTATATTTTTAAGCATGGTCATAATATTATATAGTTGGTCTCTTGTAGAATAAAGTATTCACAACCCGAATAGATCTACAGTGTGTTGTGAGAGATCGGGGTATTATTTGATGTCGTGCGTTTATCTTAGTTAACAAAATGGGTGTCAATGCATTTATTGATTTGAAAGTTCCAGAATAAGATAAGTTAGTATGATAATAGTGAAGAACTGTGTTCAAAAAGATTATTCATTTATCAATCATATATGAGAATGATATTAAGTACACGTGACTAATCATGCACTAATATAATGCATTAAAATTGCAAAAAAAAAATAAAATTAATCGTACACCTTAGTACGTTAGAAACCGGTGATTGATATTTACAATATCATCAGCTTAGTAATGTACTCCCATCTTAAATTTCCAAAGTATTATTTAGGTTGTTGTCCAGAAAAATTGATTGCATAAATTTATACCAATCGAATTACTACATAATATGCATATTTGTGATTGTTTTGCAATTATGCTGTTGAATCTCTCTGCTCGTGACGTTTATGCTGACATTGCAGCTCATCCTCATTGTCACCCCCTTCTCAAAAATTCCCAAATCGATTTTCCCGCCAACCCGCGTATAGCTGCTGACATTGACTATACCCGAGACGATGTCCGCCTCCAGATCCGGCTGCGACAAGACTCGATCCGCCATGATAATCACCGTAGCGTTGACCGTCTCCGATCGTCGAGCTCTAGCTGTCCCTGGCGGCGTGCGAGATTCCCCAACCGCCACGCCGCGATAAAAGAGCGTGGTTGTCATGTTCCCATAGTCGATCGTCGCGAAGTTCGGATTTCTCACCCAAACATCGGCGTTCAACGTCACGTTTGTGCGGATGCTTAGGATTTGGAAGTTGCTTCCGGCGGTGACGTTTCCGATGCGGACGATCGGGCCCCTCAGTCTGAACACAGTGGAAGCAAGGATCGTCGCGATTGGTACTACAATTAGAAGGAGCACTGCGGCGCAGCCGGAACAGCTCAGACATCGGTTACGACGTGTTACGGCGACTGCGACTGTAGTTTTTGGTCGAAATTGTTCGGCGGCGGTAAGCGGGAGGACATGCTCGAAATTCTTCAGCATTGCTTGAAATCTGAGAGGTATTTTCAAGTGAGGTTTGAATGAATGAGTCTGCGCTTGCCACTCTGTTTATGGTGGAATTGCATCTTTGAGTCACACAATTCATCCTTGTTTGGAAATATGGCGTGATTCTAAATTGCTTAATTTCAGCAAAAGATCATTTTGTTGCAGTTTTGTTACTGCACTTTGAAAAAGGAATCAACTGTACAACTACTATCTAATTCGACAAATTATAAAATCTAAAAAACTCGTATACTTCACCAAAAATTATTTTTAAATACATAAGCTTTTAATAAATTTTATTTTTTAACATTTATCTTAAAAAAGTAATTGCAAATACTCAAATTAGTATATATTACCTCCCTCCATGAAAATGACTTACATTTTGACCCTACACGAATTTTAATAAGAATATGTAGTTAGTGGAGTTTGGGTATCGCTTAATATATTGTTTTAAATTGGATTGTGTATAGTTAGTGATGGGGTCCATTTACTATAACTGAAAAGTTTCAAATGTAAATTATTTTCGTGGACATCCCGAAATGACAAAACGTAAACCATTTTAGTGCTTGGAGGGAGGATTTTTTTTGCCCAAAATTTAAATACCCAATATAATGGATAAAGTTTATTATATTGAAACTCACCTAGTTGATTTATTTCTAAATATAATAACAAATTTATAACACTAAAAAAACATATCCGTCGTTAGCTTAATCCGTCATCATTCTGTCGTTAGATTTATTATATTTTTTAACGACGGACTAGACGATGGACCAGTCCGTCGTCCCGCCCTAATATAGTGGGTATTCTTCCAAGTCGCGAATTAGACTTGCAAAAGCACCCCACCAGCGAAAACCTACTTCCACCGGCGACAACACACCTCCAACACCATCCAGGTTAGTATTCTACTCTATTTTCTTCTCTCTTTCTCCCTCTATTCAATTTCTAACATAGCTTTCTCTTTCTCTCCCCCAAGCATTCTTCCCCACCTCCCTCCACCTCTGCTGTCGTCATGCACCACCTCCCGGAGGTCCGCAACCGCCTACCCCCGCCACTAGACCACTGCGCCACCGTCTGTCGCCCTCCACCATCGCCTCCTCCGGTTAGAGGTAATTAATTAAGTTAATCCATTAGTTTAACATAGTTAATTACTTTAATTTAATTATTTAATTTAGATAAATAGTTTAATTTATTAGTTTAATTTAGTTAATTAGATTAATTTAATTGTTTAGATTAAATTAATTTGTTTAATTAAGCTTAATTTCGGTTAGTTAGTGTCAATTAGGGTTTATTTGATAATTAGACTTAATTAAGGTTAAGATTGAATTAATTAGAGTTATTTAGTGTTAATTAGGGTTACTTTGATAATTATGGTTAATTTATTTAATATTTTGGGGTAATTAAGGATAATGTTGAATTAATTAGTGTTAAATTGAATAATTGTTTATGTTTCATTTATGGTTTCTTAATTTATTTTGATTATGTTAAATTGAATAATTGAATAATTGTTGAATTACCGTTGAATGATAATTGAATTAATTGTTTATGATAATTAGGATTAATTAAGGATAATGTTGAATCAATTAGTGTTAAATTGAAGATTGAAATAATTGAATACTTGCTTATATTTAATTTAGGGTTAATTTCTTAATTAGTGTTAAATTGAATTAATTGTTTATGTTAATTTATTTTTCATTTATTTTTTTAAATTATTTAACTTTAGTAATTTATTATAATTTGTTTTAAATTATTTAATTTTTTTATATGAATACAAATTGTATTATATATATGTATAATGATTCAATGATATATATTATGACATTGGGATAAAGATAATTAATTTCTTAAGGATCTTCTCCCTTTGGGATAAATTTTGATTACGTCTTAAGGATCTTCTCTCAGTATGTATAATATTATACAAACTTATTATATTTCGATTATGTTGGGATATTTTGATGAGATGTATGTGTGTTGTGATGTTTTGATGATGACATGCATGTTGAGATGGTTTGATGGCATTAGATGACTCGTTATATTGGATGCAATTAGCTAGAATAATTTAAATAGTACCATATAAAAATCTTGATTCTACCTGAAACCCAAATGACCCAATGCTCATGATCTTCGAATGTCACATAAACCCAATGCGCATGATCTCCAAATGCTTAGCATCAACTGCAAATAAATGACTTACAAAACCTTAAATGTGTAATTAATTAATAGAACACTAATAGTCTCGCCCTCTATCTATTCAACTCCAACAAAAAAATATTTTCAAAAACAAACAATTCTCTGTCTATACAATATGAAAAGCCCAAACAACAAATATCAATTTCCCAAAAATTCACCCTCCTTTCATTGTCACTCAATTTTTTTTCTTACATGTGCAATATTCCTTTAAATGTGTAATTTAATAGGCCACAAATAGTCTCTCCTTCTCTGTAACTAATTAATCTTTCTTTCATTATGTGAATACTTATTAATAATCAGGATTATAAAAATAAGTCGAGATTGTATGTATTTGAGGTTACTTCCAAATGAGGGATTTAATCCACATTTTCTTTGTGGGTTCGAAGAGTTCTTAAGATTTGCATGTAGTCAGCACCAATACATGGATGGAGAAAAAATTAAGTGTCCGTGTGTGAAATGTAGGAAAATATGGTTTAGAACTACAAATATTATATAACTACATCTTGTTAGAAAATGTTTCACACGGGATTATGAGATTTGGAGGTTTCATGGGGAAGCTGAAATGCCTTCAGATATTCAAGAAACACGTTTTGATGTAGATGTAGACCTTGAAGAAGATTATGGGACATACCACGAGATGGTTCATGATCTCGGGGGTCCGAGTTTTAACAACCCAGACGTCGAAGAAGATCCAAATGCTACAGCAAAATTGTTGTACGAGTTGTTGGATGCCGCTGATAAAGAGTTGTACCCTGGGTGTAAGAACCACACCCAATTGTCTTTTGTGGCTCGTCTAACAGATTCACCGGTATGGAAACACTTTAATGTGACTTACTCAGGTTCTGCAGCGGAACCACGAAATATCAGATTAAGCTTGTCAACAGATTGTTTTCAACCATACGGTCAATCGGGACAACAATACTCATCTTGGCCTGTTATCCTTACGCCTTACAACTTACCTCCGTGGTTGTGCATGAAAGAACAATACATATTTCTCATAGTGTTTGTTCCTGGTCCAAGATATCCAAAAGATAAGATAGATGTGTACCTACAACCACTTATATCTGAACTCAATCAATTGTGGTCAGTTGGTGCCCATACTTATGACATTTCAAGGAAACAAAACTTCCATATGTATGCAACATTGATGTGGACCATAACTCTATGTTGTCTAGTTGAAGTACATCTGGAAGATTAGCTTTTCATCGATGCATGTAACAAACTAAAGCATTTTCTTTAAATCATAGCCAGAAGCAGTCATGGTTTGATACACATCGCAAGTTCTTACCTTATAATCACCTGTTCTAGAGGAACAAGAGGGCTTTTAGAAAAAATAAAATTGTTGCAGATGATCCTCCAGAAAGGAGATCAGGAAGAGCTACTATATCAAATTGAATATTTGGATTCATCAAGATAATTGAAGATTATGATGATAATAACAAGCGTATTTTAAAACAAGTTACCATTGGATGGAGGAAAAAGAACATCTTTTGGGACCTTCCATATTGGAGTTCTTTATTGATTCGTCACAATTTAGATGTTATGCACATTGAAAAGAATGTTTTTGATAACATTTTCAATAATGTGATGAATGACGAAGGCATGCTACACACTTGACAAAAAAGAGAGAAAAGTCTTGCCTGCATGGGTGAAAGGCCTTAAGTTTCTTGAAGGCCACGTCTCAAATATGGGTATGTGTAGAAATGAGTAAATTGAAGATGTTTGGCATGAAGAGTCACGATTGTCATGTTTTCATGCAGCGAATACTACCCATAGCATTTCGAGAACTACTCCCACAACCTATTTGGAAGTCGATAACAAAGTTGTGCTTATTCTTTTAATGATTTGACATCACGAAACATAAAGAGTGAGGATATGAAAACACTTAACAATAACATCCCACTGATTTTGTGTAAGCTTGAGCGTATATTTTTGCATGCTTTTTCGACTCAATGGAACATTTGTCTATCCATCTAGCTAACAAGGCAAGAGATGGAGGACCAGTTTAATATCGATGGATGTACCCATTTGAGAGGTACTCAAAACATCATAATTTTATTACTATTTCAACTAATACATTATGTTTAATGCTTTCCAAATGAAATCATTTCAATACAGATATTTGAGAAAATTGAAAAATAATGTCAAAAACAAAGCAAGTGTTGAGGGATTCATGTGTAATGCATACTTAGTGGAGGAAGCCACTTCATTAATTTTGTTCTTATTACTTTGAGGATCATGTCAATACGATACATAGGGACTTGCCTCGTAACTATGTTGGAGGATGTTCTAATAGTGGGGAACAAGATCAACCAGACTTGCTTTTTATATTCAAATTGGTTGGACGTGGTTTTGGAAAGATAGCCAAAATATCATTGGATGATAGGGAATACAAAGCTGCTCATCTATACATATACCATAATTGTGTGGAGATCGATCCTATATCAAGTAAAGTTTTACAACTCAATATAATCATACTTAATTCTATGTAATTACTTTATAGCTTTTATTAACTGATATTTACTTGTATGAAGGAAGTACGAATCACAACTCCGGGTCTTAAATCCATGGATTTCTTACATGGACATTGACAAGAAAATGTCGACAAATTTCTTGAATGGTTTTGTACCTATGTGAGTCAATTTGTCACTAGGCTAACTTGAATTGAATTTATAACATATATGCATCAATAACTTGATAAATATAAACTTGTGTGTGATATAGGTACAAACTTATGTAACATATCTTGGTATGTGGGATATTGCACGTGGACCTTCACCAATAATTACAAAATATCATGGTTATTTGGTGAATGATTATAAATTTCACACGATATCTCACGGAACTCACAAAGCAACTATGAGTAGTGGTGTGTGCATCAAAGCTGGTAACTATGGAGACTCGAGTGAGACAGATTTTTATGGATAATTAGTCGAAGTGTGCGAACTCACATATCTAGAATTATACAATAAAAATGTCGTTTTATTCAAGTGTGAGTGGTTTGACACTTCGTCGGCAAGTACAAGGGTTGATCCTCAGTTCAAATTAGTGTCTGTAAATCATACACGCAGACTTAGAAAGTATGAACCTTTTGTATTGACCATCGAAACTACACAAGTGTATAACTGTTCATATCCGAGTATGAATTAACAGTGTAGAGACTGGTGAGAAGCTTGTTCTATCAAGAAAAGATCCACTGCCGATGAGTCTCAAGTTGATGTGTCTAGTTCTACATTAGAGTCACCGTATTAGAAGGATGATGATGTGAATGTAGTAAACACTATCGATGTAGATGATACTATATCAGTTCATCGAGATGGTGAACATGTAGAAATTGAAGATGATGAAGAACATCAAGACTCTGATAATGTCCTCGAAACAGAAGAGGATGAAGAAGATGGTGATGAATATGAAGAAGATGAAGTAGAAGATGACGAAGAAGAAGAAGATGACGAGGATGACTATGTAGATGAGGATGAAGAAGAAGATGACGAAGATTAACACATTGTATAGAAAACTTACCATATTCTAATTTCAACTTATTAATTTTCAACCTAATAGATGTCTTCGAGTGGGAGAGCTTCCCCACGCGATGATGTTGGTACTCCTCGAGGAAGGGGTACACGACGTTCTCCATTATCCGTCGGGGTTCCCCAGGCTCATCATCTGGATATGAGTCTGGGACTGGTATGAGCTACCACGTTGGTGGCTGACGTTTTAGGTGGTCCCTCATCTGGCTCTAATACTGATCATCACGTGGAGTCGAGACCCACAAGGGACTACGTTCTCTCTGTGAGTGAGCTGGGATACATAAATATAATCACATATTCAAATTAAACACATATTTAATAAGTAAATCAAAAGACTAATATATATGTTTTAGAAGTGACTTATGTAGGTAATGTTACCCGTAGCAACCCTGCTGATTATATCTGAGAACTATTTAAGATTGTTCTGAATCCGACTAGATACAGTCGGAAGCTGACGGCTCCTAACGTGAGGCAGAGATATTGGGAGGAATTTAAGGTTTGGAAATTTTCTAAAACATTCAAATTCATTCTAAACTATAACGATAAACTTGAAGTTAACTACAATTTCTAACATACATTTTGAATGCTAGAAAAAATTTACTTGGACTTCGACAATCGATGCCAATATTCGAGAGCTGAGGTATGATAAGTGCAGAGAGCGATATAAAGACTATCTGCGGGATAAAGAGGATGATGAGTGATCCCCCACCTAGAGGTGGAAAGCCAGGATGATGGACTGATGATGTTTGGGCGGGTTGACTCGCCTACTGGTCTCTGGATGATATCATTCATAAATCCGAGACAGCGAGCGCAATAGGATGTCCAAATCTTAGGGACCAGAGACTGGTCCTATCAAGCATAGGGGAGGGTCGAAGTCCATTATGCAACGAGCTGAGAAGAAGATAACTTCACTTCATAATTTCAATAATGTTTTATAGTTTTAATTCATATTGTTTCAATAACACAACCCGATTAGTATGTAATGCATAAGCTACTGAGAGAGGAGTACCTCTGATAGACTGCATGGGAGTGGACTCCAGCACCTCCCGGAGGGGGGGTCCTCCGTGTATCGTACTCGAGAGAACTTATGGGAGTGCGGTCTGCCTCAGTCGAAAAGGGCCTGCACTACCATTGTTGACGAGAAGTTAAATGAATTGATTAGTACTA
Organism: Leonotis leonurus; assembly: GCA_026898415.1. NCBI lineage: Eukaryota > Viridiplantae > Streptophyta > Magnoliopsida > Lamiales > Lamiaceae > Leonotis > Leonotis leonurus. The sequence goes on along the minus strand of JAPKLX010000090.1, from coordinate 1,055,461 downwards.
CTCATACCAACATGGTGCATCATCTTTTCAGGTGACCCCTTAGTAGAAACTCCAAGGTTAAGCGTGTTTGGCTTGGAGCAATATTATGATGGGTGACCTACTGGGAAGTGTCCTGGGTCAGCCTGTCAGTGAGGACAAAGCATGCTGGGAAAGAAAGTGTTGGTGTGTGGGGCCAGTACGTCAATTCTGATGGGCACTCCCGATCCAACAATGAACATCGGTACGCAAACGGAATGTATACCGATGCGAAATCGTAAGCGGTTGCGGTAAGTCTTAATTTCAACGTAATATATATAGTTTATATTTTCAATCTTTATAATATATTATTAACAAATGTTCATTATCTTGTAAATGTAGACTGAGGTGTTTACCCTTGCTGAGCGGGACCGTGCTGAGCTGCCTGAGGGAGACCACAATGTTGTGGACGAGAATAAGATCTACTTGGAGGTTTTCGGCGCCCTGGACAAGAAGAAGCAATTGTTCGATACGAGATCAGCGGGGAAGACGTTGAGATCTTCGAGGTTCAGTGGATCATCGTCCGCCTCACGAGCCAGCAGGAGCGAGGTTGATGACCACCGGAGAGTGTAGGAGCAGGACTGCGAGCGCCAACAGTAGTTGGATGAGCTGAAGAGATTGGCTGAGCAGACGACACGTCTGCAAGCTCAGTACGACCAGATCGCTCGATGGATGTCGACCCAGCCAGGAGGATCTATTGGTACATTTCCATCGTTTCTCCCTCCTCAGTTTGATCCCCCTCCCCCTTTTCCTGATCTTGATTCTCAGTGATATATAGCACTTTGATCATGTATTTGATAGATGATACTTGTGTACGGTTGATACTGATGTACTATTTCTCGTATATTTGATCGATGATACTAGTTTTTGTATTAATTTGTACTGTTTTCATATTGGTTTCTTTTACGCAATTCGAATTTCGATTTCACTTTTTGTTCATTTTAAATTATTTTTGAATGTTCGATTAGAATTGAATTGTTTGTTGTGATAGATTACAGGTTACGGATAATATAAAAACAAAAAAAATATATAAAATATAAAATTTAAACCTAACGATGGAATGTGAATCCGTCGTCAGGTCAACGGTCAAATGTGGATGTCGGACTGTGAATCCGTCGTCCACTTTTGACCGTTGACGTGACAACAGATTCATATTTCGTCGTTAGCTAACGATGTATGGTTTCGTCGTTGTAGCGCTGGCAACGTCGACGGCCATCGGGGGAACTGACGATGGAATTGCAATCCATTGTCAGGCACGACAGACATATTACGTCGTTAGTTAACAACGGACTGTAAATTCCGTTGTCCGAAGGGCTAAAGACTAACGAAATACAGACGAACATGGTCCGTCGTTAGTCCGTCGTTAACCCTCAAGAAAAACGGAAATCCAGAGGTTAATGACAGAATATTCCGTCGCCAGTCTCCTTTTTTTTGTAGTGTAATAACTTTTACTGATTAATTTTTTTGTCCGTCATCATTTCTCATTATTATTTAATTAATTAAATGTTAATAATGATGATATATTCCTCTCATGAAATGTATGTGTTTTTTTAGTGTTTACTAAACAATTAACGCATCTAATATATTTAGTGCATTGGAAATTGTAATTTCATGAATTCACATATATTTTCAAAGATCCAATTCTTTAATGGTTTCCATTGCTACTTGGTTTGCAATAAATCTTCGATAGAAGGGCGATCGAGTAGTAGGTATATAGAGAATGGTGAAGCCATGGTCCACATGGACTGTCCTGATCGTCTTGATTCTATATAGTTCATCAACCCTATACATCTACTTGCTGTTTGTTTGAGTAATTAGTTGGAGTGATAAAATAGATGATTGAGTATTTAGAGGATAAGATTATTAAATTAGTTTAAAATTAAATAATTCATTATTTATCCATCAAAATAAACATTAGATAATTTTGGATTAATTTTATCAATCCATCTTATGCATGCATCATAATTAATCCCAAGATAAACGAATAAGATTTAATGTGTGATTAATCCTTAAACTACATGCCCAAATCTGCATTATAATATAGAACGATGTCATGTTGTAATTACATTAAATAAGAAACTAAACCTATATCAATAACAAAAATCCAAATTAAGTTGAAATAAGGGTAACATTATGTTATAGAGAAATGGATTAGAGTAAATTAATTATAATAACAAGTGATTAGGAGTAGAGGTGAGGAAGTTAAAGTGTTTGAGAAGTGGGGAAAGGGTTTGCATGAGCTTTTCAGAAGGATGATTGTGAGTTCCCTCGTAGGTTGTCATAACAATGCTGCTGTCATTGCTTAGCCTCTCTACTTGTTTCTTCACGTTGCATGTGTGATGCGTGCATCTATAGTAGCTCCTGAGATACATCAGATCATACACAGTAGTCAAATCTATTTCTTTTTATGTAACACCAAAGTAATAATTTATAGAGCTTAAAACCTATCAAATTGTTGGGATAATTGAACTTATAATTAAGATAATAGAGTATTTGACATAATAGACTATTTTTCTATGTACACCAAGAGAGGAAGAATATGAGTGTAAATTAAAAAAATAAATTACTAAAATATATTTTTATTTTAGTACAATATTTTGAAATTTAAAATATAAATTAAATTTTTATATCACCTTTTTAAAATTAAAAATGAAAGATCTAAAATAAATATCAGCTACAATATTTTTAAATTATAAAAAAAAATCAATTTCGACTTTTTATGGAGAATATTAATATATAAAAATTAAAGATTTGAATTACGATTTTAAAAATGAGTTGATGTGGCTGAAACTTATTTTTTGAAGAGATTATAATCTTTTGTATTTATTTTGGAGCTTATAAACTCTTTCTCCTTTCATCCCAATAAGTATGACACAAAACTTTTGAACACGGTTATTAAGGGGAGTGTATAAAGTAGTGTAAGAGTGATAAAAGTGGTAGGATCCACATCTTTTTAAAGGGATAATTTTTATTATTTTAAGAATATGTTAAGCCTAGTAGAACGTCCAAATAAAGGAATTGTGTCAAGTTTAAGGGAATTGTGTCAAGTTTAGTGGGATGAAGGTAGTATTTTCCAAAGGCTTTGTAAAAAGATATAAGCACTTAGACAATTTTTAAATTGTTTTAAGCAGTTCTATGCTAACCCAAAATAATCCCATTATAAAGCTTAAATTACCATGCAATATATTTGCCCGCCCACCCACCCACCCACATACACATCTATAATATTTAGAGCCACTGCACGCAAAATGTTTATAATAGTGTATATGCATATTTAGTTTTTATACTATAGAAACAAAATATTATTGCCAGCATGTTGGTACTTATTGTTTATTAGTTTTAGAAACAAGGTACGGAGGGACGAAGCCAGCTAGGGGTAGAGGGCAATACCCCCTCTCAGATTTTGAAATTTTGCAGAGGTGTTTTTATAATTTTAATCTATATCATTCACAAAAAAATATATACATTAAAATAATTAATTAGTCCCTCTCTGAACTAAATTTCTTGCTTCGCCATGTACGAGACAACACTAGATGTGTATAAAGGAATTGAACTGTTAGAACTGAATTATAATAGTACTGTAATTGATGGATTTAAGAACCATAAACGTGCTTAACAATTTCATAATAATCATGTAGAGAACGATTAGGTTATGATTTCAAAAATACGGAATTGTGAATCGGTGATTCGCAACTTCAATTCTTCTTACCTTATTCAATTTATTTCTTATATTATAAAGACTATTAATAATTCAAAAGAATACATTAAAACTTATAACGACATTAATAATGAAATAAAATAAAAATAAAACTTTGAATTATGAAGTTTAATATTCAATTAATGATAGTTTGTAGTTTCATGGAATGATAGAACAATATTTTATTTTTATTTTGTAAACAAGTACAATAATTTTAAAATTAGAAAATGGAAAAATATTGAAAATTTCAAAAGTTAAATGATGATATTTAATATTACTTAATAAAAATAGTTAGAAGTTTAAAATTTTCAAATGTATTACTATTAATTTTTTTAGACCGTTCACAATCGTAACCGATATCGCTCTACACAATTCAATTATACAATATGAACGGTCATTAAAACATCCGATTCCAGTTCCAAACCATAACTATGAATACCTCTATGGAACACCAAAACGTATTAATTAGCTAATCGAAGATAAAAAAAAATCACCAATATATGTAAAATCTAAAAAGTGTTATTAAATGCATAAATTTAGTTTTTAAGACAATATTGGACAAAACTCCAATCATCTGTAGAAATATCGCAACTTTGCAATTGAAATTTATTATAATTTATTTAAAAAAATAAAGGTGTAATTGCAATAGGAGTCCATATGGAGTTTGGAATGCAAATTATAGTAATTTAGGATTAAAACCTATCAGGTTAACTTTTGGTATTTTCTGTATCTAAATAAAACTGCATTATATTTCTCATATTCCAATAACGTAATTTCCTAATTAATAAAAAAAACAAATTAAAAACAAGAAAGAAAGAAGTAGAGTGGTGGTCACCTAGGAAACATGCTATTATTCTTGACTGATTTTTGGCCATATTTTCTCCAGCGATAGCCATCATCAAGTATATCCTCTTCACTCCTTGTTTGAAACGCAAACCGTTGTGGCAAGCTACTCATTTTCCTCTTTCCTCTTTTATTTTCAACTACTTTGCATTCTTCCTCAATTTTAGGCATAATATTTCCCATCATTTGGCTCTCATCATTCATCCCAAATGATCCCATTTCTGGATAATAATTTTGGAAAAAGGAAGTTATATGAGATGGGTTTGGCGGAGCAAAGAGATTGTCATAATGTGGGTCGGCGGCGGACGACGGCGGTGGTTCTTCCATGATCTTGAGAGAGAGAGAGAGAGGCAATATATATGTTGGTGGTAGGTTTTATTTTTGGAGATGGAAGAGAGTAAGTAATAAAGTGGGAAGAAGAGGGCAAAAATTGAGAAAAGAGAATTGTGGGATACATAAACAAAACGAAGGCCAACTATATTTCAACTAATTTCGGTTCAACTGCCCCACTCGGTATATACATACGTGCATGCTTCCCTCTAGTCTAGTCTAACGTTATTTACAATGCAATTTACTATATACTAATCACTCATCTCTTCAAATTAATATCTCTCTCTATTAATTATTATTATAATTAATATTTTAATAATTCAAGTATTCCACCTTTGTACATTCTATGTAACTGTGCATGTGGCTATATGCGTCGTTAAGTATATACTACTTCTTTTAATTATTTTATACGAACCCGTAATAAAATTTTGTTAAGTAACTAATTGATTTTTTATTATTTTTATTTTTATTCACCTATTAATAACTAAACAGATTTTACTAATTTTACTAATGTACTCCATTAAATAAAAATTCCAATCACCTAGTTATTATAACCTTCCGATTACTATTACTGCAAAATACAAAAGAAATAAGATATTTTCTTTGCTGGGTGTCAAATTTTGGTAAAAAAAGGCATTAGAAAATAAATGCATAAATATCGTACATGTATTTCGGTAGCTAAGAGATTTGACGTGTGTATATATATATAATATTTTGAAAGTACTCGAGATTACGAAAGTATTTTATTATAGTACGAAGATTAAGAAAGTAAAAAATCGGTATCTAAGATATTTTATTATAAAAAAATATTTGATAAAAATTTATCCCGCTAAATACAGCCGTAAGGATTATAGTATGGAGATTAAGTAAAGTATTATGTTTTTAAAAAGTAATAGCATGTATTTTGAAATTAAAATTTTTCCTTTTAAAAAAATGGTCATTTTTAATCGGACGACCTAATAAGAAAAAGTGACAATTTTTAATAGGATGAATGCGTATATTAATATATTTATAATACTTTAATTTATAAATTAAATAGTTATTTAAGCTATCAATTTTAACAAAATAAATGTTCCAATTTTAATTTTAATTAATATACATGAAACTAATATTATTTGATATGTCAAATGTATACATGTTGCAAATTGCGTCCCCCACATGGTATATGTATCATATAGAAAATGGCATATTAATGAATCTTATATTTGAAAGGGTTCATTTAGGTCAACAAAATTCAACAATAACCCATCTATAGCAATGAAATTGATATTTGTCAATATACATTGACTGGCGTTGTCAACTTTTGAATTCAGCTACTAAAAAGTTGTTTCTAAAAATGGTTCGATCTCGACAATAGAATGGAAATAAACAGTACATGCTTGCAATTCAATATTGCATATATAATTCTTTGTTTTATACTATTTCATAGTCTAAACAAATAAGCCGATCCTCCATTTTAAATGGGCCCGGCCCGCAATCAAAATCATTAGTACTCCCATTTTTTTATCATGCGGTTAGGGATGATTTACTAAGTGGGATAAAATTAATTAGAATATTTTACTCTCTTGGGATTACTTTAATCTCACTCTTCTAAATGGAATACTTATCAAGTAAATAATTTTTTAAATGGTGTTTATTAAGCGGGATAAGTATGGATAAGCCTAGATAGATAAAAATAAGGGGCATGTCCAAATATAGTCATTTTTCAAAAAGAAAAGTAAATAATAGTCACCTCAAAGAAAAAAAAAGTAAAAATTAGCCACACTTAGAAAATTACCCTCCATTTACTTAAGCTTAATCACGTGATTACACGAAAATTGGTTGTGTGATTACACGAGCAAAACTTGTCGTGTTCGTGTAATTTCTTTACTATGCTATCATCTTTGTCGTGTGATTACACGAACATAATAAAGACTCGTCGTGGTCGTGTAATTACCTTATTATGCTAGAATTTTGGTTGTGTGATTACACGAACACAATCAAAACTTGTCATGCTCGTGTAATTTCTTTAGTATGCTATCATCTTGGTCGCGTTATTACACAAACATAACCAAAACTCGTCATGTTCATGTAATTTCTTTAGTATGTTATCATCTTGGTTATGTTATTACACGAACATAATCAAAACTCATCGTGCTCATGTAATTCGTGCATTTGTGCAATTACGAACAACAAGGGCAACAGTGGTGGTGATGACTGTAGTGATAGCGGGGCAGCGGCGGCAACGACGATGGCGGTGGTGGCGGAGGCGCCGGAGAAGGCGACGACGACGTGGTGATAGTGGTTTTGTAATGATTTTGGCATAAAAATATGAATGTTTGTTAAAATAGTTTAATTATTGTCATAAAGGTTAAATTAGTAAATTTATAGAAAAAGTGGCTATAATTGACATGTTTTAATTTAAGTAGCTATTATTTACTAATTTTTTTGAAGAATGACTATTATGGTATATTAACCCTAAAAGTAATACTTCTTCCGTCCACTAAGTTTCGTCTCACTTTGCCATATTAGTCCGTCCACCAAGTTTTTTCCCACTTTTCTTTCTATCCCATTGGCTACGTCCAGTGAATTCATCTATGGAGAGCTATGGATGGAACCTTCTTGGTATTTCTCATCCTCCGACATTGTGGTTTCAGAAACTCCGGTGGATTCGGTGGTGGAGCCTTCAACTGATGTAGTTGAGATTTTGGGTAAGTTTGTATTTTAGGGTTTGAAACTTAGGGTTTTTCTTTATTTACTTTGTTTCTCTTTATTTACTCCGCTGGATTTGATGGTGGAGCCTTCAACTGACTTAGGGTTTCTCTTTGTGTGAATGCAGGGACAGTGGGAGAAGGAGAAGCAGAGCATTGTGAATCTATGAAAACCAAGTGGTCTGAGGAGAAGAAGGCATGGTTCAGAGCTTGTGCTGCTCTTTGTTTCCCATCAATCGTTGATTTTCTTAATCTAGACTGACTCAGGTCGATTTCTTACCTCTTGTATTAAATTTGAGGCGTAGTTGGCCTATGATGTGATCTGATTATGTGTGAGGCGTATTTGGCATGTTATCGTGTTATGCTTGAGGCGTAGTTGGCCTATGATGGATTGCACATTGGATCTGATTATGTGTGAGGCGTAGTTGGCCTGTTATCTTGTTATGCTTGAGGCGTAGTTGGCCTGTGATGGATCTGATTATGTGTGAGGCGTAGTTGGCTTGTTATGCTCTAATTTTGTGATCTTGATGTTGTTTATGTGGTTGTGTCCCTAATTATGTGTTGTGATTATTGTGATCACCCTATGAAACCCTACAATCTAATGTTTTGCCTCCACTTGTAATCTATAATGTTTCTGGAAGTGTAGGTTGATTAAATGACATTTCAATTTGATCACCTCTATTATGAAATTTCTCTGAGGGTGTAATACCTTACTAAATATCATTTAAGTACTGCCACCTGTATGAATCTAGTTTACAAGTTTATGAGGTTAGATATTATGATTTGTAGTGTGTTAAATCACAAGCAAAACATGATAAATAAGTCGATGATGCAAAAACTATAAGTTTAAGTAAAGTTGAGACTAAGTACCCAATATTTGGGACAAAAAAAGAATTTACATGCTAAACAACAACCATGACTATCTACTGTGTTGATTATATTGTAAACCAGTCCAAAAACCATCCTTAAATCTGTCTTCAATTGCCTTACTGCCCAAAAACCATCCTGTAATATGTCTTCAACTGTCCTACAACCCAAAAACTGTCTTCAACTGTTCAATGATATAACTTGCTCCCACATTGTTCATTTGTAAGTCAAAAACTCCAAACATTCTCTAATGAGTCCCTCACTGACTTCTACTATCTCGGTAGTTATTGATATGTCTAGCTTTGGTCATATGTGGGATCTTGTAGTTATTGATGCCCCTCACCCTCATTATCTCTATGTAGCATGTAGCAACCTTGTCATCCACATTGATTAAAGTTGTTGTTTACAACTCATTGAATGCAGCTTCTATATTTTGCACTATGTCATCCACAGAGTTAGCTATCTTGTCATCTTGTAAACTTTGAATAGCTCTGAAAAAACCTAGATCGTTAACATTTGTGTCTGGGCTGTTTGGTGGCTGACATACCAAAGTAATCTTGAACCCTTCTGAATTTGTCGCATCCATGAATTCTTGATCATTGTGGTTGATGTGAGGTTTTGCATTATCTTGTTGGATGATTATTTGTTTGCTTGCATTGGGAGGTCATTTAACCTTTATAGCTGGTATAATCTGCAATATGAGAACTGCATTAATACTAAATGATGACTTTACAGTCTGATAGTGCATGTATAATATGAAAAAACTCACCTTCTTGATAAGACAATCCTTCATGACCTCCTTTGTGACATAATGCATGAGTTTGGTTTCCGTTGTGCCTCTCACTCTGTTTTTTGAGTTCCTTTAGAGTGAGTTCCTTTTGGCTGGTTGCAATTATATAAATGAGAATATACCAAGTTTCCCATCAAATATGACCTCCCCTTGTGTGCCTAAATGTGGTAGCTTACAGCACACATAAACATCACCTTTGTGATAAATCTTTTTGATTTGCAATGTCTATAAAGATCTGTTTCTTCAGGGAAGAGGTAGTATCTATCTGTTGTCTTTGTCATATAGAACAATTTCTCGTCTATGTGAACCACATTGTGCATTGTCTGAAACTTGACTGCTCCATCTAATAAACTTGAGTCTAGATGACTCAAGCTCCATCATAATCTCACTATCTTGTTCATTTCGATTAAAGATGGTTTAATTGCGCTTGTGTGTGCTCGTATTTCCTTCTCACGTACCCATTTACCAACAAAACTATTTCTTACATTTAACTTACATGCTATCTTTCTTATCAAAGATCTATCAAGCACGGTAAGAGTTCTAACCTTTTCTACGTCTAATTTCATTCTACCATTGTATTGCACGCCTAACCTTTTCGCTTTCAGGTCCACTGTCTCCTCCTTCTCGAGCTGCATTTTTATTGCCATCCAGCATGTGTAGATTGTTCGCCTCGACACACCGAATTTTGTTGCAGCTCGTGACTGGGCCCTATGCTCTAATTCTCTAACTTTAATGTTTTGTAAAAGTCATTGAGCTATGACATTTCTTTGATCATTTGTCATTGGTTTGCTTCTATTTTCTGACTCCATGTTTGGAGAATTTAAGGTTGATAGTGAATGTGAATTTAAGGTTGTAGTGAATGTGATTTTATGACTTAATAGTCATGTAGTTATAGCTCTCAAACTTCAATTTCAATTTATGGATTTTGGAGGGATTTAGTAATCCCTGCTTTCCCTCTAAATTTTTGGATATACATCATTTCCCTTTACTTTTAGTAGTTATTTGCTTTACATTTAATTTTAGTTTCAATTAATTACACAAACTCCTTCAATTAATTGAATTTCAGTAATTAATCATTTTCACTTGAGTAATTAATCATTTCATTAATTAATGTTACAAAATCATTGATTAGACAATTAATTAAGTAATCAACGTGTTCTTTAATTAGGTATTGATAAGGCAATTAATTCTGCAGTAAATTAATTAGGCATTAACTTAGGCTGTTAAAATCCTTAATTAATGAGCCAATAAACATTTATTTACGCAGTAAACATTTATTTAGGTATTAAATTAGGTAATTAATTAATTTAATTAGGAAGTATTTTAATTAATTAATCAAACTAAAAATTAATCTACATCACTCTTATTTAATGTGAGTCTCATTATCCACCCACAATACATTACACATCATCTAACTTTTTGTGGGTCACATTCTCCACTCACTACATTTTACCCTTTACCAACTAGAGTCAACTCATTTTATTAAAACTCGTGCCGAGTCAAAATGAGAAAAATATTGGTGGACGGAGGGATTATATGTTAATCTAGTGTTTACTAATTAGGATTAAACTTCTAATTAAGATATCCCAAAGCCCGTGATTAATGCTCCATGATGGATTATTTGATTGATAAGTATCTGACCTAGAAGGTTGGGATTAAAGTAATACCAAAAGGTGGTGTTTACTTTGAGTGATAAGATAGATTGATAAAACATTGGATTGATTATTTGAAGGGTAAGTTTATTTAATTAGTTTAAAATCAAATAATCGATCATTTATCCATCAAAGTAAACATAAGATTAACTTGGATAAATTTTATAAATCAATCTTATTATGCAAAGTAAACAACACCAAAGAGTACATTATTCTAATTAATCTCGTCCTAATTAGTCAACACTCCCTTATTGGAGTACTAATAACGGGCTTTGATATTATCCTATAAGTATAATCCTAAGGGGTCGTTTGGTTTGTTTGATATTATTGATAGAATTATCACATTTAAATATCTACCTTCTTATCCATGATCTTCCATTGCTTACCCCCTCCTTATGAATTTAGTCCTTTTTTATGCCCATTAATCACTCAAATGTTTGATTATATAATTAAGCCAAATTTGGTGGATTATATAGTCAAGCATGAGAGTCATTAAAGAGGCATAAAAAAGGATTAAATTCATAAGGAGATGTAAAAAAAATGAAGGATTATGGATAAGAATGAAGAGATCTAAAGGAGATAATCCTATCAATCAAACCAAACAACTCTTAAATAGTAAACTCTAGATTAACATATATTCTCTCCGTCCACGAATGTGGTTAACGTATTGATTTGGCATGAGTTTTAATGTAGTACGTAGATTTTGTGTGGGAAATTGTAGTAAGTGGAGTTCGTGGAGAGTAAAAATTGTATTTAATATAGTGAGTGGAGATTGAGTCCCATTTTTGTGTTCTTTGATTTAGAATTAATCTTTTTTTTTATTAATCTACTTAAATTAATCTGATTGATTTAATTAATCTTATTTCCATTAACTAAATTAATCTGATTAATTTATGATTGTAACTTAAATCTAATCAACTTTCATTTTGATTTTAATCTTGATTTAATTAAGTAATCTGATTAATCCTTGTTTCATTTAATTAAATTAATCTGATTAATTCATGTTTGATTGAATTAAATGAATCTAATTAATAGGAATAAAATTAATCTTATTAATCTGGAAAAAAAAAAAGAGAATTAAACCATTCATCTACTAGAAATTAAAACAACAATTAAAAGCCTCCGATTAAAAGCATTTGGGAAATCTAAAAGACATTTAACATTGATTTGATCCAAAATTTAGGAGAGAAATTAAATGGCTCCAATTTTAAACCTAAGATTTACTATCCATAAATACAAGCACTAAATCCTGTACACTTACCCAAATTAGTTTTTGCAAAAATACATCAAACGAGCCTTAATGGCTGACATTATTACAAGAAAAAGCATTAAATTTTCGGAGGAAGATATGAACAGGATAGCACACTGGTTGATGAGGCACATGAACGGCTCAGATTTGAGGCGATGAGCATTATCAGAGGCTGCAATCCTATTCAACATATGTTGGCAGACTGCATGGAAAATTTGGAAGCAAACTACTCGTCTGATTCAGCTTAGGCATCCTATGCACCTTCAACCAAAGCAAAAAGGTTGTAAGCATTCTGACAAAGTACAAATAGATGTTGAAGCAATTAAGTCATTTACATTTCTGCAGAGATCTTCAATTATAAAGATGACAAGTAACTTAGGGGTAAACAAGAGCTTGATAGGGAACTGGTTGAAAGAGAAACAAATAAGAGCACACACAAGTGCATTAAAACCCACATTAACTGTACACAATAGGCTAGCTAGACTAAGATGGAGTTTAAGTCACCTTGATACTAGCTTGGGCTCTAGGGCTGTGAAATTTAAAAGCATGCATAACGTAGTACATATAGATGAAAAATATTTCTATATTACTAAGACTAGTGACAGATATTACCTTCTTCCAAACGAGACCGAACCATATAGAAGTTGCAAGTCAAAAAGGTACATTACCAAGGTAATTTTTATGTGTGCTGTGAGTAGGCAAAAAACTTTCAGATGATGAAACGATAATATTTGATTGAAAGTTTGGGATATTCTCATTCACAAAGTTAGAAGCTGCAAAAAGGCACTGAAAGAATAGAAGGAATGACACATTGGAGAACAAACCCATTCAATCCATCCCAAAGGATATTATCAAAGATTGTATCATCAACAAGGTAATTGTATTGCATATTTAGCTATCAGAAAGACTTCATCACATAGCAATTCAAATTTTATACCCACACTTACCCAAATCACACAAGGACTGTATCATCATGCAATTCAGATTTCAACAAGGACTGTCAGATTCACATAGGTTCATCATATGCAATTCTCATAGCAAATCACATGCAATTCAGATTTCATATTTCATCATTGTTTTGGTTTTTCAGATATGGTCATCAAATGCAAGCAAACAGATTATCATTCAACAAGATAACACAAAACCTCACATTGCAAAAAATAATCCAGAGTTCATCATGGCAATAAATTCAGATGGTTTCCAAATCAGTTTAGTTTTCCAACCACCAAATTCACCAAATTGCAACATAAACGACCTAGGTTTTTTAGAGCTATTCAAAACACACGACATGAAAAAGTGTAATGGTGTGGATGATCTAATGAAGAATGTGGAAGCATCATTTCATGAACTGACACCCATTGAACAATATTTTCTTGACATTAGAAGGATACTACATAGAAATGATGAAGGCAAATGAATAAAACATTTACAAGATTCCACACATGGCAAAGGGCAGACTTATAAGGACACGAACAATGCCCGAATGTTTGGGGGTGGAAGAACAACTGATAAGGGACTAATTGGAGTTCTTAAACTTGGAAGAGAACAACACTGGTTCTAGATACAACATTGACAGTCTACAAACAACTTTTGGTTTATAAAGAAGGATGTTTTGTAAGGGGTTTTTTGGATATTGTTTACACGATAAGCAGATGACTCATTTGTTAGAAGTTGTTTAAAATGTAAACTCTTATTTTGTCCCATATTTGTGGGTTATTAAAGTCTCAGTTTAATTGTCCTATATTTTGCATCATAGACTTTTAAACTTATTTTGTCTCATACAGAAACACACAACAACAACCACATTTTCAACCTCCAAACACTACAATTCTAGAAATGCAGATGTGAAATACATTAAGGCAAATTGAAACAAACTCAGTGACCCTTAGAATCATAATATCATAGGGTTCTAGGGTTTCATCTAGAACATATCAACACATCACAAATCAAACATGGGAAGCATCAAATTAGGCTCTAGGGTTTCATCTAGGACACATCAACATAATAGATCAGTGTACTATCAACATATCAGCATATCAAATCATGATAAAACCATATAGGGCTCACAGATCAGTGTAGTATCAACATATCATATCATGATAAAATCATATAGGGCTCGCAGATCAGTGTAGTATCAACATATCAACATATCATCTCATGATAAAACCATACAGGGCTCACAGATCTGTGTATTATCAACATATCAGAATATCATCAAGGCCAATTATGCCCAATCACAGATCAATCAAGGTCAACTACGGCCAATCATAGATCATAACCAACATAGGCCAACTACGACAAAATAAATCGGGCAAATAGATGATGGAACAAACAGAAATGGAACAACCATGGGGAACCAAATATAAGAATCATTTTCTATTTTCCTCCGACCATTTATAATTCTCAGCACCTTCATTCTTTAAGGTTTTTTGCATCATAGAATCAATGGAATGAGTTGGCTTAGATTAAGATCTAAGCCAATCTCATCCAAAGTAGGTGTTTCCTCGACGACTATATTAAATTCACCAAAAAATAGGATGGCTCCATCCATAGTTCGATATACACTGAATTGGTAGAGGTCGCCGGTGTGAAATCAGAACAGGTTTGGTCTGCAGAATCATTCATCTGCAGATTCACAAATGGGAGAGGCAGCGAAAAGAAGAACACCAAAATGGGAGAGGCGGTGAGAAGTAAGGTTTCAGCTTTGGAAGAATCGAGAAGATGAGTAGAGGCGGATGGATTTAGGTTTACAGCATATGAAGAATCGAGAACATAGATAGTGGCGTATAGATTTATGTTTACAGCATAAGGAAGAATCGAGATAGTGGCGTACAGATTAGGGTTTAGAGCATAAGAAGAATCGAGAGAGTGGACAATTAATGAGTTAGATTAGGTTAATTAATGAGTTGTTGTTGTGTTAAATATAATTAGTGTGTTTAATTTAGTCAAATACATGTGGGCCCAATGGTGGCAAAATTGAAAATAAATTAGAATTTCAAGGGCAAAAGGGGTAAAATTTTATTTCCAAAAAAGGAAAGTTTTAAGTGTTAACAATATTAGTGGACGGACCGAAATGGCAAAACGTTAACGACATTGGTGGAGGGAGGGAGTATTATTTTTATCTATCTTGGTTTATCTCTACTTATCCCGCTTAGTAAACGCCCCCTTAAGGTATTCTCATTTCCTGAGAAAATACTCCAACAACTCATCCTTCGTCACTGATGCATAATCTTCAAGTGCCTGCAGGTAGGTGATGCGTTGGAATCATTAACATTACCGTATGAAAGAAGATAGAGCCTTTGGTCAAGTGCTCTCTACAATGACCTATATCATAATGCAAATATGTACTCCTTGTGTCATACGAAAATTGGCTCAAAAGTTAACAAAGTTTTAATCAAACAGAGTCAATTTTCTTAGGACAAATGGAGTATTTGTTAATGCACTATCATATGCAAAGATGCAAATGACCTATGTAACTCCGTTGAGAAAAGGTGCAACTGCATTGTGAATGAAACGAATGTCGATGTCCTTGTAAAATACACACTCCCCCAACACGGAGAAAAAATGTGAATGAAACAAATGTGAAACATCATTTTCACTTTTTACAAATGTCGACGTCCTTCTAAAATGCAAATCACACCTACATATAAAAAATGCTTAGAGTTTTAAAAATATATTATAATTAATACTAAAAGACAAAAGTAAATGAAAAGGTTAAAAAACATCATTTTCACTTTTTACTTTACTCTCCCCAACAAACACCATTTTCAAACCTTGAAATTGAAATCTAGCGTAAACCTATTTTCACGCTTCACATCTCAATTTCACAATCCATTTGATAATATTTTCTCCTCGTGATATTAGTTTTAGAAATGAGGTAATCTCCCAATGAAATGTAGAGTTTGATTTTTTTTTGTTTAACATCTTTTTTTTTCCGCATAAATGTAGAGTTGTACCGTACCGTCATATATACATGAAAAATTAGTATATACCATTTATTTGATATATATATTGTTGGGAATCCCACAAATAAAATTAGTTTTGATGATGTTCTCTCGAAAAACACACTTAGATTTATTCATGTTCTGTGTTACCTCGATCTGTTCTATATGTAATAGAACACTATTATATAAAGTGTATCTGATAGGAGAACTGATCCCTGTTCTGTCTTCGATATGTCTTATCTTGCAAAGAATTTCATCCTATAAAAGTCATTATGTCTTCTCTTAGTCAATAGGACCAGAACGTTAAACAGAAAGACACAAGCATAATGATTCATCAGGATAATCATCAGTTCTCACCAGAACACTCAGCAGAATCAATCCACCTCGAAGTAAATTTATGCTCAACCAGATCGTGGTGAACCAGATCAACTTCAACCAGAACGTGTTG
>JAPKLX010000090.1:1025864-1037606 GCA_026898415.1 Leonotis leonurus | reverse complement strand
CCCCCCCCCCCCCCCCCATGCACCAAACCTTACTCTTTCGAAACCAACATATATCGATATATATATATATATATAAGTATATTTATAATATTACATGTACATATATTCAATTTGAAATATAACAAAATTATTTATTTATAAATTATAAATAATAAATATTATTGACAATTTATAATATGTGAGTTTATTGGTAATTAAAATCATTAAACAAAAATTTATAATTATTATTTTAATAACAATTATGAACTCTAATATATTTTTTATGTTATGCAACTAATTAATTTTAATATACTTAAAATTATTCTCTTAAATAATCATATCAATCAAAATAATTATATAACTAATTACAATAAGAAAATTATAATGATAATCAAAAGTATATTTTAAAAATATAAATATTTTACATGGTCATATGACTGTATTTGTTTGATGTTAAATATAATATATTATAATATATAATTAATAAAAATATAATCAATTTATTATAATATATTATGACCAAATTAAAAATGTTATTATTCATATATCAAAATCTTAGTTAGTTATATAACAATATAATAATATATTTAATTAATATTTTGATAATTAATTATCTGATATTAGTGGTTCATTTAAAAATTATGGTATTAAAAAAATAATATTTAATATATATTTTTATATGTATTAGATGCTTACGGTGTTCATCATATTTATAATTAATATATACACATGTTTTAAATAAATAAATTTTTGGTATACCGTGAAATAAAGGTATACTGAATTAAGATAAGATATAACAAAAATAATTAAGATAAGATATAGATATATAAAAATGTCATACCGAAAGTAATGTATATCCAACTAACATATAACGAAAAGTATGATAAAATAACGCTGTTCTTCATACCGAAAATAAAGATAATATATAAAAAAATGATGATTTTAATAAGATAACCGTCGTTATAGAACTAATCGCACTAGAACTATACTAGTTCATATAAATAACCCTCGAACGAATAATCAATGCAAATCAATTTTTCAAATACAGTTAGTTACTCATTCTTACAGGTAGAAAATTCAATATTTAACCACCCAACGTTTTTTTTTTGTTCAAATTGATATTATAAATAATTGAATGATTAGGAACAGTTGGACCTTTACACTCATGTTCAATATCATCTTAATATCATGGGGGATGCTGTGTTATCAGCTATTACCAGCTTGAATTTCTTTTAATAAATTTATTGTGCCAAAAAGGATTAGTTATATATGTGGGCTTTTAATACTTCATTATTTTTATTATTGTATTAATTGGGTTTTATTATATTAGTGTTTTTATATTCGTTAAAAATTATAAAGTTATGATGTTGAATTTTATTGTAGAATTATATTTAATTCGAACAAGAATTTAAACATATATTTAAAGATAATCAATTTAAGTAAAGTAATCGAACTAATTGTCTAATTGCCAAAAATAATATTTGAATTCTAATATCAAATAAAGAATAATACAATGTGTCTCGATAAAAATATAATACATAAAAAGGGTAAAACAAGAAAAGAAAAGAATAATATCTAAAAATATATTACAAATCCTACAAGGTGCAAGCCTATGCAACTAGTATAGAAACCTAAAAGTCTCCCACTTAAACTATTGCAGATCTCAAGAAATCCGTCCATCCAACCCACACCTCCATCTCATATACCTCACTTTACATGATACTTTCTATTTAACTTCACCACCCACATACCATCTCTCTATATAAAGAATCCTGCAAAATGAAAACATATATTAAACAACAAGAAAAAAATAATAATAGTTAAGCACAAATGGAGGAGAAGTAGGAGAAACAAAGAATCCTGAAGGAGGAAGATTGCTCAGTTGCAAACCTCATTGAGCAGTAGGGATGACAATTTACTCGTAGGTATCCGATCCTAATAGGGTGGATTTGAAAGACATTTAATATTCACGGGTAGGTTTATGGGTAGAATTTAGTATCTATTTAACTCGTGGGTGTGAGTATGAATATTAAGTATCCATACCAACGAAACTCATATACCAACAATAATTTATCCACTAAACACCCATGAAATACTCGTAAAATAACCATAAAAACCCACATATCCACCTAATATTAATCATATTTATCTATTTTTAATATAAAATTATATATGATTCACGTAACAAATTATATCTAATATATCTTGAATATTGAAATTATATATTGTTAAGAACCTTTTTGATAATTGTGGAAATTATTTATATGTTTTGATGATGCGAAACCACAATATGTATGTATGCTATTAAAATGTGCTTGCGTTTTAATGGTTATTGTTGGGGTCCTAAGACAGCAGGTGTGGTGTATGGGGTGGGAATACACCACATTACAACTTTTCGCACGAGCTACTAGAACACCAGGTTGAGAACAGTTTGCTAACCAGATCAACTTGCTGAGAGTAGCAGATCATCTCCTCTGATACAGAGAGAGAGTTATCTGCTCAAGTAGATTCTCAAAACAATGCTTGAGTGATATGTCTAAGGAGCAGATTGACTAGCAGCTAGCTAGAGCATACCAGATGATTTGTACAAACACAGATCGTGTGTGAAAGTTGTGTGTTCGTTGAACTGCTCTACACTTAGAAAATATTTTGTTACTAAAATATCGAGTTTTCTTTAAGAGATTGATTCAAATGCACAGCTCGCAAATTGTGATCAGCTCGCTGGTGAAGTGTTAAGAACATAATCAAAAATGCAATGCAATATTAAAAGAACACACAATAATAAACGTGGTTCGGGAAACTCCCTATGTCCACGATCGATCAAAACTAGATCGATGAATCGTTTAACCTTGGTTTCCTTACTTATTTATCCTCGTTACAAGCTCACTCTTGCTTATTTAGAGGACGAGATTACAACTTGCTGAGTACGAGATCTAATTTAGGTTTATAATCAGATTTCCTTCAAAGCTTTAGAGCTATGAAGGATACTAGAACTATAACTATGTACGCTCAATATATATGAAAGTTCTAGTGGGTCACTCTAGAATATATGTGTTTAACTCTCTCTAAATTTTATAACACTTTTGGATATGTATGTGAACTAATCTAGTGTTGGGTATCTTTGGAAGACTGGAGAGAGTTGGACCGTTGGATGCTGACTGTACTTCTAGTCGTTGGAGTCTGTCCTATGTGTCATCTGACATGGCATATACAGGTTAGCTGTGATCCATTTAGGTAGATCTGTAGTTTCCCACAATCTAGGTTGAGCAGATCGTGGTGATGATCTGCTTCAACTTGAGCAAGGTCTGCTCACATACCAGATCAGTTGTGATCTAGTCTGCTCGCACACCCTGTGATCTGGTCTGCCCATCTGTTCTGCTTTTCTGTCCGTTGATCTGCTGTAGAATGGCCTCGCCATTTGGGTGTGTGCGATATGCTCTGGGAGTGAACTAGTTTGATGCACCTCCTTTTGTGTTGGTAATATGTTCTTTTCATATGTGCTTCTGTGTTGTAGATGCTCCTAAAAACTAAGTCTAAACATAACAGATTAAGTCATATGGACAAATCATTACTTACGATCTGTCTTTACATTTTGACTTAATCTTTTACAACAATAATGATGATCCTATGACCATATTGTGACTCACGATCTATCCTTACAGATTGATCACTTGTTCTAATACATAAACTAAATAAGATCAGACTCTATAGACTAGGTTATTATATTATTAACATATCTTTACATGTTAGTTGATCTGCTATGAAGAACACAGAAGAGTACCTATGGACTCAATCTATCTTTTATCGAATGGGTCCTTTTACACTTAGTCTTCTAGGAGACTTACTATGCTAGACACTAAAACAATAAATCTTAAGTATCACATATTATTAAATACGCACACTGATTGAATCAAACATCTCAACACTATAATGACAGGTTAATAATATAATAACCTGGTCAACAAAGCTTGATCTTCTTTGGTCTATGTATTAGAAGGGAGATCACCTTGTAAGACCAGGGTGAGTTAACGACCTGTATCATAGGATCGACCTTATTGTTTGTAGTAGGTTCAGTCAAAATGTGAGAACAGATCGATGTAACGATCTGTTCATAAGACTAACCTGATCTGTTTGGACTTAGTTTTTATAACATCTTATTTACTGCACAACAGGTTATCTTAGCATCACAATGAGCTGCATGGAGCATATGATTTAGAATAACAGCTCACTGCTTGGAGCAGGCCACTATCAGATCAATGGACAGATTGATACACAGGTCGATGGAAAGGTTGATGGACAGGTCGATAAGCAGACCACTACTAGGAGAGTATCTAGCAGCACAAGAAGCAGCACGCTGGAATCAACCTTGTGTCCAACAGGTTGATATTGACCTGGAGTATCCTACTGCTTTGGAGCATATTGATGGAATAGGTTGATAATTCAGCTTGATAATATCAACTTGACCTGCTCACACAACAGAGGACCAAGCTGCACAAGAAGTAGCTCGATAGAATCAACCTTGTATCGAACATGATATCGATCTACACAAGAAGTAGTGCGATAAAATCAACCTTATATCAAACAGGTTGATATCGATCTGCACAAGAGACAGCTCGATGGAATATCAAGCTGCACAAGATACAACTCGATGGAGTATCAAGTTGCACAAGAAATAGCTTGATGGAATCAACCTATATCTAACAGATTGATCAGTAGATCATTGGGGAGATAGATCAAGAAATATTGAAGTCGACATGTCCACTAGCAGATCAACAATGAGCTACTCAACACAGTTGTAGGAAGCTACAGATCTACATAAATGGATCACAGCTAACCTGTCCATGACACGTCAAATGCCACGTCAAATGACACGTAGGAAAAACTCCAACGGCTAGAAGTATAGTCAGCAGTCAACGCTCAGAAGAGCATTTAATGCTATCGTAAAAGCTGCAAAGACTTTCAATGGCTAGAATTCAAATCAGTCTATAATACTTCTTCAAGCCTTCTTCAGAAATGGAGTTCGTGTGTTCGTGAGATTGCCCAGAAAAGAGCCTAAAAGTTATACGATTCTCTCCAGATTTCAGAGTTCTTCAACACTAGTTAGTTCATATATATATTCTTGAGTGTTGTAAATTAGAGAGAAATCACCATATTTCTGAGGATAAACACACTAGAACTTACTTTAGATTTGAGCCTACAAAGCCCATAGTTCTAGTCTCCTCCATAGCCAAAAATCATGGAGGAAGAACGATTGTAAAACCCGAATCAAATCTCGTACTTGCCGAGTTTAAATAAGAGAGTTGTAATCTCATCCTCAGAGAGAATAAATAAGAGAGTTTTGGCTCGTACTCAACGAGGATAAATAAGTGAGGGATCCAAGGTTAAGGGATTCATCGATCTAGCTTTGATAGATCGTGGACGTAGGGGGTTTCCCGAACCACGTTATATATTGTGTGTTCTTTTATATTTTGCATTGCATTAGTTTGATTCTCTGTTTATCACTTCACCAGCGAGTTTATCCAAATAAGCAAGTTGTTCATCTTGAATCAACCTCCTTAAAGAACACTCGATATAAAAAATATATATATTTTCTATGTGTAAGAGCAGTCAACCAATTCATTAAACTTCCCACACGATCTGCTCTTGGACACCTAATCTGCTCAGCTCCAGCTAGCTGATCAGGTGTCCTGCTCCTTGACAGATCACTCGTTCTAAGTTGAGAACTTACTTGAGCATCTTGATCTCTCTCTACATTAGAGGAGATCATCTGCTATCCCAAGCGAGCTGTTCTTGTAAACACAGCAAGATGCTTCTCAACCTGCCGTTCAAACAGCCTTTCGCGAAAAAGTTGGATTGTGGTGTATTCCCTTCCCCATACACCACATCTGCTCTCACAGGACCCAACATATATTTTGCGAGTGATAGATACCCATGAGTGGTGGATTGATGAGTATCCAACGGGTGGTGGGTTGCGGATACCAGATGGATAGCAGGTTCATGGATACCCGACGGGTGGTGGATATCCGTGGGTGGTGGGTTTGAGTGATTTTAATATCCATATCAGTAGAATTTAATATCCATTCAGTTTGTGATTAAGGATATGTGTAGTTACTATCCATACCCGTTGTGCCCGATTGTCATCCCTATTGAGTAGTAAAAACAGAGCATAAAAACATAATTTATAAAGGAATGTTTGAAAGCAGTAAAATAAAATTAACATAAAATATAGAAGAAAAAATGAGTTCTGAAAAAAATCATGATGTCTCCATTCGTCGAATGGGCAGTTTATTGACCAGGTCGTTAATGTGATATGTCATATATTGTAGATAATTTTCTACTAAAACACCGGGTGATCTATATAAATCAGATCGATATTTGTCGATCTCTTCTCACACTTTAGATCAACATATCTAAGTCTAAGTTTTAATCTAGACAAGTAAATAAAACACAAATCAATAAATATGGGTCAGATTGTTAAATAGATTTGTTCATTAACACATGTATCCATCTGGGCTAATAAAACAATAAATAACTAAGTATCAATATATTCAATTAAACACATATGCAGAGATGGTTTCGAAAGCATCCTCAAAATATATGATAACTTTAAGAAAGTTGAAAAGATTCACAACAATGCCTAATTTGAATATAATAATAATAACTTTTCTAAAATGATAAATTTCAAGTGTAAAGAAATTTCTTAAAACAGACCCAAATAGTAAAAAGTAAAAATAAAATTATGGAGTATATTTTTATTATTTCCCTAGTAATTTATCACCAGCCTCGTGTCAATGTGTTTTGGCTTTAAATTTTTTTCTCTTACGTTATTCATCCATCCATGTTCGTGTTCTGTTATGTTTATGGGTCCCGAGACGCCGGTTGGCCAATGAATTATACAATATATGAATGTTACACCAATATATAGCTTTAGCTATCATGACCAAATCCCATTCCACATCAGTATTAATCATGACCAGAAAAGACCACTTGATCTTGCAATTGGAACACCAAAGTGTATAATATAGAGAATATCTCGTATTCTACTTTATTCTTTTCAAAGTAAGTTGCAATAATGCTAGCAATACGAGCATCATCAACGTAAGTCAAAACATGTTTGAAGGAGCCAAAAACCTCAAATATTATAATATAATCCGTATAATTAAAAATTTAAAGAAAGCACAACTAAAAGAGAGGCTTTCTCCCTTTGAGTAAACCTAATAGATGATCCAAAACCTGGCCACCGCCATCTCTCAAACCAGAATGCATATATTCATTAGTGATCCACAATCTGATCCCTGCTATCTGAGGAGTTGTTTCCATCACGAGCTTGAAGTTCACGTACAAGTCTTCGTAGTAAACAGCAGCCGCAACAGGAACCTGCATTTTAGCAAACAAGTCTCAGAATGTGTACATATCTACTGTCCCTAATTGGTATATATAACAATAAGGGAGAGACAACTAAATAGAATGTCATATGCACAAAGATTTAAATGTATCAGACTACCTTGTTATTGTTCAACACAGAAACATCGTATAGAGGAGGCCAGTCCTTTTTCTCAGACAATAAGTGAGCAACATCTTTTAAAGGCTTTAGGGCATGCATTTCATCAAATATCCATGGAAATATCATCTACAAAAACACAAGAGAACCATAAGTCGTACGGGTCCATAGCAAAACGATTTTATAAATAGTGCTTAGTGTAAATGCATCTCTGTGCACCTCTCCGGTAAACAACACTGGACGTCTTTCTTTTACAGCCTTCATTGCATCAAATTGGCTCTCATTTTCACCTCTTATTCTCTGAGCAGACCAACTTGATGAAGCGCCCTTAAAAATACCCAAAATTCAATTAGATAATAAAGGAGAAAGTGAAGAACATATATGATCATAAGAATGCATGTAAATATAAAATTTAAATATATGTGGGTTATTGCCAGCGAACAAGAAAATATTTACCTGACAATAAATGGACTCATGCATGAGAGCATATAGGGGATTTGTTTCAAAATCCAACCACTTCTCGTACTGCATTATGTTTATTTATGCAAAATAGAAAAGGTTAATATATAACCCAGTATTGTTGAATTCCAAATTATTGCAAAGACTGATATCATTTATGAACTTACAGCATTTAGAAAGACGTAGCTAATCTTCTTTGGGGATCCTGGGACTAATATAGGATCCCATACCCTCTCAAACCTATGGACATATAAATAAGTAGTTGAAATTCCGACAACACATCTAAAACTTTTACAAGATAAGATGTCAATGACATACTTACATATAATGCAAACGTTCGAAACCAGTACTTGATCCTAAACCTGACAAACCTAGAAGCTGAAGTCCTCGTGGTGTTAAGATGCCACCAGATGGAAGCAATACCTTTTTGCAAACACAAGTGGAATAATAAGGATAACTGGATAAGAGAGATCGGAATTTTGAAGAGACTTTCCAACAAAACATGAAGGATATGGTGTAAAGAATCTCTTACTCCACCACCTTCTGATTCGGCTAAATATTTTACAACTTCTTGAACAATTTCTATATCTTGAGGGAACCTTTGGTAATACTTTTTGTTCTGCTTAACAAGCTGATCAAAACATGCTCGATAAACAGCATCTGCAGTATTTCCGCTTCCTATTGGAGGGATTCCACCAGTTAAAAGGACTTGCTTCAGTCCTTCCGGAGCAAAACTCAGGTAAGTCACCGCACAAAAACCACCATAGCTCTTAAAGAGACAAGAACAACACCCATGATGAGAAGTAGAGAGATAATAGTAATATTTGTATCACAAAAGGTATCAATCGAATATAAGCTATCTCAAAAGGGTTATCTTTTTCTCGAATATTTTTTAGGCATTACTTTATATTGGAATTTTTCATATAATTTTCTATATTGAATTCTTTGTTTTAGATTGAATTCATTCTCATTTCAAGTTTTGGCTAATAAAGACAAATCAAATTCACAAACCAAGGTAGCTGCTAATTTAAGTTTGTGATACAAAGTGTCTAGGTACATATATATGTGCCTACTTGAATAAAAAGGAAGCACTTTCACCTGTCCCAACACTGTCCAGGGCCTAGAATCAGGGACAAGCCGTTTACGCACGAATTCAGCATCTTTCACGATGTTGTCCGCTCGAAAATGTTTCAAGTAGTCAGCCAACCTCTCGGCAGACCCAAACTGGGACATTGATGATGTTGTTAAAGGTGTTGATAAGCCTGTTCCTCGCTGCCATTGAAATATTTTAGCACAAAAGAAAGCAGAATCAAGAATGTACATACACCACAATTAATCTATGGTTACTAATAAAACATGCCTGGTCTAGCAAAACAAGACGGTATTCTTCGCAGGCTTTGCTTATCCATCCACCAGCTTCGGTTGGTCGCATGCACTCGAAACCCGGCCCACCCTGCAAGTACAGTAGAAAGGGGAGGTCTAGTTCTTCCTTCCCAACTGCAGAGTAGAGTACAATGTTCATCAGTACCTTCAACAAGTGCACTAAACAAGGAAACAAGGAAACTTTGCTTTGTACAATGATGATTGTTTTCACCAAAAGTAGCCAAAGATAGTTACATTTGAGCATAATCCAATAAGGGTTTTAAGTTTCTATTTATAGCCAATTCGATTTCAATTTCCTTTTTCCCTTCTGCATAATACAAACAACTACACTCAATGAAAGAGAGTTATTTTCTGAAGCATCTTATCAAAAATAAAGATCCTAATTCCTATTCAAAGCCAATTCAATGTCAACTTTTTTTCCCTGCTGCAAGCACATAAAAACTTTTCAATGTTACATAATACAATTGATCGCCTCGGTAGCAATACAAAACATAAAACTACGAGATTCAATTAACAGAGCTCAGAAAAAAAAATTAATTGAATTTGTAATTAATTACCACCGACGACTTCACGAGCGAAAACGGAGATCTTGGGCGATGTGGGATGAGTGAGAGAGTAATCGAGAGGCACGGTAAATCTGTGGTCGCGAAGGCGAAGGTCCGGGGCCGACAACCAATCGCTCGTTACGCGTTCACCGGAGGCTGACGACATTCCGGCAACTGTTGTGGTTGATGAGTGGAAGCAGGAGAATTTGATGAGAGGTCGGAGCCGTGAGAGCCTGCGGCTGCGGAGATATGGAGGAGATGAGAAAACGCGGAGGCAGTGGAGTGGCGTTAGCAATAAAGAGAGTGCCCGCATCCTCACCTACTTCAACTCTATCTTTGACTGACAGAGACGAGGAGTTGCTGCGTGTGATGGGGTGCAGGATAACGTCGTTTTGGATTCCTTCGTGGAAATTATATTATATTCGTGGAAGTTAGATGATATGTAATGTATTGTGAGTGCATAATAAGACCCACATTAAAGTGTAGTGAGTGGATAAGTGGTTGCCAAAAATAGAAAGAAACGTGAAAAGAAACTTGATGGACGAACTAAAATAACAATTTGGGAAACAACTTGGTGGATGGAGGACGTATTTTTTATATTAAAATATTACAAAAACGACCCCTCCCAAACAAATTAATATGTTTATGTCTAGGGGTGAGAATCGGGTACAGCGGGTATGGATAGTAGTTATTCATACCCATACACACGAACTAAATGGATATTAAATTCACTCAAACTCACCAACCATGGATATCCATCACCCATCAGGTACCCGCAAACCCGACACCCGTTAGATACCCATTAACCCACCACTCGTGGGTATCTATCATCCCTAAAATATATAATTTTAATATTTAAGATATATTAGATATAATTTTTGATGAGAATCATATATAATTTTATATAAAAATAGATAAATATGGTTAATATTATGTGGATATGCGAGATTTTTTACGCATACTTTATGGGTATTTCGCGGGTATACGGGTTTCGCGGGTATGGATAGTTAATATCCATACACATACCCACGAACTTAATGGATAATAAATGTCTTTTAAATTTATCTCTATTAGGATCGGGTATCCACGGATAAATTGTCGTCTCTATCCATGTCTCATATTCAGTAAATAAATATATATACAAATATTAAAATTATAATAAATTTTATATTAATATAGCATTGATACATCAATTGTGATGGGCTAAATTATTTTTAGGGGATCATACAAAATGTTAATTACACTCATATTCAATCTGGTTGATTTCATTTATCGCATTTCAATAATATACTTTAATATCTTTATGCAATTGTGTTGATATATTACTCATAGAACATATTTATCAGTAATGTTTATAATATATTAGAAATTCAGATTTCATTTTCCAAACTTTTGATAATTTTCAATTAATAATTCTTATTATATATTAATAATTTATAATTTATATAAATATTCAAGTGATCCAATGAGAGAGTGTTGCATGGTTGTGACATTGGAATAGTTTTAAGGATTAGTTGAATGGCTTTTAGAGTTCAAAATTATGATTATTCATTTAATTTTAAATTAATGTGTTTTATTTTTTTATTTTTTCAATAATGTCAACAATGAGCAAGGTTTTAGAATTGTAGAAAGATGGTAAGAAAAAGAACAATGAATTAAATCGCCTAAAGTCTTCTCCGGCAACGGCGCCAAAATTTATTTCAACTTATTTTAAACTGTCAGTACGTGGCATTGTTTAGACCAGACCCACTGTCCGATAAAGGGACTCAGTATCGAGCACAAGGAATATTTTCATCCGATATACTTCCAATTATATTAAATCGCTCGCAATTTAAAACGAGTTCGTTATAGATTAATAAGCTGACCCTAGTCGTA
>JAPKLX010000090.1:997416-1025854 GCA_026898415.1 Leonotis leonurus | reverse complement strand
ATTGCGGGATCGAGACGAACTAAAAATAATAGAAATATGCTGGAAAATTAGTCTAGGAATTCGTGCCAAAAGGAGTCGGGTCGAAGTGTGGAGAATCGTGATATTGTGTCCGGCCGAAAGTCACGTCCCTCGAATGAAAATCACGCCGAGCATATATAGGCGAAGGTCAAGTCAGCGACCGCGTTAGTGTCAGCGGCCGCTGACCAGGTTGTTCCGTGCCATCCGCGGGCAGTTGGAACGGCCCCGAGTTATTTGCTAAGTCAGCGACCGCTGGGCAAGGTCAGCGACCGCTGACTTGCTCTGGTGCGCGTCTGCGGGCTCTGGCTCAAGCACTGGCTCGTCGCTGGCAAGTATGGCCTAGTCAGCGGCCGCGGAGTGTCACACGACCGCTGACTAGTGCCTCGGCACTTGTCTTCATTTTCTTGTCATTTTTCGATTCTTCCTCGTTCCTTTTCCAACTTCGGCGCTCGTTTGGGCCAATGATCCTGAAACATAAAATGAAACATAAATTGAGCCAAAACATCACGGAACGAGGGAAAATAATACAAATAAAGCTACGAAAAACCTAAGTTTAGACAAACGAAATGAGACTAAACAGGAAACATCTTGTTCACTATAGGACAAGTTGAGATTAACCTACTCTTTTACAAATCTACACAGTAGGATAGCAGCTTGATGCTAACGAGTTGGTCATCGATCTGATTTATAAGAGTTCAAATGTTTGATAAAAGGTTGATACTCTATAGTTTCTCCTCGATTTCTTAGTCGATCTCTATAGGAAGCATCTTATTTACTATACGATAGGTCATTGAGATCAACCTGCTCGTTTACAAATCTATCGAGTTGTCCTATCTATAGCTAGAGAACATATCATCATATAAGTTAGTTTGAAAACTCAAACTTCCTTTTACATCATCGATTTCTGAGTCGATCTCTATAGGAAGCATCTTATTCACCATCAAACTCAAAGGAACATAGAAGAGGGAAAAATCTCTCTTATCAAACAACCTCAAATGATTCGGTTGAGATACCATCAAACCGATAAAATTATGAAAAGATCTAATTCAAGGTTTAAATAAGTATAACTTTACATATATCAAATTCACAAAGCTATTATTCTCGTTCACCGAAATATTATTTATGTTGGGAACCAAGAGAATATTTTCAATGTAGAAACGAACAAGGGACTATTATGGATTGTATACTTCACAACATGTTTTATGCTTAGACGTTGTATCAGACTTGTTTTCAATTTCAATGAGAATAAGTATTTCTATCATTGGTTTGATATTTATTATCTTTTTTATTAAATTGCAAACAAGCCAATTTTCTATAATTATAGACTTGTAGTGGATCCATGATCACGGAAGGTTACATAGTCAGCTCCTTTGTAGGATAAAGCTCACAGTCTAGTCGGTAAAGGTTGAGGTATCATTTGATGCAAGGCCTGACCTTAGCCCGAAAAATGATATCGGTATGTATAAGCTGGCACACATGCTTTGCGTATACATATTGAGAGGTTTCACAGTGAGATAAGTTCTACGTACTGTTGAACATACACGACTAATTAAACGATGTTATGTTTCACTTGCACTTACGGGTTTTTCGTAACCATGTATAGTAAGGTCTTGGGCAATAGTGATTGGTTTAGCGAGAAATACTTGATTGTCAATCGCATAGAATCGCGTCTCAGTGACAACAGTTGATTAAATCCGCGTGAGACGTTCAGAAAGGTTTGTTTCAAAAATAACCCGGCCGGTTGGAATTTATTCCGTATGCAATAACAAAAGTCTGAACCGGATCACTCACGAATAAATATATTTATTAATTATGAGTTGTCTGCAAACTCAATTAATTAATTAATTTAACAAATCTTAAAAGCGAGAAATAATTAATGACAAAAAGTGATAGATTTGTAATTTGAATTGTTGAAGATAATTCAATATTTATCCTATCGTGAAGTCTGTTAAGCCTAAAGTGTGTACTCTAGGTTCTCGCAAATTATTACGAGGTCGATTGCATGTAGCAAGCTAACCCCGGTCGGATCTCGATGGAAAGCTTAACAGGGCGGCTCTAATCCTAAGTGTTATTAAAATAAGAAAACGAAAATCCTAAACATACTATGACCATAAGATATAACAATAAATAAATAAATATTAAAAGCAGCTAAACGAATCCCAACAGATTGAAGCTTTAGGATAAGATGTTCAACTCCTATTCAATGTCTAATTGATCATGCATTCATATTCGATTAAGAACACCAAAGGTTGCTTAGCAAATTACTTTCGTATTAATACACTAAGTCATGATCATTACTTTCGTATACAGTTCACACCTCTAGTAATTTCTTAATCTCATATAAATTATTATTTTGTACGTTTCCGGTTACGAATAATGTTGATTAACCCTAGGTCTCATGTCAAGCAAAATGATCAATCTACTTAACATAAACATATGCATTTAATGGTGATCAAGCACTAAATTCCATACAAAACAAGTTAATCAAGGGCATAGATCAAATAAACATCAAATAAGAACATAAACACCCAATCCTAGTAAGGATCTAACCATGCATCATATACAAGGTAGAATCATAAAAGGAAACCATAAAAAGGAAACTTACTACTTGAAAAGTAAGAATCCAAAGTCGGAATCCACTTTAATCCATTGGAATTCTTAAATCCTAAACTAAGAAAGCAGTAAAAACTAAATGTTTGAGAGGTTCTATTCAAATTACATAGGTGCTGAGAGAGAGAGAGAGAGCAAATGATGCTCAAAAGGAAGATTTAAACACGCCTGCAACTGCCAGCCAACGGTCGCTGGCTATGCCTTTCTGACGTAAAATTTCTGCAGAGTTATGTTCCACTACAGCAGCATTCCCAGCGATCGCTGGGAATACCAGCGATCGTTGGCTGCACGGTCAGCTTCCTTGTGCTAGATTTCATCCCGTGTCATGCTTGTCTCGCCTCTTCCTCGTTCGGCTCTGCACCAACGACCTCTTCCGCACTACTCCTAGCCCAAATCATCATTTTTCACTCCATCCTACAACAAACATAACCAAACAAGAACCGGCGTAAAAACGAACTAAAATCAATACGAAAAACATAAAAACTAAGACCTAGAGATGACAACACAACGAGCTAAAATGCAACAAAAACACACTAAACAAAGTCGATAAATATTTGTAATAGATTATACTTTATTGCATTTTCTAAGAGTAATTAATTTGAGAGTTAAATTAACTTAATATAATACTTAATTAAGTCCTAGTTTGACCAAGACAATTAATAAAATTTAATTGGGTCAAAATGACTGTAAAATTAATTAAAATTTAATCCAAATCGTCTCTCCGCAAGCGAAGGACTAGCAAAGGAGATAGGTAAATTCCGCAATAAATTCTCATATGTGGTATTATGTGTGTATGAATTAAATTATTTATATGATAATTTAAACATGTGAATCCTACGGATTTAAGAGACACTCATACGGGTTCTATCAGTTGGTATCAAAGTCGGCCATAAGATTTTAATTTATTATATAAATTGGATTTAATTTTCTTGATTTGCCTGTGACCTTAATTGATACTAGGATTGCTAGATTTAATTCAAGCATATATCTATGATTACGTGGCTGATTTGATTTAATATCGCATTTATTTCATTTGATTCGTTTTTCGGTGCACAATTTGTGGCTTAAATTGTAATCACAGGGGTTGACCATGTTAGATTAGGGGTACATTAGGATTTTCCTTGCATTTTGTTTTTCAATTATGTAAAATAGTGGAAGAACCAATATGCACGAAAAACGAGGCGGAGAAACAGAGATCGAAATAGGGTCTTGGTGCGAGTTGCGGTTCCCCCGACGAGCTTGCAAACAACGACGCCTGGGCGAGGCGCGCGCGGAGGAAGCAGAGTGTGGCACCAGCGCCTAGGTGGGGCGCACGGGAGAGGAGCGATACAACGTTGGTGCGGGCGTGGCACAAGCGACGGGCGAGGCGCGCTCGAAAAGCGCGCGACACACGCTGGCCCTCAGCAGCCCTCGGCTGCGAGCCTAATCGGGACTTCAAGCTCAATTTTGAATTATTGGGCCTTTTTCGAGCCCGATTTTATTTTGATTTGGAGATGAAGAATCAAGAAGATGAGGGATTTTAATTTTAATTTCATAGTTTTAGGAGTTAGTTAAATTTTATAATATTTTGAATAATTGGATGTCATTTATGTGCCTTATTATGTCACGCCCCCAAATCCCGAAGGACAGTTCAATTGGGGCGTGACTGCGGGGTGTGATAAAAGCAACTAGAACAAAAGGAATAATTTTGGAAGACAACCAAACCTGAACCGAAACTTGAAGTTACATGAGTAAAAAAACTTCAATGTAATTAAATAGGCAAAATAGTTCAGTTATTTAACCAAGCTCCAACGAGTTCCAGGTACCACCCCGAAGGGTCAAAGAGAAACATAATTGCTATACGAACTAAAATACTATAATTTTAGCTCATAAGATTCTTGATTTTGCTTTTTATTGGGAGACCATCTTTAAAGATGCCTATAATTTTTGTAAGAGTTGTGATCGTTGCCAACGCACATGTAATATCTCTTCTCGCAACGAGATGCCCAGGTCCCTATTTTGGTATGTGAAATTTTCGATATTTGGGGTATGGACTTCATGGGTCCGTTTCCTAGTTCGTTTGGAAATTCTTACATTTTATTGGTCGTGGACTATGTTTTGAAATGGGTGGAAGTTAAGGCCACCCGAACTAATAATTCTAAAGTGGTTGCAGGAACTAATAATTCTAAAGTGGTTGCAGGTTTCCTTAAGTCTAACATCTTTAATAGGTATGGTGTACCTCAAGCCATCATAAGTCATCAAGGCACGCATTTTTGTAACCGCACCTTGTCGGCTTTGTTCAAGAAATATGGAGTGCATCATCGAGTTGCCACCACCTACCACCCACAGTCGAACGGACAGGCTGAATTTTCAAATCGAGAGGTGAAAAATATTCTTGAGAAGATGGTGAACCCAAGCCGAAAAGATTGGAGTCTGCATTTAGATGACACGGTATGGGCATACCGCATAGCGTTTAAGTCACCCATTGGAATGTCCCCATACAGACTGATTTTTGGGAAACAATGTCATCTACCCGTGGAGTTAGCGCATAGAGCTTTTTGGACCGTGAAGAACTGTTGCCTCGATGAGGATGTTGTGGGTCGAGAGAGGAAATATCAATTGCAAGAGTTGGAGGAGTTTAGATTGGAGGCGTATGATAACGCTAGTTGATACAAGGAACGCACAAAGTTTCTCCATGACAAGTACATTCGAAGGAAGTCTTTTGAGATTGGGCGGAAAG
This sequence comes from Leonotis leonurus, assembly GCA_026898415.1. Lineage (NCBI taxonomy): Eukaryota > Viridiplantae > Streptophyta > Magnoliopsida > Lamiales > Lamiaceae > Leonotis > Leonotis leonurus. Next base: position 1,020,507 of record JAPKLX010000090.1, on the reverse strand, counting down.
TTTTGCTTTTCAATGCTCGTTTGAGGATTATGCCTGGCAAGTTGAAATCTCGTTGGTTGGACCATTTGAGATTGTTGATATTAGCTCGCACGGTGCCATTACCATTAAAAGTTTGGAGACTTAGAAAATTCTCAAAGTAAATGGTCAGTTGTTGAAACCATACTACAAAGGAGTGCAATTAGTTACTTGCAAGGTTTTAAGTATGCCAACACCACTAATCACCTGAGATCGAGCACGCAAAACATCGAGCCTAGGACGTTAAACAAGGGCGCTTATTGGGAGGCAATCCAAGACTTGTTTTTATTTATTTTTATTATTTTTACTATTCTTCTAGCTTATATCTATTATTTATTTGCATTTTTCCTATCTTATCTATTAATATTTATATTTATTTGCAAAAAAAAACCATTCAATCATCGGGCTGATTTGTTTTTGTTTTGCTTGGCCAGGTTTTGGAGTAGCCATTAGTGTAGCCCAAATTTAACTAACAATTTCCTTCACTCAAGCCCATTTGAGCCATTAGTGTAGCCCAGGTTTTGGAGACTGTCGATGTTGATGTGGCAGTAGATGACGAGCCTCACCCCGATGAAGACGAGCCCAAACTTATCCTAGACGAACCCAGCTCCACTTCACCCGCTGCCAAGAGAAAGAAGAAGGCCAAGGTTATTGTCGTCCCGCCCGTACCGACCTCAGACCCGAGGATGTTAGCCAGGTACCGCAGAAACATCACTCGCATTCTTATTGAGCCACGTTTGTTTGATTGGTCATCTCTGCATGTGTTGGGCGTAAATGATAAAATACGAGATTATTTTGCACGTATTGGTTGGGATAGATTTCTGGATATTGAACATGTTTACCTTGATTTGGTCTTAGATTTCTATTCTTCATTTATCTTTGAGCCACGTCTGCCCGTCAATGATTCTTGTGCAGTTCTATTTCATATGAAGGAAACTCCTTTTAGTCTCTCCGTCAACTCCATTAATACGTTGTTAGGTTTTGAGATTGATGATTATGTTCAGGGTGATGCTTATTTATTTGTTGTTTGTGATATGCCACCTGATTTTTCTTGCTCCATCCATGAGAGATGGCAAGCCTTGTCGTGTGAGTCCACATATAGGAATGGTTGTTCGAAAAGTGCTCACATCCTTGATGACGGCTTACGATTGTGTCATAGATTTCTAGCTCATAATCTGTTTGGCCGCACTGACATGCTGCATATTGTTACAATGCAAGAGATATTTATTCTAGAGAATATTCTTAAGGGTGTCAAAATGAATTTTGGGTATTGGTTAGCCTCCCAGTGGCGATATGGTGCCAATCACTTCAATCAGAAAATGCCATTAGGAGCCTTGATCGCACAGTTAGCACACAACCTACACATTGACCCCGTGGATCCCATTAGTTTACACCCTTCTCGTTTCTCTATTTATGATCTATTGAATATGGGTTTAATCTTTGTTAATTCCCAAGGGAAATATCAATTGTTATCGTCGAGCGTTGCCGGCTCGAGCACTTCCTCTTTTGTAGGCCCGAGACCTCCACCTACGCAGCATGTTCAGCCCGTCTTGCAGGCTTGGCTACAAGAACAACTCCGTGCATACATGGACCACTTCGAGCAACACCCACCTTGTTGGGCCAAAGAGCTACATGAAAAGCTTGATGCTATGGATCGCCGTCTCCAACAAGTTGAGCACCACCTCCACCACCTGAATCCACCACCATCGACTGAGCACTGACTATCTTCAGGGGAGTCCCTCTCCACTTTTATTTTTTGTTTTGCTCTACTTCTTTTGTGTCTTTACACATTGAGGGCAATGTGTTGTTCAAGTGTGGGGGGGGTCTTTTTTGAGTCATATTTTGTTTTATTATTTTTGTTAGTTGCATCGTTCTTGAATTTTTGTTTTGATGGATATTTGTTGTTTTGAGTCTCTTTGGCCACTTTGAAAATTGCATCATGAATGTGATAAATTAGAATACGTCTTTGTGGTTTGTTTGGTTGAATTCCTTGATGAAACTAATTTTGTGAGAGCCCGTATGTGTCGACGGATGAGGAAGTGTGCGAATTGATCCAACTTTTGAAAGCATACTTATATGGTGAGAATTGAGCCAATGAGCAACACATAAATTGCTCCTCACTTTCTTTGTTGAGTGATTCTGTATTCTTGATTTCTTGATTTCCGGTTTGCCTTTTTGTCATAGTTGAAACTTTGAAATTGAATTTTTGTGCATGAACGTGATTTAGGTATTCTTTCTTTGGCTATTTCATTGAAAATCACCTACATCTTCTCCCTTGTTAGCCCACTTGAGCCTTTACCCCATTTTCTTGGATTATGAACCCACAAATTCTTGAACCATAGCCTTTTTAGCCTTCTTTGTCCCACCAACAACTTGTAAGTACTTGAAGGATGGAATGTGATGAACAAGTGAGCATGTGTTTGAATATTAGCACTTTAAAATCATGATGCTCTTGAAGATGGTGTACTTTTGAATTTTGGAGGATACGAATTGATGAAGTCGAGTTTATGTTGTCCCATCCAGCCCCTTTTCTGATTTATAAGCGTTGCAGCCCTCATGTCCCAAAAAAAAAGTAAAATAAACGGGACGGGCAGGTTGAGAACATGAGAGAAGAGGAAAAATTAAGTGATAATTTTGATGTTTGGCTTGCAAGTTGTTGGATTATTTAGCCCCTTGTTATCTACTTTCCCCGTTACAACCCCATGAAGTCCTAATGATTTGTGCTCGAATTCCTTTTCATTTTGTGGATACGGTGACATATTGGCAAATCTATGATGGATAGAGTCGAGTTACGTGTGTGTGAATTAACCATACCTCTTATTATCGAGTGACTTTGAGTTATCCTTGTGAGGGTGGATTGAATTGCACTGTTTTGACTTAGATGAAGGGTGTACGCACGAAATTATGTGGATTCAAGGAAAGGTTTGTGGTTTGAAGGTGGTTGTATTTTGATCTTGATCATGATTGTTTTCTTTTGATTAGTGGCCAAGAGTCTATTTTGTTTTATCTCGAATCGAGTCCCTATCTTGTGCTTCTTCGGTTTCCAATTCTATTTGTGCTCGAGGGCGAGCATTGAGCAAGTGTGGGGGGATTTGATTAGGTGTATTTATACACCTATTTTGTGATATTTTTATATGATTTTGGATATTAATTATTCACTTACTTGTGTTTAATTGTCAAATTGTAGATTTTCTCGATGCTTGGAGCGGTTGATCGATTTTGAGAATATTTGGAGAAAATTGCAATATTAATTGGAAGGAAGGAAGGAAGATCAAGAAGATGCCTAATTTGTTGGAGAATTCCCTTATTAGTTTTGTTAATTTCCTTATTGTTTTATTTCTAGACTTGGTAATTATTGCCCTCTATTTTGGCAATTAGTTTAGGTTAGATCAAAGACTATATTTATGTGTTCTAAGACACAATTTTCGGACCTTTTTTTGGCGAGACATTTGGCGAGCACTAAGAGGAGCAGGGGGGCCACCTTCTTTCTTCTTGCTTATTCACGTGAAGAATTTCTGCCACTTTGTGGCACTTTTAATAATCAAGTTTGCTTCTTAATTCCATTTCTACAATTACTTTCTTAATTGTTTTTATTTTATTTATTTATGTTTAGTAGATAAACTCCTTATTCCGACATCGATTAAGGAAGCCCTGATTATTCTGTGAGATCTAATTTGTTCTTAATCCTTTAATTCGTATGCAAGTATTTGTTGTTCTCTATTTTCTCTGTGATCTAATCGTTTTATTCATCTAAGTAGTGCGCAATATTTAGTTGAGTAGAATTCATTAATAGTCAATTGAATCGGCTATACGTAATCGTGGTTTAGATTTAATTAGTGGTAAATTGACTATCTAGTCAAGGGAGACAATCTTAATTCGATAATCCTGTGTCAGAGTTTATCGGTTTTGAATCGGGTCTCTCTAGTTCTTAATGATGTCGGCTCTTTAAATCTATAGAGCGTCTCTTACGGTTGTCAGTCGATTAGGAAAATAGTTAGTGAAACGTCTTCCTAATTATCAAGAAGCTATGGAGAGATGAGATCGCGTCAGAAGCATCTTCGATGATCATAACTGGTTTATTTGCATGAATTATTGTTATATTTGCATCGAGGATCGGAATATCAAGTCTAGGTGGAATTAATTGATTATTGAAATATTTCTCATATTTGTTAGTTTTTATTTGCAATTTATTTGTTTAAGAAAAACCCAAAAATATATTCTCTATTTATTGTTTCTTTATTATTTTCGTAGTTCCCGATAAACCCAAGATTTTTGAGACTTAGCTTGCAGGTTGAAATTATAGGAAAATTATCGCCGATCCCTTGGGAGACGATCTTGCTTACTACTGTTTGCACAGTAAGGGCATACCGACTGTCTGTCAGCCGAATTATTTTTGGTGTAAAACGACGCACCAGTTGCATATGGATATTTTCTTCAAGACTTTCGGTTAGGAAATCTATCTTGACATCCATTTGTCATACTTCCCAATCCATATGTGCGGCCATTGACAAGAGTATACGAATAGACTTGAGCATGACTACTGGTGAGAAGGTCTCATCGTAATTGATACATTCCTTTTGATTATAGCCTTTTGCTACTAGTCTAGCCTTGAAGACTACGACATTGCTGGTGGGTCCTCGTTTCCGCTTGAAGACCCATTTAATCCCTATGGCCTCACAGCCTTCGCGCAGATCAAGTAGCTCGTATACTTCCTTGTCTATCATGAATTGCAGTTCTGACTCCATCGCGTCTTTCCAGAGGTGACAATCATTGTCATGGACCGCCTCTTTGAAATTCCATGGGTCTGATTCATCCAGGCATGGGACTGAGTCAGATGCCTCTCCCACTCAAATGAATCAGTTTGGTTGGCGAACAACCCTCCCACTACAACGAGGCTCCACTGTAGATGGTACAAGTGTTTGGGTTGGTGCTGGTGGTCGTTGTGTTTCTTGTGAATTTGGAGAAACTGTAGTTCTCATTTCCTCAAGAACTATCTCGCTTCTAGACTTATGGTTGTTCACATAGTCTTCTTCTAGAAATCGAGTGTGAGTGCTAATCACGACCTTTCGATCTCTGAGACTATAAAACTCCCACCTTTTCATTTCTCTAGGATAGACAACGAGCAGACACAAATCAGTACGAGGTATCAACTTGTTGGCGTCCTTTTCTAGCACGTGTGCTGGATAGCCCCACATCTTGAGATATGTTAGACTAGGCTAGTGCCCAGTCCACAACTCAATCGGTCTCTTAGGGAACGACTTGGATGGTACCAAGTTTAATGTGTAAATTGTCGTTTCTAGGGCATATCCCCAAAACAAAATAGGCAACTCTGTATAACTCATCATGTATCTTACCATCTCCATAAGAGTTCTATTTCGTCTTTCTGCTACACCATTTTGCTGGGGTGTAACCGATGCAGTTAATTGGGATTGAATCTTTGCTTTTGACAAATGGCTCAAAAACTTAGCACTGAGGTATTCGCCTCTGCGATCAGAACGCAGACACTTGATAGTCTTTCCATGACGTTTCTCCACAAGTGCCCCAAATTCCTTAACTTTCTGAAAGGAATCCGACTTGTGGTGCATCAAATAGACGTATCCATATTTAGAGTAATCATCAATGAAAGTGATGAAATACTGCATGCCACCTCTGGCCTGAGTCAACATTGGACCACAAACGTCGAAGTAAATGATATCCAACACATCTTTGGCTCTATTTCCTTTGACCATGAAAGGTCTCTTGGTCATTTTACCTTCCAAGCAGGATTCACAAGTCGGGTATAGTTCAACTTGGAGTTTATTCAAAGGGCCGTGTTCCACTAACTTTTGAATCCTCCTAAGGTCAATATGTCAAAATCTTAACTGTCATAGATATGTATCATTCAACGAAAGACAAAAAGTCTTTCTCTTCTTGGAGTTAGTAGATAAGTTAAGAGTTGAAGTTAAACGTTGTTTGGATTTTGCAGAGATAGTATACAAATTATTAACCAAAGTACCAGAACATATAAACAAGTCTCTTTTCTTGATAATAACAGAGTCATCAAAAGAAACAAAATATCCATCCAAAATAAGTTTAGAAACTGAAACAAGGTTCTTTCTGAAAATAGGTACTAATAAAACATCATGCAAAACTAGAACTATAGAAGCAAACTGCAACTCTACATCTCCACTGCAACGGCCGACACTCTCGTAGCATCGTCCAACGAGATGGAAATCTCCCCATCTCTAAGAGGCCTGGATCGTAGGAGGGCCTGCGAATCACAACAAACATGGTAAGTGGCTCCCGTATCTACTACCCATGAATGGGCAGAACTAGCCATATAACATGATGTAACCACTAAAGCTTTAGACATACCTTGACCGTTCACTGACTTCTTGCGAAGCGGACATTCTAATTTCCAGTGTCCTATCTCACCACACTTGAAACATTTACCTGTTCATTCCTTTTTCTTTGAAATTCCAACGGTCCCCTTCTTCCTTTTAGCAGTCCTCGATGCTCCCTTCTTTTTGTCCTTACCCTTTTTAGGGTTGCTAGAAGAAGCTGGAGCAGCCGCCGCTACTAACGTAGTCTTGGGTTGAGCTTTGATCACAACTTCTACCGTTTGCAGCTTAGCCAGTAATTCTGTCAACATATAATCACTTTTGTTCATAATGTAATTGACCCGGAATGACTTAAAGCTCAACGGTAAGCTCTGAAGAACGATATCAACATGAGACTGTTTGTCAATTTGACAACCTACAGTCTCGATCTCGCTTAGATAGTCTATCATCTTCAGGATATGGTCCCGAACTAGTGAACACTACTAGAAAAACGCTCATACATGACATTAATTTAATGTCATGTATGAGGGTAAAAGAATGTCAAATATGGTAGGCTCATCTATTCCTCGCTCATAGATGACACTGAAATAATGTCATCTATGCGCTCATAGATGACATTATTCGCTCACAGATGACACTAAAATAATGTCATCTATTTCATAATACATGACACAATATAATGTCATCTATATAAAAAAAATGTCATTTATAAGCGAGAAGTTGACACATTTAGGTGAAATTCATGACTTTTTTAGAATGTCATCTATAATTCAAAAGATGACAGTAATTTAATATCATCTACATTAAAAAAAATGTCATTTATAAGCGAAAAGTTGACACATTTAGGTGAAATAAATGACTTTTTAGAATGTCATCTATAATTCATAAGATGACAGTAATTTAATGTCATCTATATTAAAAAAATATCATTTATAAACGAGAAGTTGACACGTTTTGGTGCAATACATGACTTTTTCAGAATGTCATCTATAATCTGATAAATTTTACCATTTTCGTATTTTTTCATTAATTAACCTGTATTTAATATTTTTGGTTTCATCAATATATTTTACTAAATAAAATAATGCCAAATAGAGAATTCATACACGTACTAAAAATATTCATATGCATTAAGTGTCCAATATTCCACTTCGTACATGGAAATAAAAATAAGATTGAACCCGCAAACCAACACTACATAAGTTTGATAACTACATGGTCCATAACATAAATAAACCTAAAATTACAAAAAGCTAGAATCCAATATACTCCTGAACCAATTCAGCCCACTCCTTACGCACTTCATCAATTTCCACAATCGAGTAATTCCCCTTTTCTTTAATAAACTGTGTTGCTAAAAATCATCCACTAATTGAAGAGCTGCAGTTAGGTCTAGGCGCACAGCACACTAATGAGGCTTAATATTATAAAAGGAGGAACAGAGAATACATTCAAAGGTAGATATCATGGTCCCAATAACATAAAAAACTATCCTCAAACAAATAAGTATCCAGCATATTTGTATTTCTTGTGCATTTGAAGAAGCACAAGTGACAAGTCTATCATCAACCTCCTGCAGAGTTGGCACATGAATATATAGAGAAACATAAAATGTTGGTAAAGAATCCCAGACCTGGCTATGCTGGTTTGCAGCAAGTAATGTTCGGGCATGACGGAGACTGGTTTCTGTCTTCAGCTCCATGTCCACACCAGTCACAGAAGAGGCCAAAACTCCAAGCTCATCACAGAATTGCTGAGCAAGTTTTAAGTGTCCCCTAAATGAGGGATCAAAAAACAAAGAAACAAAAGAAACAGTGAGGTCTCTGTCTAGAAATACATATAGATAGTAAGTGTTTTTATAACAGAGTATACCTATGTAAAGCACAATCATGTAGCAACTGTAGAGTCATATCTCTAGAAGGAAAAGGCTAATACTTTCTTGCACAATCATGTAGCAAGAAAGCACAATCATGTAGCATGTAGCATGTACATATCTCTAGAGTCATACCTATGTAAAGCACAATCATGTAGCATGTACACGAGAGCTTTTCAGCATGCACACAAGCAGAGTAAGAGGGAAGAAAGGAAAGCCTAGGAATCAACAAAAACTTCTCATCTTTCCCCTTTTTTCTTGCTGGAAGGGGTAGTGAGTCAATCACATTAGTAGAGTCATATCTCTAGAAGGAAAAGGCTAATACTTTCTTCCTACAAGGCTTTGGAATGTTAACAGTTGATAGTCTTTTATAATTTATCCAGATACAAGCAAACAATTAATTAAATATAGCTTCTTAGTTTTTCATAGTATCACTTTGCAAAATGAAATAGAGACTAAAGCTTATTAGATAGGTATGATAAATTATAAACACAATGCATAGATGGACTATATAATTCTTTATTCACATTCTTTCCTCTGTAGCATCGGATATAAATATTATTTCTTTTCTTTTGGTAAATAATATTTGGACGGAGAAATAGAAAAACAAAAGCATATGGGAAACAGAAAGTCCAGACACGACAAAAATATTCACATGACTTATAAGCCAGCAAAGAAACCATATATTCAGATAACGACAATGCGGTCTGCTAGCAAAAACAATAAAAATTAGATACACGTCGCTTACAGATAACTAACAAAGATATTCAGTATAGAGCATCCATTTTCTAACCTCGGTATCCTTTATAGACAGCCAAGTGTTGGATGAGCTTGAAGTATGCTAATGCAGCATCAGACAAGCTATAGAAGAGCCAAAATCCTAATGATCAGCTAATGATAATCAATTGCATAGAAATGAGGGCAGATGAATAACATAGAGCAGCAGCAGCAGGTAATAGATCGCAGGAGAGATTGCAATTACCTTGAAGAATCTGCAAAGCAAGTTGCAAAAGCCAGTGCATTTATTCGAGCTAGAGGGGCACTGTTAGAAAATATGGAGAATTATGACAAATCCAATAAAATGAATGTACAACAATAAAAGAATATGATTACAAATAAAGACAATGGCACTCATTATTTCTAAGCCATTTTTTACACATGAAACTAATAAGAGTGAGAGAGCAAGTTTTTCCTTCCATCCAGTGGAAAGAATAGTCAGACATCTGTTTACGAAATGATAGGAATCATGATATAGCCTCAACAGGATAAGTAGCAATCTCATACAACTTCAATAATTCATAAAATTGATGGGTCTGGACTCTGCACTCTCCAGTAGATCACCTGCCATACATCTCCCATGAACTAGCACGGACTAAATATGAAGATCCTAACAATTGTAGAACAGATCCAGGAATTGAGCTCAGCTGTGCAGAAAATTGCAATGCAATGGAATTATTAATGGTTTCATTTTCATGACTGAATATTAAAGAGCCTCCTGGCTTTTTCAGACTTTTTAGCCATTTTGTACAAAAAGCACCGTCAGCATGCATTACAAAGCTTTCATCACCAAAATCATTTATTAGACGAGAACTCAACCACAATTCCTGCACGTTGCAAGCAGTAAGAGAGGGAGCTTGTTATATAACATATGAAAATAATATCAGTAGAGCAAAGAATTCAAATATTTAATGTAAAAGGAAGAACCTTGTAGATACTGGCAGGGTACGTTCTAAGTTTCATTGAAGCCTTCGGACCAAATGAAAGCAGCGGCCTCTGAACATGCTGTAAATCAATATGCACCTAGTTAGATTTCCCGACCATGGATACGGAAAGGAAGGCTTACTTCCAGAGCTTGCTTCGGGTGCCCTAAGTGAAATTGCATCCTTCTAACATGCTCACAAATGGTTCAAATCAGAAATATCAGAAACTGAACAAAAAATAAAGAAATACTAAGATTTAGCCAAGGACTTTTATTCAACCTAATTCCATCTAGAAATCTCAACACTTAAGACATAGACACAAACTGAAATTAGAGTATTGATAAACTCTTTCCTCAACCTTCACTTTAGAACTTAAAGTATGTTATAAACAAAGAGCAACGTATCAAATTCAGTATACATGTTTAAAAGCTTCTAAATGATCTTAAGTTAAGATTAGGAAACTCTAAACTTATGAGACACAAATTAGAAGCAACTTTAAATTAGAACCATTATCCACACTGAAAATCAATACATGTTTCTGATTATCTTTTTAGTTTATAAAATAAAGCACATATTACCAGAACATAGACACATCTCCAGAGTTACAGAAAATAAGATTTAACTCACAATAAGTCCCAAGTCCAGTTTAGAAATAAGTGTTAGCCAACACTTTAAGAAACATCATTTTCACATAAAATGAAATGGAACGTGAAGTATAAGTTCATACTTATTTAGAAACCAATTCATAAACCTAAACCAGAAACTAGGAACTGAAAAGCTTCAGATCAATGTGAAACCCAACTTTTAATCATGTAACACAGTTAAAACTGAAAATCCTAAAAGTAAATTAGAAACCACAGCAGAGTCGTGAGCTATTCCACGGACTGAACTCTCCCAGTACTACTACCCATCAAACGAGCCTTAGAACCCCAACCTCCAAACTGAAACCCAGCCACACCCTCAAACAAAATCAAAAGAAACCAGAAATCAATACATAACAAAACGAAAAATATGTAATTAGAACCACGTTGGAGACAAACATAAACCCTTCCACAACTGAGCATTTTCAGAACAACGACCAAACTGAAAATATGTTTTAATAACATCTTACCTTCGCCAAAGTATGGCAAAAGAGTACTCTTTACTGCTTCCCTGCATCAATAACAAGCAAATAATGAATATCAAATATTTATTCCCCAATCAGCGATTTGAAAAGCTCAGCTCAGCGACGTCGCACGCAATAGTGGGTGTCTAGACGACCGATTATGAATGGGAGGGGCTCGATTAGGTGATGAGGAATGATATTCAGGCGAGCTCTACCACAGAAGTCTGATAGAGTCGCGATTTGTAGTGTTCTGTTCAGCAACGTCGCGCACCAAAGACAACATATAATGAGTGTTGGGAGCTCGATTGAATGTTCTGGAATGTTAATCAGGCGAGCACCACCGCCTAAAGTCGCCGGCGGCACACCCAGAGGGTGGCGGCGAAAATTAGGGTTTCCCCAATCCAACACCAAATCGACGATTTAGAGTGTTTATGGAAGCGCAAGAGCTTGGGGAAGATGAATATGTGATTAGATTAAGCAAATTGAGAGATGGGAGTGGGTTTGTGGAGGGAGAAGTAAATTGAAGAAAATTGTGGAGGAAAATTCGACCAAGAGTGAAAATAAGGGTTTATGATAATAAACACTAATATAGATGACATTTTTTTATTAATGTGTCATGTATATTAATTATAAACACACCCATAGATCACATTTTGATGATATTGTCATCTAAGTAAGAGATACATGACATTATAGCATGACATTATTTTAAAAAATGTCATGTATATTTTTAATCACACTTCATAGATCACATTATTTTTTCACAATGTCATCTATGCAAAAAAATACGCTCATACATGACATTTTGTGAAAAAAATGTCATCTATCATGTGTCATGTATGTTTAAATTTCTAGTAGTGGAACCTTCCACCATAGAGACATTCATCACATTGCCTATGGCCGCTTGCTTGACCAACCTACTCTGTGAACCAAACATCTCATGCAGGCTAAACATGATATCCGCAAATATCTTAATGTTTTCATGTTGATGCTGCAAGGCGTTATTTATGGAGGCCATAATGTAACACCTCACCATCTTGTTAGCACGAATCCATTTATCATATACATCTCTCGCATTGATAGATACGTTATCAGGAGGAACTGGTGGACATGGATCATTAAGGACGAACTTAATGTCGCCATCAGTGAGGACAATTTCCAAATTCCTCTTCCAGTGAATATAATTATCCGTCTCAAGGCCATTCTTTTGAAGAATCGAGGCAAGTAGATTGAAAGTCATGCTTAACATAAACTGAGAATAATCAAATAAACTATCATAAATAACATGCTCAAAAAACAGATAATCAAAACCTTTAAAGAAAACATACTTTTGAACATACTATTTAAAATAAATCATGCAAGCCACGAAGTGTGATCGATTACACAATCAATTTTAAAACGGTTTTCCTGACCATATAACTCAATAGTTAGAGGCCGCACAGTGCTGTTATAACTGCTAAATTATACCTAAGCCAATACCATGAGCCCTGACAACAAAGAACATTAATTGATTTTAATAAACTCACAGCGGAGGGGTCATATTTCCATCAAATAATATCTTACAACCATCTTAGAGAAATCTTATCACGTGAACTAGTAAAATGTGATCCCGCTTGGATTCAAATTAAAACAAATTATTTCACGAAAAGACTGTCTCATGGAGACCATATGTAATCTTAGTAAATTAAATTAATAGAATACAATTACAATTATCGCTTAGTCATTTTTAATAAAAGGTATTAACATGGATAATAAAATATTATGGCATATCAAAATAGATAAGATCTCCATAATAATAGCAAATAAAAGCAAAATTAAAATAATTAAGCATATAATAATGCACATAATTACAACATATTACCCAAAAATAGGGATGAAAACTAACTAATTCCTAAAACTAATGAATTAAAATTTGAATCATCCATCTTCTTGAATCTTTATCTCCAATTTAAAAAATAAAAAAAACGAACTTTGAAGTTGCGACGGGCTAACCTGGTGTCCGCCTCGCCCGCAGCCAGGTCTGTCGAGGCGTACCGAGGGCCAGTGACCAAGCTACGGTGCGCCTGCGATCATTGGCGCCTGCCCGCGCGCCCTAGGCCACTCACGCTGCTTGTGCCCGGCCCCTATCCTGTAGCTCCCGTGCACGACGCCCGCGCCAGCGCCCGCCTGGCACTGTGCCGTGGCCGAGCGCTGCGCCTGTTCCATGGCCTCTCCTCACACACGTGCGCGCCCACTTCTAGGCGCTGGTGCCGCGTCCGTGCGTGCCCCGTCTGGGCACCTCACTGCACCATGTGCGCTGTCGGGGTGCCCCACGGCGTGATGTCGTGGCCCAGTTCCGGCTTCCCTTCTACGCCTCGTTCTTCGTCTCCCACTCAATTACATAAAAAATATGGAATACATGAAAAATAAATCATAATCTAACACGGTCAACCCCCGTGTGATTACTTTTAAACCACAAACTGGGCACTGAAAAACGAAACAAACGAAAAAAAATACAGGTATTAAATCAAATAAGCTACGTAAACAAATATCATGCTTGAATTTAAATCTAGCATCCTAATATCAAATACGATCACAGACAAATCAAATAAAGAATTAAATCCAATTTACACAATAAATTAAAATCATGTGACTCCTTTTGATACCAACTGATAGAACTAGTATGAGGGACTCATAAATGCGCAGGATCCACAGGTTTAATAAATTGCATAAATAATTAATTCTTATACATTTAATACCACGTAGGAGAAAGTAATAGCATAATGAAATGTTATACCTTCTCATTTGCTAGTTCTTCGCTTGCGAAGAAACTAATATATTCGTAAACAACGAACCGTAATCTGTACAGATGGAATCTTCTTTTGATCTCCTTCAATCCTACCTTAGAAACTTCTAATTTATTCCGATCTATGATTTGAATATTGTATGGACAATAAACTATCAAATCTTTAAGAGAACAAGAACGAAAATTAGAGTGTGAAAATATTCTTAATTTTCGAAAAATTGAGAGAATTATCTCTCAAAGTGGCCGAAAATAATGAGGTATTGGAGTGGGAATTTTCGGTCACTTAATGTCCCTTTTATAGATATTTTGTGCTAGGTTAGAGTTTCTAAGGTGGATGGATAAAACCCCAAATAATAGAATTAATTTTCACTTTTATCTCTTTACAATTTCATCTATTATTCAAATTTGAATTTTGAATAATTCAAAATTAATTTGACCAAGTCAAATCCATAAATTAATTTAATTAATTTTTAAGTCATTTTGACCCAATTAAATTTCATTAATTGTTTTGTCAAACATAAACTTAAATTAATTAATATATTAAGTTAATTTAACTCTCAATTAATTACTCTATGGAAATATAATAAAGTGTAATTCCATTATAAATATTTATTGACTCCACTATAGGAAAAATATTGAACTCATCTTGATTTATCCAAATTACGGATGTAACCCTTTTGTCTTTAATTATTTCCCGCATTTAAGATTTACTAAATGCATTAATTAATTGAGTTTGTTGACAACTTATAATTAATTAATATATTTATTCGCGAGCGATCCGGTTCAGACCTTAATTATTAATACGGAATAAATTTCAACCGACTGGGTTTCTTATGCAATAAAGCTTTCTGAACGCTTCACGCGGATTTAATCAAATCTTGTCACTGAGATGCGATTCTATGTGATTGACAATCGAGTGCTTCAAGCTAAACCAATCACTATTGCTCAAAACATCATTATCTAGGGTTACGAAAAACCCATAAGCGAAGATGAATCAAAACATCGTCTAATCAGTTGCATATACTAATGTCATCGCCATAAATTAAGAAATAATTAATTTATGAGACCTCGTTCTAAGCTACAACACATAGAACTTATCTCACTGTAAAACCTCTCTGTTAGGATGTTATTTAGAAATGTTGACCTAACATTTGTATTTTTGTGTTCTTCACAGGAATGTTGATTAAGCTTCCAGCTCAACATGACAAATGGTGATGACTTGGCACCCAGTTCAACAGCCACGTGGAGTGCTGACTCGGCAGCGTTGGAATAGCTCACGAAGACTGGAGTGAAGACCAAGTCTTGCCATGCAGTTGAGATATTTATGATAGTGGAATTATGTTCCACAAATCCAGGAGTCATCAACCAACTGAAGTGGTTCCACAATTCCAGGCTGTTATGTGGAGACAACAACTGAACTGGAAGAATTGTGGAAGACATGGGCTGACAGTTGCTATTTTCGCGGATCCAAGCCCATGTAGTCTATCTATAAATACTAGATTCATTCTTTCAGTAGATAGACGTTTTTGCAGATTAATTTCGTAGTTTTCATTCTGTATGTTTCTTAGATCTTAAGAACATTCATTTAGTGTTTTAGTAATAGTGTTGATGTTATTGTGTTGCTCAACATTGTAATAGCTCAACACTTGTTTTGATTATTCTTTTTGGCCGTAAGGCCAACACTTGTTATTGATTTATATAACCTACGCAAAAATATCTCGTGTCTTCTACTTTAGCTTCCGCAACTTTATCACTTAGAGTAAGCTGATACACTTTCAAGTGGTATCAGAGCCATCACTCGACACACTGAGTGTGGTCCTGACAGTATCACGACTCTAACACATCAATGGATCCGAACAACATTGGAGTATTTCGGCCTCCGGTCTTGGATGGTTTGAACTACTCATACTGGAAGACACGCACCCGCTCATACATTAAGTCTTTAGACAGAAGAGTGTCGATTTCTATAGAAAATGGGTGGTCACCACCAAAGGCCACTGATGCACAGGGTGATGTGGTCCCAATACCACAAAGTTCCTGGACGCGTGATCAAGTTGATGCTGCTACGCTTGATGACCGCGCTCTGAATGCAATATTCTCAGCAGTTGATACAAATATGTTCAAACTGATCAAAAACTGTACGTGTGCTAAAGATGTTTGGGATATTCTGCAAAGGCACTGTGAAGGCGACACCAGCATTAAGCAGTCACGTCTACGTATTCTCACCTCAATTCGAGAATATGAAGATGGAGGAAGATGAAGATATTTCCAGCTACACAAAGAGGATTCTTGACGTCTCAAATGAGTGTCAAGATCTAGGAGATCCTTTTAGTAATAAAGTCCTTGTGTCCAAAGCACTTCGCACGTTACCGCCTAGGTTTGATTTGAAGGTAACAGGCATTGAAACATCACAAGCTGTGAATACACTTGAGTTCACGGATCTCATGAACTCCTTCAAGACCTATGAGATGGATTTAGAGGCAAGAGGCACATTCACCAAGAAGAAAACGGTGGCTCTCACTGCGGATACACTCCCATCACCTTCATGTAGTAGGCTAACTGACATAATGGAATCTAGTGAGTCCGAAGAAGTGGAAGAGATTCAGGAAGGAGATGATGTTGCCATGATCACCAGAAAATTCAATCGGATGGTAAGAGGATTCAACCGAGACAAGAACAAAGAAAAGCCCAAGGAACGAGATATACCACGTTTACAGTACTACCAATCTCCAAAGAATGACAACAGTCAAAGAAAACCTCCTGCTAGGAAAACACCTCACAACGAAGTGTTTAAGTTCAGCTCCTCTAAACTCGACAATGTACAATGCCATGAATGTAGAGGATTTGGGCACTTTGCAAATCAGTGTGCCAACACACTTCGAAAAAGAGGAAAGTCCTATTGGGTGTCGTGGAATGATGATGAGTACGAGTTCTTTGAGGATTTTGATGAAGAAGGACCATTCGAGAGCATAGAATTGCATGTGACAATGACACCACCGGACAGAGCAGGCCAAAACATCGATTCCGAACCACTCTCGGAAAGGTATGACCCTAACTATTATTCTAATTTGTTCTGCTTAAATGCCTCTGTTGGTGATGCAGGAAGTGTTGAAGATGACATAGACTATGCATGTGATGAAGAAAGTGATGACCATGCTCTCGCTGTAATACAAGGATTAAAGAATTTGTATGATGAGTTGTTGGGCAAATGGAAGCAACAAGCACGAGATCTGGAGACCTCAACAGCTGAGATAACACGACTCAAGGAATCCCAAGCAAAACATGAAGTGTTGATTACACAACGCGACATAGAGCTCACCAAAGTGAAATCTCAACTTGAAGAAGCACAACTGACAATTCATAAATGGAATACTGGGACATATTCACTACAGGAGATCATGGATAGCGCAAACCCAAGCAAAATGGGCCTTGGATATTCTGCACCAACTGTGTTTTGTCATGGCTCCACATCGGCAGGAGAAACATCCAATACCAAAGCAGATGTTGTGCTCACAGATCCACCAACACAAACAAAACATGACCACTCTCAAGCAGAAAAAGGTAAGAAAGATAAGAAAAAGAGAAAGAGACGTACAAGGAAATATGTATGTCATTACTGTCTTAAACCAGGTCACATAAAGCCTTTCTGTTACCAAAAGAAAAGAGATGAAATGTCATATTCTGTGTTACCTCCACAACCCAAAATGATATGGGTAAAGAAAGCTGATCTAACATGTAATGTTGTTTACACAGCATTGAAAACTAACATTTCAGGCTCTTGGAACTTTCATAGCGGATGTTCACGTCACATGACAGGTAACAGAACATTTCTTTCCAACTATGGAACGTATGAAGGAGGAAATGTTTCCTTCGGTGGAGGTTCAAAAGGTAAAATTATAGGGAAAGGTACACTTAATGTTCCTGGTTTACCTGCTTTAACAAATGTGTATCATGTTCAGGGGCTTATGGCAAACTTAATCAGCATAAGTCAATTATGTGATGGTAACATGCTTGTGAAATTCACTAAAGATGCATGTGAAGTATACAATAACAGAAACTTGTGTATCATGAAAGGCCAAAGGTCATCAGACAATCGTTATATGACTGATAACCTAAAATGCAACAAGGCTCAAGTTGATGATGTTATACTCTGGCATGAACGATTAGGTCATACAAACTTTCGAAACCTTGGCAGATTGGTCAAGATGGATGTAGTACAAGGCCTACCCAAACTTGGGAAGACAGACCAGATTGTGTGTGGAGACTGTCAAAGAGGAAAATAATTACATGCATCACATCCTGCTCTACAGCAACATGAACAACACTTTGGGACCAACCGATGCTTTGAACTTCTACATATGGATCTTGTAGGACCCATGGAAGTTGAAAGCATTGGTGGTAAAAGGTATGTATTAGTTGTGGTAGACAATTTCTCCCGATTCACATGGACCTATTTTTTACACGAAAAATCTAAAACATTTGAGATGTTTAGAAATATGTTTGCTTGCGTTGCTAATGTATTTGATGCTAGAATATCTCGTATAAGATCTAATCATGGCCGTGAGTTTGAGAATTCACAATTCACAAGTTTCTGTAATGAAAAGGGAGTATATTAGGAGTTTGCAGCACCAAAAACTCCACAGCAGAATGGGGTGGTCGAACGCAAGAATAGGACCTTGATTGAGATGGCAAGGGTTATGCTCAGCTCAAAACAAATGGCAAAACGTTTTTGGGCTGAGGCAGTAAACACCGCATATTATATCAACAATCGAGTCAATATTAGACTAGGCTCATTCAAAACACCGTATGAACTGCTCAAGGGAAGAAAACCTAACCTAAAACATTTTTGTGTTTTTAGGTGTGTATGCTTTATCTTAAATGATTGTGAGTATCTAACAAAGTTTGATGATAAGAGCGACAAAGGAGTATTTGTTGGGTACTCAACAAATAGCGTAGCTTATAGGGTATTTAACCTTCGCATTAAGACAATACAAGAATATGTTAATGTTGTCTTTGATGATGCAGGTGATGTGAACAAAGAGGTGGAAGCAGAAGACGACGTATATCAAGGGGGAGTTGTTCTACCTCCTGTTGAAGCCTAAACTGCTCCACCTAACACAACATCCGGCAGTAATGGGGAAAACTATGTTACACAATAGGAACCAGAAGAAGAACAAGATGAGGTTCAAGAGGTCACTCACCGCAGAGAACCCCCAGGAAGAGTTAGAGAAAACCATCCACTGTCTCAAGTCATAGGAAATGTTGAGGATGGTGTTCAGACCAGACGTAAACAGCCGATTAACTATAGAGAAATGGCGTGCATGTACTCTGTGTGCTCTACAATTGATGGCGTAACATGTTTTGTCTCCAAGTTTAAACAAAAAAATGTCAAGGAAGCATTGACTGATGAGTTCTGGATAAATGCTATGCATGAAGAACTAAACCAGTTTGTTCGTAGTGATGTTTGGTACCTTGTTCCCAGACCAGCCAACAGAAATGTTATCGGCACAAAGTGGATTTTCAAGAATAAATCTAATGAAAATGGAACAATTGTACGAAACAAAGCACGATTGGTGGCTCAAGGGTATACTCAAGTCGAAGGAGTTGACTTTGATGACATGTTTGCCCCGGTAGCACGAATTGAATCCATTCGGTTGTTGCTTGCTGTTGCATGTCATCTTAACATCAATCTATATCAGATGGATGTGAAGACAGCATTTCTCAACGGCGAACTTAAGGAGGAAGTCTATGTTGAACAACCAAAAGGGTTTGAAGATCCCCACAAGCCAGATTATATCTTTCGACTAAAGAAGGCCCTGTATGGACTAAAACAAGCACCACGTGCTTGGTATGGACATCTCACAAACTTTCTTCTTAAATACGGGTTTGTGAGAGGCAGTGCTGACAGAACCTTGTTTATCAAAAGGGAAGATCAACACATCCTTATTACTCAAATCTATGTTGATGATATGATTGTCGGTTCTACATCACGTAACATGCTCAATGATTTTTCAGGTGCAATGTCTACGAAGTTTGAGATGAGCATGGTAGAAGAACTCACATACTTCATTGGACTTCAAGTTAAACAAGGAAACGATGATATCTTTATCTCTCAAAGCAAGTATGCCAAAGAGATGATAAAGCGTATTAACCTAGAAGGAGCCAAACACATGAGGACCCCTATGGGATCTACTGACAAGCTAACAAAGGATGATGCTGGAGAGGATGTTGATCCAACACTCTACAGATCGATGATAGGGAGTCTACTGTACCTAACATCGACTCGCCCAGATCTGATGTTTAGTGTATGTGTATGTGCCAGGTATCAAACTAAACCCAAGATATCCCATCTTAAAGCTGTTAAGAGAATCATTAGGCATGTTGCTGGAACACTAGATTTATGAATCTTTTTTTCCAAAAACATGAATATAAGTTTGATTGGGTTTAGTGATTCTGATTGGGCTGGAGATGTGGATGATAAGAAGAGTACGAGTGGAGGTTGTTTTTATCTATGAAAGAACATTGTGTCATGGCTTAGTCGTAAACAAAATTATGTTTTCTTATCCACTGCCGAATCTGAATATGTTGCAGCAGGCAGTTGTTGCACACAACTGTTGTGGCTCAAACAAATGCTTAGTGATTATGGCCTGGATAACAATGACCTGGTTGTGTACTGTGACAACATGAGCGCTATAAAACATTTTCAAAAACCCTATTCAACACTCAAGGACAAATCATATTGACATAAGACACCATTTCATTAGAGATTTAGTGGAACAAGAGGTGATCAAGCTTGAGTATGTGAAAACGGAAAACCAAGTTGCTGACATTTTTACAAAACCTTTGGATCATGAGAGGTTCGTATACTTACAAAAGCTCTTGGTCTGTGTTTTTACCACTAAAGGTGTGTTTTATGCTACATCCATCTCACTGCTATCTTTATCAAAGGGTTTAGCTTGTGTTGTTTAACTTGCTGGTATAACATCTTAGCTAACATGTTCTCTATACAGATGCCTGATATTCTTTTATATATGTTTTATGTAACTGTGTGGTAAACAATCCAAGTAGTTTGGGGGGCACGACGTTCGCTGCGACGATGCTACCTTACCAAAGGATTGCAACTACGACTACTTTCGAGGGTGAAAGTCTATGGGCACGGCGTTCGCTGTGACGATGCACTCTACGCTCACTAACCCTTGGATTCTTGTAGTTCTGCATATATTTTATCTATATAAACCGGGTGGATGTTGCAGAGATGTGGGCACAACAGAGCAAGTTAGACTATTCTCTCCGAATGTTGCCCTTCTAAAAATGTTCCATCAACATCTCTATCAGAAACTTGTGTTTGATGTCCCGCATGTTCTCGCATCCCTTAAACACCGCTTCTTCTCTCTTGATAGTGGGTTATAACTGTCGGGTAGCGTGTTCTTGAGTATGTCAGGAACAAAGTGAAACAGCATAGTTTCCCTATATTTGAACCGTCGCCAGTCTGTTTTTCTCCTCCCTCATCATTACTTTTACTGTCACAGTTGTCACTCATCACATGAAACCCTAGAGAAACCGCCTCTCCTCACTCTCTCCCCCATATCCGCTCATATCCCAAGACTGATACA
This sequence comes from Leonotis leonurus, assembly GCA_026898415.1. Lineage (NCBI taxonomy): Eukaryota > Viridiplantae > Streptophyta > Magnoliopsida > Lamiales > Lamiaceae > Leonotis > Leonotis leonurus. The sequence continues at coordinate 999,096 of JAPKLX010000090.1, read as the reverse complement.
GCTTCTGGGTTCCTAGACTTAAAACATCCACCTCTTCGTCGTCTTCTCCATCTCACTCACTTCGTCTAGCCCTCATAGTCTGTGTCCAGTGTGCTCTCTATCAACCTTTTTACTGTTACTAATGGCTACCCCTCCTAACGTCGATTTTACTGCAATTTTGAGAGCCCTCATTGCAGCCAACCCTTAGGTACTTCACGAACTACAAACTCATACCTCACCAGTTCCACCAGCACTCGAGACTCCACCGGTTCCACTAGTCGTCGAAACCCCGCCTGTCTCACAAGTAGTTGCAGTTCCTCTGGCACCGCCGGCCATTGACGATACTTCCGCTCCACCACCAATTTCGACCGAGGCGACTTTTCCTGTGCCTCTGGTTTTAAAGGACCTTGCTCCTGTCTCTACTATCGCACTTGCAGACCTAGCCGTAGCGTCACTTTTGTCCCGTCAGTCTCCCCTGCAGGTTTCTCCGAGAAAACCAGTCACTCGGGGCTCTCGCCTCTCCACTCCCACTGGCCAGTCCAAGAAGTCCAAGAACTAGGTGCCTACTGTCGTCGTCCATGATGACAGTGATGATGAGGTATCCTCCGCTCCCAAGCGTCCTCGACTTTCTACAGCCATCGAGGTTAAACAAGAACCCAACATCTTTGCCGCTGCCATAGTCTCTGTTGATGATACCGCCCTGATCAAGCGCACCGCCATCAGAGAAGGGAAACAGGCTATCGTGGCTCTGGTTCACATTTCTGACCAGTTTGACGCTCCCGACTTTCCACTGGACCCCGATCACGCTCTCAGTCTCCAGTTTTATGATGAAATTGCCGCTGTGAAATGGAAGCGTCTTCGGAACGCCCCCTATGTCTGTGAACGTTCCATTGATGAGGTGACCTTTGATAAAAACAATCTGCTCGAGTTCTTTAGAACTCGTGGTTTGTTGGGTACAGTCTTTCAACTCCCTCCCTTTATTAAGTCAGTTGTCCAACATTTCTACTGTAATCTGCACCGCATGTTTGGTAATCGTGCTTCTCAGAAGTATGACAAAGTTTGTTTTTATAACACTGTCTTTGATTTTTTGGCTGAGGCCATCAACGCTGCCCTCGGTTTGCCGAATGTTGAGGGCGACATAGTTTCCAGTTTAGACGATGTCGCCAAAATCATCACTGGAGGGAAGCGCTCTAGATGGGTGCAGCCCATGAAGTCGTCCAGTCTGACTCACCTCTATTCCGTCCTCCACAAAGTCTTCACCTACAACTGGATCATATCCTCCATTGTTACTGTTGTCACTCAACAGCACGGAGTGTTGTTGTACCTTGTTGGTCTCAACAAGCTGTTTAATCTTGGAAGGATAATCTTTGACCAGTTGGCTACTCTTTCACTCAAGGCCCAACTCAGTTCTCTTCCCTTTCCGTCTCTCATTTGTAGGGTCATGGAGCAAGAAGGTTTTACGGAGATCTCAAGGAGCCACGAAGCCCTACCGATCCCTGATTATGTTATCCACAACTCTCTCTTTAGCAAGGGAAAGGTAGCTGATCTACCATGGCAGAATCCTGACCAACCCTCTCCTGTCGCCTCTGGTATTCTGCTGCCACCACAAGCTGTCCAACAGCTGATTGCTGCTTTGAACGCTCTTGCTGCACTCTGTTAGAGTATTATATTAAAACATATTTGAGAGAAGGATATTGAGAG
>JAPKLX010000090.1:924130-992416 GCA_026898415.1 Leonotis leonurus | reverse complement strand
GTGTATCAACTTATATATAACGATATCATTATGCGGGCTAAGGTTAGCTCTCGCATAAAATGATACCGCAGCTTTTACCGACTAGACTGTTTAGGTCTGTCTAGACTGTGAGCTTTATACTACAAATGATCCGACTGTGTTACCTTTTGTGATCATCGATCCACCACACAGTCTATAATTGTAGTAAACGGACTTGTTTGCAATTCAATATATAAAGATAATAAATAACAAATTAATGATAGAAACATTTATTCTCATTAAAATGAAACTGAAAACAAGTGTGATACATCGTCTAAGCATAAAGCATACTTTGAGGTGTACAAAACCCTAACAAGTACATCTTGTTAAACCAATCACTACTACCCAAATCATCACTATCTGGGGTTGCGAAAAACCCGTAAGTAAAGATGAGTCAAAGCAGCAGTTAATCAGTCGCGTATACTAATGTCATCGTCACATATTAGGAAATAACTCATTTTCGAGACCTCGTTCTAAGCAACAACACATAGAACTTATCTTATTGTGAAACCCTCAATATGTATACACAAATCATGCGTGTTAGCTTATACATAATGATATCATTATGCGGGCTAAGGTCAGCTCTCGCATCAAATGATATTGCAACCTTTATCGACTAGACTGTCAAAGTATGTATAGGCTGTGAGCTTTATCCTACCAAGGAGCTAACTGTGTAATCATCCATGATCATGGATCCACTACACAGTCTACAATAAAGGAAATGGACTTGTTTGTAATCTAATAAAAAATATAATAAATAACAAACCAATGATAGAAATACTTATTCTCATTAAAATGAAATTGAAAATAAGTTTGATACAATATTTAAGTATAAATCATGCTTTGAGGTATACAAACTCTAAAAGGGACTTCCTCACCCAATTTAAGATCATATATATATATATATATTTTTATCACCAATGAGCTACATTGAAAAATGATACACTAAAAAACTCAGTCTAAAGCTTAGTCCAAGAAGAAAAACAAAAAAAAAAAATCAAGAATAGTGTACATTGATTTCAATTGAAAGCAAATAAGGCATCAGAACTTAGTGGGACTTATAAGACAAGTTTGAATACTAAAGATTTCTATAAAATTGTATAAACATGACCTTTAGAAAAAATTTTAATTCATTGATTGTAGACACCGGACCAACCACCAGAAAAAAAATCAACACTGTAAAGACTGCCTTGAAGAATCAGATGGATTGATGAGATAAACAATCAAGAGGAGACATGCTCCACTAAAGATAAAGGGGTGGTTTGGTTTGATTGATAGGATTATCACCTTTAAATCTCTACATTTTTATTCATAATCATCCATCTCCTTATGAATTTAATTTATTTTTATACCCCTTAATCACTCAAATGTTTGATTATATAATCACACCAAAATTGGCTTGATTATATAATCAAGTATTTGAGTGATTAATGGACATAAAAAATGACTAAATTCAGAAGGAGATAGAGGATTATAGATAGGAAGATATAAATTTAAATGTGATAATCCTATCTATTCTATCAATCCTATCATACAAACCAAACAAGCCCAAAGTTGATTAAAGATTGAAGTATGTGAAAATTGAGGGGGAATATTGTCCGCATGAAAGTTCAATATAAAATTTTGATTTCTTAAATTTATTTTGGAATCATCAAAAGGAGAAACTATTAGGATATTTATATTGTTTTTAATAGGTTCCAAAAATTTATATGAATGATAGACAAGAAACGTTGGCAAGAAAGCTAGCAAGGAAGATCACTAAAAGAGTAAGATGAGGAGCTAGCATGAGGACCAAGCTTGAGTACTATATAATCTCAAAAGCAATTTTTATGAACAAGCCTTAAGAGCAATTCATATGAGCAAATATGAAGGTCCAACCTAAATATTTAAGCCTCAAGGTGAATAACCATTTTAAATAGACACAAATAAAGAATATTGAGTTCAAAGTGAAGAATTCAATGTTAAGATAACATTGAAAATTATAACAATTGCACGGAGCGGCTAGTTTGCATTAACATCAACTATAAATATAGCACAACATCCACAAAGAAGTTACGGAAGAAACATAAACTACAAAAAATTAACTCATGTTAAAACTCAAAAAGTTTTATTTAAAGAAACACTCTAAACCAAATATTTTTAAATGTTTTTTACTTAATTAAGAGTTAAAAAAATTCGTGCATTTTAAACTAAACAATTTCCATATGAAGAGTTTATAAATCAATTATGTCATGTTAAACTTTGTACTCGGTATAAAGATTTAATCGATAGAAACGAATAACATTATTCTCCAATTTATTAAAAATTCAGATCGTGGACATATAACTTTTTATCCTTAAAATAAATAATTATTTCTTTGTGCTTTTCCTATTACTCTCTATCTTTGCACATTTTTTTATTTACTTTGACAGAATTTTTCAATAGAAGTGCATTAATTTATAATACAAGTGCATTAATTTATCAACCACCGACACTTTTCACTCTTAATCTGTTTGTTTCTAAACAAACAAAGTAATTACTAAAATAAATTGATGTAATATTTGTGGAAATAATGTATGAAGTAATGAGGGTAGAAGATAACAATTGCATACACCAAATAATATTAAATTTATTTTATAATACGAAGAGTAGGGATGACGATCGGGTTAACCTACCTAGTTTCGGGATAACCTATTCAAGTTGTCGATTTATTTGGTTCGGGCTAAATTGGGTTGAAAATTTTTCGGGTTGAAAATATACAATCCTAATCCTAAACTTTCGGTTTTCGGGCTAGTCCATCGGACCATTCGGGTTAGAATATTTATAAAAATATATAACATATATGTATATTTTTATGATTTTATATTTAAATATATATGTATAATAAATAAAATAAATTTTTAAATATAGTTAAATATTTATTTATAATAGGAATAGATTTAAAGAGAAAAGATAATGATACCAAAACTGTGTTATAGTTATTTTATTTTAAGCGATTGACTAATTGATGGCCATGATAAATAGTATATTTTTACATAAAAAATCAAATATATTATCCAAATAACAATTATTTTTATTTTTTTTTCATTCAATTCATCGAGTCAATCCACTTGATTTCGAGATATCCCTATTAGGTTCGGATTGTTTTCGGTTCAATACATTCAAATTAACAAATATTTTGAATCATACTCCCTCCGTCCCGACTCAATTGTCTCGGTTTCCATTTTGGGGTGTCCCAGTTGAATTGTCTCATTTCCTTTTTTGGATAAAAGTTGTGAGAGTAATAAAGTAGGTGGAAAGTAGTGGGAAGTACTCCCTCCGTCCCTCAATAAGTGTCCCCAAACATAAAAACTCACATATCAATACAATTAATAATTTCCATTATTTACCCCTAATTATTACATTGAAACTATAAAAAGCAAAAAATATTCAAATGATTACAAGGGCAAAATAGGAACTTTAACACTATTTTACTCTTGAAAATTGAAATGAGACACTTATTAAGAGACAAATTTTTTCTCCTTAGGACACTTATTAGGGAACGGAGGGAGTAGTTGAGAAAGAAATAAAGTGAGTATTAGTATACGGGGCAAAAGCAAATGGGACAATTGAGGTGGGACGGAGGGACTAAATTTTTAATTATAACCATATTCAATTTTAAATTAATGTTCGAATCAACCCATATTTTGGATCAAATTGACATCCATAACAAACTTAAAGGAGTATAATATCGTGGGATAGAGGATAATCAAATATCGATTGTAAACTTGTGACGTGACAATAATCTTTAAATATGTTGCCCCTTTTCTTTTCTTAACGATGACTATAAAAGGAGTTGATATATTATTGTGTGGAATTGGATAATTACTACTTATAATAATAAAGTGAAATAATTCAATAAACAAATTAGTTACCAGAATTGGAATACGTGCCCCCTCATTTAGTTTATTGGATTGACTCAAAAACTTGGTACTATACTTCTCCAACTGCTCATTACTTTAAGTTTATCTTTCCCGGCGGCGCCGCTCCTCCTTCATCCGCCATCGCCATCGGGAGAATGTTTCCTTCACTCACTAAAATCCTTCGCTGCTCATCCCGCCGAAATTCAACGCAGTCCATTTTCCGGCAGCTGAGCAATGTACCGGAGAACACCGTGTACGGCGGGCCCAAGCCGCAGAACCCTAACCAGCGGGTGACGCTCACTAACCTCCGGCAGAAGCATAAGAGAGGCGAACCCATAACCATGGTAACGGCGTACGACTACCCTTCGGCGGTGCATTTGGACACCGCTGGCATTGATATTTGCTTGGTGGGAGACTCTGCTTCCATGGTCGTCCACGGCCACGACACCACCCTGCCCATCACGCTAGATGAGATGCTCGTCCATTGTCGCGCGGTGGCGCGTGGCGCCAAGCGCCCCCTGCTTGTCGGGGACCTGCCGTTTGGGACCTACGAATCCAGCACTAATCAGGTTCGTGAACATTGAGTTTTTGGTCATTGAAATCATATGTGTAGAGATAGTTCCTTATTCTTCAAAGAATTTTTTTTTTTACTCTTGATACTATTTAATTGCAAGTGCTTTATATTGAATCACTGATCATCCTATATATGGTAATGCAGAATATGTATATGTCTGTTTTGTCTCTTTCTTTATGCTTTAGCTGTTGTCGGATTGGGAAGTTACTTCAAGATTTAACTTTTCGTACTAATGTCGTGTGAGGAGCATCTAAAGAGAGTTTTTGGTATCAGCATAGATTTTGGACTGAGCTGATGAAAATTTCAATTAGAAGTGAGTTTTGTTATGTGTTTGATTAAAGTAAATTCATCACATCTCCTTCCATCTTTGTTTGTTCAAACAAATTATATAAATTCCTAAGTCCTTGCACATATGCATATATTGACTGTTTCATTTTCTGGTATTAAATAGTGAAAAGTTTTGCTATTGTTTGGTTCTGAAGATATATGGTTGGTGATTTGCAGTTTGATATTTGAATTATGAGCAGGCAATAGATACAGCTGTGAGGGTTTTGAAAGAAGGAGGGATGGATGCAATCAAATTGGAAGGAGGGGCTCCTTCAAGAATTACAGCAGCTAAAGCTATCGTCGAAGCTGGTATCGCGGTGATTGGGCATGTCGGGCTCACGCCACAGGCAATTAGTGTTCTTGGAGGATTCAGACCTCAAGGCAGAAATGTTGATAGTGCAGTCAAGGTACTGCTTCTGAAGATCTACCTTGAGCAGCACGTGCCATTTACGACTGATTCTTTTGATTTTTGCAGGTTGTTGAGACTTCAATGGCATTGCAGGAAGCGGGATGCTTTGCAGTCGTATTGGAATGTGTTCCTCCACCTGTGGCGGCTGCAGCGACATCAGCTCTTGGAATCCCCACCATCGGCATTGGGGCTGGTCCTTTCTGTAGTGGTCAAGTTAGTAAAGCTTCTTGCAATACTTCATTTCCTCCACGAGCATAAGTGGGTGACATCTTTAAAATATTCAATTAGTTCTAGCAGAAAAGATGAGATCAAGTTGGTCCCAACTACATGTGCAGATAATTCAAGGGCTGCATTTAGCCCATGAATTACCTGATTGCTTATACTATCAAGTAATTTACCAAAGTAACAAAAGTTATTTAATGTTGATTCAATATGATGGGAAGCTGTCCAGGATAGGAAGCTTTTAACTTATTGGTTTGTTTTAATTATTAGCTATCTACTTTCAAACATTTCACTAAGAGGCTTATGTTTCCAAATCATTTTAGGCAATGGATTAGGCATTCTGTTAAAACTAGATAGACCAAAAAAATTCCACTTCTAGCCTCTAGGCATGCCGCTTATTCTTGTTGTCGAATGACTGCTTGCCTTTGCATTTCTCACTGTTCAAGCACAGACGGCCAGTGGCGACAAACCATGTTCTTGTTATGTACAGTGACGAATTAATTCTCCATTTCAGAACTTTAATCGCATTTATGTTAGTTGCTCCCAAAATTTATACTATTCAAATTTTTGCTGTAGGTTCTGGTATACCATGATCTGCTTGGAATGCTACAACACCCTCATCATGCCAAGGTTAACGTGCCTATATCTCTCTGTGGGGGAGTTTACATTGTTGCGTGATAGCATAGAAATGTAACAGCTTGCTTTGATGAATTGAGCTTGTTTGATCATCTAATGATCTATTATCACCCTAAGTGAAACACCCTCTAATTGGTTATTAAATTTTTTCATTTGTGCTAAAGTCCAAAATGTGATCATCTCCACAGGTCACTCCCAAGTTCTGCAAACAGTATACTCATGTAGGAGATGCCATCAACAAGGCTCTTTTAGAATACCGGGAAGAAGTGACGAGTGGTGCCTTTCCTGGCACGGCCCACAGCCCTTACAAGATCGGGGCTGCTGACGTTGATGGCTTCATGCAAGCATTGCAGAAGCTAGGTTTGGGCAATGCAGCATCTGCAGCAGCTGATGCGGCAGAAAAGATGAAGTAGCTGAAGACATACGAAGAGACACCAATACTGCTTTTGATCTTTCATAAAGAAGGTATCAGACCTCGGGGATCTTTTCCATCGGGCTCGGAAATCCCACCGGCTGGAATATAAGATAAGGAAATAATTTTGATTATTTGAGGTTTGGTGATCGAGTCCTCATTGGATATATTTCTTTAGCTTTCCTTTCTTATAATGAAATAGTAGCACTGTTTGAACGCATGGTGGCTTTTGTTCTAATTAATACTCACCCTTCTAAGGAAAATAGGATTGCTTTCCTTCTATTGTCGTATCCCACCACACACGATAAATATACTCAACATAATTGATAAATTACAATAGTATGTTCTGTTCAGCTATCGTTTTATCTCGTTAACTCCTCATAAAGTTTAAAGAACCTCAATCTTCCTCCTTGTTCTACTAGGAATTGCTCGCGCTCGTGAAGCTTCTCCACCTTAGATCTACTAAATCGAGAGAAAGATGTAGATTCCTTCTTAGACTTCAAGGCACATATTGTGTCTCCGGTGCCGAAAATCTTCTTGTCTGCGACGTCAATAACATCCAAGTAGATCTCATTCATGTTGACATCATCATCCGCTCCTTAGGAATCTCGACACGAGCCTGCACTAGTACGATTAAGTACGTCCACCTATAAAACAGTTAAATATAAGAATAATTTTATATTTTGATGTTAGAAAAAGTAATTAAAATGAATGCATGTGGTTATAAGTAAAATTAATACTTACTGTCATGGCCTCTGACTACGTGTTCAATATGTTTTGTTGAAAATCCCACGAATTTATTAAGTTTTGATAAATTTTATTGAATTAACACTTAGATTTAATTATAAGTTCTTTGAAATAATGTTAATCAATATCATCTATTAAAGGGAGTTAGATTGTTTATAAAAGAGCGAGTCGATTTAAAACGACATGTATTATCTTTATAAGCTAACTTGAACATATTGGTTACTAAGAAAACGGGTGTATTTTATTTTTGATAGTTTGCTAAAACTGTAAAGGAGCAGGTCGATTATAATGATATGTCCCTAATTACCAGATACCTGTGATTTCTTCTTAGATCACATGTTATGGTTTTTAGACTTAGTCATTTTTCTGAGTTTAGATTTTATTCAAATCGATGTTGTAAAAGGAAGTTTGAGTTTTCAAACTAACTTATAGAACGATCTGTTTATCTAGCTGTAGATAGGACAACTCGATAGTTTGTAAAGAAAAAGTCAATCTCAAACGATGTATCCTATAGAAAATGAGCTATTTCCTTAGAGTTTGACTCAGAAATCGAGGAGAAGACTCAGAGTATCAACCTGATCTCAAACAAGTTAATTCTTGAAAAGAAGATTGATGACCAACTCGTTCAATCAAGCTGCTGGTCATACAATAACTTTGGTGGACCCTTGACATACCTAAATTTGTCATAAGTCAATCATCTAGTGATTAGTCACATCAACAGAGATATATTAAGGAATGAAGTATAAGAATATCAAATAAGCGTACGGCAAATCATTCCATCTTTAGCTAATCCCTGGAAAATCGCAAGAAAGGCGGCATGAGAAAGCATTACAGGTGGCGCACGTACCATCACCTTACCATGCATTAAATGCAGTCATTAATGCGATGGAAATTACACTCCATCTCTCAAACGGCTAGTTCCAGATTGGAGCTACAAATACCACCTTTTTGCTCCAGAAAGAGTACAAGAAATCTGTCATTAACAAAACTCAAAACTCTTCTCAAATATCTTCAAGTCTTCATCGTTCAAAACACTTCTTTCCATCTAGATTTCTTTAAGTGCTAGCTCTAGCTTGAAGTTATATTTTTTGGAGAATTCCAAACCAAACTCAAAGATCAAAGTGTGATCAAGTAATTAGTGTTCTTCTTAGCGTGTAACATTCATTCTTTAAAGAAAATTTGTGGGTTATAAACGGGTCACGACCCTAAACTGATGCACGAAGAACTAATATAGTTTTGATTGTTATTTGTGGCTCGTACTCAATGAGTGTAAACAAGAGAGATTAGTGGATTTCCGATCTAGTATTGATTGGACCGTAGACATAGGATTTTCTACTCGAACCACGTTAAATCGTTGTGTTCTTTATTTCTATTTTCTTACTTCGATTTATTCTACTACTTGCGTATCACTATTTTCATTAAAAGATCTATTAACCACCAACTTTCTTACACAACTTTGATTAAGTCTAATATGTAATAAGTTATTCTTATCTTCGTTAATCACATTTTCAAGGTATTAATTGAGATTTAGTTAAGTTTTCGTAAATTGTAAAAAAGTTTTGAATTGGTAAATTGCCCCAAACACCCCCCCCCCCCCCCCCGCCCCCCCAACACATCAATCTAGTTCTTTCGAAATTAACAAGTGGTATAAAAGTAGTGGTTCATTTTGACTTAACTTTGTGTGATCATCTTTAATAGATCTTAGAAAACATTTTCATCTAACTAATTATCTACCTTTAAGCATGGAAGGACAACTAGTTCGCGCCTGCAAGGATTTTTCAATTGCAGGTTATGAGGACTGAAGTTTCATAATTATGATGTGCTTAAAGGCGCAACACATTAAAGATGTGGAAGTTCATACAAAACGGTCTTATTAAAATCATACACAAGGAGAGTGTAGAGATAGAAGGAGGTACGGGTCCAACTCCCCAAGTGAGAATTGTGGAGAAAGAAAAAGACATCGAGGACTACATAGCTGAGGAAAGAAAGAAGGCATAACTTGATGATTTTGCCAAGGGACTCATCTCCTACACGGTCAAGGGAATCTACCTGGCCAAGATTAGACATCTCGAAACAGCCAAAGAGATGTGGGATGTGCTCAAGCAGATCAGCTTGGGATTAGAAATCATATAAGAAAACAAGTCGTCTATATCTTGTAACAATTTCGAGGAATTCAAAATGCTGCCCGGTGAAACAATTGCTAGCATGAAGCACAGATTCACCGAGGTGATCATTGAGGTATCCATGATCAACGAAAACAAGTATTCTCAACGCAATAATAATCTCAAAGTTATCCGTGCTCTACCTGCCAGCTGGGAAATCTACTCAGTCATGCATCCCATGAGACTAGAGTTCAATTCTTTAACCACTAAAGAACTCTTTGATTTACTAATAGGCAATGAATATAATATTAATCGTATTCATGGCTCATCTAAACCTTCTTGCAGCAAACATTTTGATGCATGAAACAAAGACAAGGAGGTAGGCTAGCTAAGGTTAAAGCAGTTATAGTTAAACCTCTTGATAAAGAGCCTACAAGCTCAGATGACTAAAGCTATTCCATGGAAAAAATCCTAAAGAAATACGCCCTGATAGCAAGGAGATTCGAATAGATTGAATATCAAAAAAATAAATACAAGAAGTTCTACCGTGATAACAATAATAGCCACCTTTTAAAAAGCCTACTGCTGGACCAATTGGGAACAAATCCATAGCCATCGACGTTGAACCAATTACAATGATACCAATACAAGAACAACCTGCTCATGAGGTTGAAGAAAGAGTTGAAGAAAGAGACATTCCTTAAGATGAGGTTGAGATGATTGTACAGGCCGATTAGGAGGCCGATCTGAACACAAGATTGAGAAACGCTCAGATCATTATGACTCAACTTCAAGCAAAGGCAACCAAGACCATTCATGCAAGTTTACCAAGAATCGAGTTGACACCAATAGGGGTGTCTACTCGGGTTTCGGGTATCGGGTACCTAAAATCCGATAAATTTAACAGCGCTTTATCGGGTATTAGGGATGGATTCAGAGCTTTATATTATCGGAACTTCGGGGTTCGGGTATTACCCGATCGGATTCAGGTAATACCCGAAAACCCGATAAATTTAATTAGTTACGTTAATATAATTCAATTTCCAATTTCACCACATCCTTATCACAGTGCACGGCGCACGCTACCATACCCATATTTTAATTTCGTATTTCTTCAAGCTCTGTCCCGTCGACGGCTCTGCCTCCACCCAACTCACCCAATTTTCTATCCGCGGCACGCCGACACCGCCCAGACCCCAGGCAGACACCCAGGTCTCTTTCCGCGGCTCCGCCCAAACTCCATATCTCTTAGCCCTATACTCCCATGTACACGGTAAGCACTTTTGATTAAACGTAGCTTTGGGATGATATATATATTTATGTTTCTTTGAGAGTGAGTTTCATATTTATGGTTCTCCTAGATCATATTACTAGCAAAATTAGGAATGTTGCTGTAAGTGGGCAAGTGAATTTCTTGAGTGTCTACATATTTTTTTTCTGCTGTCTTTACAATTGTTGATTCATCTTTATCTTTTGAGAATTGAGATGCTCATTTGTTTCTGCTATTATGTGAGCTGTAATAGTTGAGTTCTAGTAGAGGGTTCTGTAGAAGCTGTATAGATAAAAAGTTATCATCTTTTGTATGTCTTCTTGTCCCTCCTTTTAATTCTCAACAAAGTAAATGAAGTGTGTTGTCCTGCACGGCTGCAACGTTCTGTTTCAGTTTGCCTAGCAAATGGAATCTTCTTAAGCTGTTAATCACATACCTATTAAATAACCAGAAATCAACATTTGAAAATTTACATTGCATCTCATAAACGAATAACTAAGTCTTTACTAATCAATGAGATTTCCTTTTGGTCTCAAGTAAAAGAACCAAGAAAAAAAAAATCTGCGAAGTTTGAGCTATTTATTACGGCCAATAAATGAACTTTTGTAAGACTAAATGCATGAGCAGAATAAATGACAATATATGAAACTAATAAACCTAATATTTGGTTTTTTCTTCTTTAGACTTGTTAAAAATATAGAAGAAACAAAATAGAGATGACAAACTAAAAGTAGAAAGGATGAATGCTCTAAATTCTTGGAAGTGAAGCAAACATTGAAATGATTGAAATATAATTTAATCTAAGCACTAATACAATATGTTTTATTGGTTTAATTAAATAAAGATGCAAAAAAGTGAGCCTTATTTAAAGAATTGATGCTTCTGTATGTGTTTAACTTGTATGCTATCTTTACTTTATTAATGATTTAATTCAATGGGGTGGTTTGGTTTGTATGATAGGATAGATAGGATTATCACCTTTAAATCTCTACCTTCCTATCTATAATCCTCCCCTTCCTTATAAATTTAGTTATTTTTTATGCCTCTTAATCACTCAAATGTTTGATTATATAGTTTGATATTAGTCTGAATACGGCAAAATAATTCTATTAGATCGAATAAGTACATTTGATCTAATAAGTCCCTTGTATCAGAATTGAGAAATTTTATGGCTCGGATCTTTAGTATTCTCTTATTTATTACATGTGTCTACTATTTAGGCAGAATACTGTCACCCCTTTTTACTAAGAAACTGAAACAAACCTCAAAAACGGAAAAAGCTAATCCCTCATTGTTTTCGTGCATTAAGCTTAGGAATACGTTTATTTGCTACCTTTCGATGACATATGTTGTGTTGAAGGGATATCTATCTAATCCGATCAATTGCGTAAAGCCCGCAATAGCAACAGAATTGGGGAAAGTATACAGAAAGGACAATTCTTTTCTATTATATTAGTATTTTCTATTTTATTAGATTAGATTAGTTTAGATTAGTATTAGTTAGTGATTTAGATTAGTTAGTGATCCTGGCTTGGTGAGTCCTCTCTTTCGTGATGAATTGTTAGTATATAATCAAGCATTTGAGTGACTAAGGGGCATAAAAATGGATTAAATTCATAAGGAGAGGGATGATTATTATAAGAATGTAGAAATTTTAAGGTGATAATCCTATCAATCAAACCAAACCACCCCAATACATACTATTTCGTACACGAGTAGCACAATTGTGGTGCCAAATAATTTTGTATTTTTCTTACATTATCAAATTAATGAGTGGAAAAAAAAATTATCTTATTTTTTATTTTACTTTGTGTCTGCTTATTATCATTGGGTTGTTGCTGATATATTATTTTATTTTATATTTTAGATGACATCTTTTGAAGTAATTAATACTAAGCACACAACAAGCTAGTAATCGGCTTTTAGAAGAGATTGAACCTCATGACATAGACATGGAGAATTTGGAAGATGTTGAGATAGAAGAATTGGTACAGACGCAGATAGATACAGAAACACAAACTGAAGGACAACCCGCTACAAAGAAAAGGAAGAGCAAAAACAAATGTCGATGTGGTGGAATAATACCCTAGATGGGTTCAAAGTCGTGTTTGTTGAAAAATGTGGTTCTCCTATGAAAATAAGTATCGGTGTGAAGCTCTAATGGCTAGTGACTTTGTTGCTCACGGCACCAATGGTTTGAAGAACCATAACAAATCATGCAAGAAAAAGCATGAAACAAAATCGGGCCAGACACAACTCCACTTCACACAAAATATTGATGGAACAATAGGAACATTGACGAGTTTGAGATTTGACCAAAAGGCGTGCAGACTTGCCTTATGTGAGATGATTATACTCGATGAGCTACCTTTCTTATTTGGAGAACGCGGGGGATCTAGAAGGTTCGTTAAACATGTATGCCCACAATTCCAAATTCCGAGTAGATAGGCCATCAGAGAAGATTGCAGGAAATTGTTTTTGAAGCAAAAAGATAACCTGAAAAAAAAAATTAAGAGATCGGGCATGCGGAGAGTGTCAATCACGACTGATTGTTGGACTGCAGTGAATAACACAAATTTATTTGTGTCATTGTTCATTGCATTGACAAAGATTGGGTCTTGCACAAGTACATCATCAGTTTTAGCAAGATCATAAGTCACAAAGGGATGTATATTGGTCAATAAATTGTGAGCTTACTAACATATTGAGGATTGCAAAATGTGCTTTGCTGCACAATGAATAATGCATCCTTGTTAGGAACCCCAGGTAATGGTTTTGATGATGGATATCGAAACACACACTTAGATTTCATACTCAAGTCCTCTACCTATACAAAACAAAGTATAGTCTGTGTAAGGAGTTAATCTGTACTGTAAAGATATTAAGATCAACATTAAAGATCTGTCTATAAGAGATCAACCCAGACTTAGGTTTTAATTCTTAGCTAGTATACAGATCACAATGTAAAGGAACATAACGTGTGACACGTTCTGTTACTATCTGAATCTGTACTAAACTTGGAATGGTTAAGATGTGGAATTGTAAAGAAGCAGAACATCATGTTCTGTATCTATAGAGCATCATATATAAGCTAGTACTGGAGGACTTTCAAGACAGAATGAAGGAGTCATTCTCTATATTACAAAGAACGTAGGAAATATTCTGTCCAGACACTGTCTATCTGACATATCCAAATCACAGTAGGTGATTTAACAGATCAAGGAATGGTCTATTCAACACACAGAACTTGAGGCGTTCTGTGAAATGCTTAAGAATAGATGATCTACTTAAATAAGTCATCTGTCTCTTAGTACACTTTGGTGCCACGTAGGCTCCGTTACCATATACTTATTCTGGTAAAGAAATTTGAATATTGGGAACTGCAACCATACCATATATGGTATCAAAGGACAAATGGCTGACAAGGAATACAATTCCAACGACTAGTTCATGTGATAAAGCTCTACAACGGCTAGTTCGTGGATTCAAGCACTATAAATACTCCTCAAGGGATTCTATAACAATTACGGATTCACAAGCGATTAAACTCTGCAGAATTCAATCTCTCAAGTGTTCAAAGCATTCAAAGCGATCAGTCACTCACTTAGCTATTTTCTGCAACCTAGAATCCTAGATCTCAGCAACACTTAGATTTATCTAAAGCTAGATCTAACACCTCACTTAGAACTAAATTGTATCTAGGACATATGTCACGCCCCGATCCCGAGGGACGGTGCACGCGCCAGAGCATGACTGGGGGGAAAGAAAGGAAGCGGGGAAGAAAGGGGGGACATGGAACATAATCATGGTGTAGAAATTGTCCTTGAGAAATGGAGAGTAGCTCGTTTATAACTAGGACTAATCTGAATGGGGGAAGGGAAACAAATAAACCCACCAGTAGATATAGTCAACAATGATGTCATGATCAATGAACAATCGAATGCAAAGAGATGCAATGCAAGACTGGGTTGAAGATTATAGCTTGTAACATGGGAGCGGTAATCCAGAATCCCAAGCGGCCAAATCATCCAATAGGAGCCGTCAATAAAGGGCGGAGGTTAGTGAGCCTAGCTCGCCAATAAGAGTCATTCACCCAATTCGCCAAGTGTGGTCGGTGCTACACGAAAACATCACAAGGGGTCAAGGAGTAGAGCGTCCAAGAGGGGCCGACTACTTCTAAGCTTTCCTATGAACATGAATGCATGTAATAGACAATAGTAATTCTCGTGAATGAACAATGGATCATTTTATTGTCATGAAGCCAATAGCATGAAAAATCAGAGACTGAAAAAGAACATGAACTTGGCAGCGGAATACATAACATGACAGTTTGCAACAACCCTTTCCTTAGCCTCACACGACACCACCAACCGCACAATCTGCAAAATAATTTAAAAATATTTTGCAAGGCTGAGTACTAATGTACCCCGTGGGTTATGCCATTTAAAAACCTTTTTGCAAGATCATTTTCTGAAAAGGAATATCCATGCTTGCACAGTATCACATAGAAAGTTTTAAAACAAAAAGTCATTCTATGCATACCAAAACCATTGAGATCTCATTTTCATTGGCTCAATATTGGCATTAGATACCCTTCTATGAACATATGGGGACAGCCCATTGAGGTCCATCATTTATGTCCTTCATCAGTAGGGAACTTTTACCCAAACTGACTTCACTCGAGAATATATGGGGACAGCCCACATAAACCCACGTGTACACTAACCGTGTGCCAGTGCGCTAACATAGCACATGATCTGATCGTCATGCTTGAGAGATCACTTATCCAATAAGGAGAAAAATATTTTAACATGGACATCCATTTTGATTTTCATAAATATTAGAGTTTAATAACTCAAAAATACATTTTGAAAACATATATACACCCAATCATAAGCACTTGACAATTATACGAAACAACTTTTGGCCTAAAATCCCAAAACTTAACGTGAATAAAGTGAAAACGAGGAAGCGAGGGTTTTCTAAGTCTTCTAAGGTCATTTTGGCAATACCCGAGTTTTCAAATCAACTTGGCCTAGAAGGCAAAAATACTCAGGACATTATTCCCTATAGGATTATGTAAAAACATTTTTAAAACATGCAACTTTACCTCGAAGCTTAGTCGAGAAGATTTAAAGTCTTTTTCAGATCTATGAAAATTGGACCGATGAAAATTAATGAAACCTCTTTCAGAAATTTTTTCTACATGCGCTATAAATTTTATCGAAAAATGATTGACCATGAATATTTTTCCTTTAGAAAAACATGAAATAATGCAATAAATCATGACATGTCGATCTTAACCGGGATCCAAATCTAAAATTCAATTTGGTAGAGTAACGGATCTTATGGTCAGAAACTCAAAACCTTAAAGGACCTTAGTCGTCTGATAGACCGATAGTCATGAATTGAAAA
This sequence comes from Leonotis leonurus, assembly GCA_026898415.1. Lineage (NCBI taxonomy): Eukaryota > Viridiplantae > Streptophyta > Magnoliopsida > Lamiales > Lamiaceae > Leonotis > Leonotis leonurus. Next base: position 976,403 of record JAPKLX010000090.1, on the reverse strand, counting down.
ATAAATGAAGAAGAGAACGAGAGGAGAAAGTATGAAGATGACGGTATAGGAACGATGGTGGCGGAAACTCGACGGCGGCTGAGCCACCTTTGTCAAGCTCCATGCATACCTTCGACCTTATCCTGACGTACCTTGACTTCAATCGATCCTCAATTCTCAAACCCGTAGAACCTTGATATCCAATAATAGCAGAAAGAGGAAGAAAAATGAAGAGAGAAGAGGAAGCAGGAGAGGAGAACTCCACTGCAGGGAAATGGGCGACTGAAGCTCTCGCCCGTCACCCTTATTTATAGGTAAAATTCTAAATTTTTTAATATTATTTATATTATATTATTATTAATGCTTTAACCTTAAAACGTCGTAACTTCTGCACACGACCTCCTTTTTGAGAAAATTCAAAGTCAACATCTCCCTTTCGTAATACTCTACACAATGACTATAATATTGATATACTTTCGGTCATGCATGGAAAAACTAAGTTTTTAACGACGTGCTTAAACTTTAAAAATTCGTAGCGATTAAGTACAAACTCCGTTTTGGAAAAAAATAGTGTCAATATTTTTCTTCTGAAAAATCCTACAAAATGAGTATAATATTGACATGCTTTTGACTTATGCATGAAAATATCATTTTTAAAAGAAACGTTTAAAAAGTTTCATCGGGTGCCAAATTCATATGGTAGGTCCTAATAGAGTATAGTCTCTTACTAAACTCTTTAATTAGTCGTAGTAAGATATTTAAATCGTATTAGGAAAATTCGGGGTATTACAATATAAGCATTGTAATTTTAGTTATATCTTCCTATAACTTTCAAGCTTAAGGAAGAACTCAAAACTTTGTAAACCCAGTAAAAGATAAGTCAGGACTTTCTTCATGCACTACACAAGTCAAGTTTGGAATTTTTTGTAGTGATTGGTTCTCTGCCGCTCTTAATAAGCGAGGAGATATTTTCACGAGTTAGTGAATTACTATCGAGTTGATAGTCGTGAACGTAGGGGTGTTTCCCGAACCACGTGAAATCCTTGTGTTCTTATTTTCAGCACTTACATTCTACGCCCTCCGTCCCACGAAAGTGGTCCTCCTTTTCCCATAAAGCGCACTCATTGGGAAAAGAAATAGGACCACTTTCATGGGACAGAGGGAGTATTATTTATCAACATCATATCATCTGTGATATTGCATCTACTGTAAACTGACTCTTAAAGAATACTTGGTTAAACAAAAGGTTTTCACTACATTGAGCAACAGATTAATCCATCACTTTTCACACATTATGTCTCTCAATCTTAAGAACAGAACACGTTTTACAAAACATGATTATATGCCTCATCTTTTGTGTTTTCAAAACACAGAACCTGAAATACAGATTGTCAGTCATTCTGTGTTATGTGATCTTCTGTTCTGTATCTGAAAAACAGATTGGCAGTCATTTCTTAACAAGAATTCGAAAAAGTATCCATTGGTGTATTCCCTCCCCATGCACCAATAGTTTGCTCATCGGGACTAACAAGTGGTATCAGAGCAGTGTATCTAACTTGATCACTGTATCTGTTTCACCAGATTTCACAATCTGTGGTCATTCTTGATAGATCTTTTGAAAACCATTCATACATATCATATCTTTCGCTAACCCTCTGCTTACTATGGATTCCAACGTAGCGAGAGCTTATGAGGATTGTTCTATCCCATTTTACAGGGATTGGAGTTTCAGAATTCAGATGTGTCTTGAAGCTCATCACATCCTGATGTGGGACGTCATTGAGAATGGACCCATTCCAATCTATGACACTGACAAAACCACTATCGAAGGTGTAAAAGGGCCATAAGATACTGTAGTTTATGAAAAGGTTCTCAAGAACCCTAGAGACTACACTACAGAAGAAAGGAAGGAGGTTGGCCTTGACAACTATGTCAAGGGAATCATCTCTAACACAGTCAAAGGAATCTACCTTTCCACCATCCGAGATCTCAAAATAGCAAAGGAGATGTGGGACGCTTTAAGAGACTTGTGCATTGGATCAGAAGAAATGCTTGAGAACAAGCTATCTCAAGCATGCACAAAGTTCGAAGAGTTAAAGATGCTGCCGTCTGAAACCATTGAACAAATGAAGATCAGATTCACCAAAATCACCTTGGAAATCTTCACGATTAACAAAACTAAGTACACCCAAAAATATTTAAACCTTAGGGTTATTCGTGCTTTACCTCCTAGTCGGCATGTATATTCTGTTGTTTACCCTATGCGCTCACATTTCAATCTAATGACTTCTGATGAGCTATTTAACGCCCTTACATGAAATGAGTTCGAAGTGCGCAGGATACAAGAAGCAACCGAAGCTTCCTCAAGCAAGCAACAAGAAAAGAAGAAAGAAAAGGAAGTTTCCTTTAAAGCAGCTGCTGCAACAGAAAACTCTGAAACGTCTACATCCAATGATGAGACAGTAGGGAAGGATAAATTTACCATGGACTTTGCCATGATGGTAAAGCGCCTAAAAAAACTGGAATCCAGACCAAACAAGCATCAGAGATTCTATAGAGACAGAAGGAATTTCAATCGACAAAAGGACAAATTTAATCAGTCAGGGCAGGTAAAGTCAACGAATATTCCTAAAGGCAATCTTGATGATGTCACTTGTTTTGGTTGTAATAGGAAATGGCACTTCAAGACCGACTGTCCATAACGTGAAGAGCTCAGAGCCAAAAGGGACAGCAAGATCAAGGAACAAAGAAAAGCAATGATAGCAGAATAAAATGCTGCTTGTTCCAGTGGAAACTTTTCAGATTCCTCATCAGATAACGACGAAGCCTTCTTTGCTCAAGAAGTCATTATGGAAGTAGATGAAGAATGATATGTAGGGATGGACAATGGATTAAATCAATCTGAGGGAGGGAGAAGCCAAAGAAGAAGCATCGCTGCTTAAGGTGTTGTTTGGATCCTCGACAGTGAATGCTCGATGCATATGACCTGCGATCGAGAGAAGCTGTCAAACTATATCAAACGAAATGGTCCAACTGTGACTTTTGGAGAAAACTCCAAAGGTTACACAAAAGGATTTGGAGACCTCATAGTTGGTAAGACCACTGTAAGTAACGTTTCATTTGTAGATGCTCTTAAACACATCCTATTTTCTGTAAGCCAATTTTGTGCTTCTGGAAAATAAGTTGTTTTTAGAACTAACAAGTGTGTGGTCAAAAGATGAGGAAGGAGAAACACTCATTATCGGGATTTTGCAGGACAAACTGTACATTGTTCAGTGGAATACAGAACAAGAAACATGTTTGGTGACAAAGACCATCACAGAACTAAGCTGATTATGACACTAGAGATTTAGCCACCTGAACTTCAAAACCATCAACAAACTTGCAAGAGAAAAGTTGGTTGAGGGACTACCAGATCAAGTGTTCAATAGAAATCACATTTGCGACGCATGCCAAGAAGGGAAACAGACAAGAGCCTCATTTCCTAGCAAAACTGAATATTCAACAACTCGAACACTGGAGCTACTTCACATGGACTTATTTGGTCCAGTTACTCTTCTGAGTATTAACGGTAGAAAGTACACCCTTGATGTTATTGATGATTTTTCTAGATTCACATGGGTTATTTTTCTATTTAAGAAAAAAGAGACATGGAGAAACTACCAGAACTGCTCACCCAACTTACCACTCAAAAGGAGTCAAGTATTCTTGTCTGTTAAATCAGATCGTGGAATATAATTCTTGAATCAGATGATAGTCGAATACGGCTCTAAGATGGGAATAGTTCACCAGACTTCAACTGCTCATACTCCACAACAGAACGACGTAGTGAAATGCCACAACAGATCACTAAAGGAAGCAGCGAGGACAATGCTTAACGAAACAAATTTACCAAAGAAATTTAGGATAGAAGCTGTTAACATAGCATGCTACACCCACCCAGAACAGATCAACGGTTACAACTAGTCAAGGGAAAACTCCATACGAGCTGTGGAATAATAGGAAGCCCTGCATCAAAACTTTCGTGCCTTTGGTTGCAAGTGTTACATCCACAATAATGGGAAATTCCAATTAAAAAATTTTGATAGCAAAGCTGATTCAGGAATATTTTTAGGATACTCCAGGATTAGCAAAACATATCGGGTTTTTAATAAGCCTACCCATATTCTGGAAGTAACACCCCATGTTGTTTTTGATGAATCTGTTATCACCCACGAGATTATAGAAGAAGAAGACACATGAAGGTTTAGAAGCTCCACTTCCCAAATCGTTGATGACATCCTTAGTTGGAGTCTCACAGAAGACGAAGAACAAGAACGGATTGCAGAAGGAGAGTGCTCGAATCAAGGGGGAACAGAACCAGTGTAATCTATTCCTAAGCCTACATAATGCGAACAACTCCACAGACTGCAACAGAGGAACCAGCTAGCACAAAAGTTGCTCCTATCATGATGTTCTACAACCACCAAATGAACCAGTCGGTGAATTAGGACGAGCTCATCCACCAGAAGCAGGACACACAGAAGCTGTCAACCCAGATTCATTGGCAGATAAACTGGGTAACCTTGATCTTAATTGTGATGTTTTTAATCACCCCTTCTCTACTCCTACAGTACATCCCGAATTTGAGGAACCAACTCGCGAGGCATAACCTAAAGTCTCAGAGGAATAAATGACTCGACGCCGAAGGTGGATTGATGCTCACCCATCAGACCTCATTATTGGAAACCTAAAAGAAGGTGTTAAAACCAGAAGGATGCATGGAGAAAGTGTTTTGCTCAGTTGTTATCTCTCCCACATGGAACCCAAAAACGTAGATGAAGCTCTTAGAGATGCAGATTGGACACATGTCATGCAAGAAGAACTTAACGAGTTCAAGCACAATGAAGTGTGGTATTTGGTAGATCGTCCAACGCATCAAGGAGTCATTGGCATCAAATGGGTTTTCAAGAACAAGAGAGATGAATCAGGCGAGGTGGTCAGAAACAAAGCAAGATTGGTTGTCAAAGGTTACTATCAACAAGAAGGCATTGATTTCGATGAAACTTTTGCGCCGGGTGCAAGACTCGAAGCGATTCAACTATTTCTGGCGTATGCCGCATTTCGGAGATTCAAGGTGTTCCAAATGGACGTCAAGAGTGCTTTTCTAAATGGAATACTCGAAGAAGAGGTCTATGTGGAACAACCACGTGGGTTTGAAGAAGAAGATGCTATCAAGGTGTACAGATTATCAAAGGCAGTGTATGGTCTTAAACAAGCTCCAGAGCGTGGAATCTGGTTTCAACCGTGGTTCTGTAGATAAGACGTTCACAATCAAAGTGCAGAACTTCATCCTCATCGTACAGATTTATGTTGACGACATTATCTTTGGGTCCAAATCTCCATACTTATGTGAAAAATTTTCTAACTTAATGAAGCACAAATATAAAATGTCTATGATGGGTGAAATGAATTTCTTCTTAGGACTTCAGGTCAAGCAATCACCATCAGGAATCTTCATTAATCAAAGCAAGTACGTGAAGGAGCTCATTGAGAAGTTTGGAGTCAAAGACAACAAACCTGTCAAGATTCCAATGTCGATCAATAGACATATTTGCCCAGATACAGAAGGAAAACCAACCAACATAACTCAGTATAGGGGTACCATAAGTTCTTTACTTTATCTTACAGCTAGTTGTCCTGACATTACTTTTGCAGTTAGAGTTTGTGCCATATATCAAGTCAATCCAAAGGAATTGCACATGGAAGCTGCCAAAAGGATCATTCGTTATCTCAAAGGCACTACAAATCTAGATTTGTTGTATCCTTGTGATGATAACTTTGAACTAACTGGCTACTCAGATGCAGACTATGCAGGTTGCAAGCGGGACAGAAAATCAACTTCTAGAACCTGTCAATTTCATGGCAACAAGTTAACATCATGGTTTTCCAAGAAGCAGACATCTGTAGCAACCTCTACAATAGAAGCTGAGTATAAGGCCGCTAGCAGCTGCTGTGCACAGATTATGTGGCTAAGGTAATAGCTTAGAGACTACGAAGTATTTGTTCAGAACGTGGCCATCTTTTGTTACAGCACGAGCGCCATCGCTATCACACAGAATCTCGTTCTCCACATCAGATGCAAGCATGTAGATGGAATGCATCAATTCATCAGAGACCATGTGGAGAAGAAGAACGTGCAGATTGTCAAAATCCACATGGATGTGCAAAGAGCAAACCTTTTAACGAAAGCACTGGCAGAAGACAGAGTCAAGATATTGTGCGGCAAGCTTGGACTTCTAAGTCCAGACTAAAGACAGAATGTGTGCACACAGAACGTGAAAAGCAGATCATGGAACACAGTTTGTTACATAGACGTATGTAACTTAACTAGTAAATACATTTGATCACAAAACACAGACTCTAGAAACATGGATCTTGATTTCCACAGCACTCAAATTCACCTTTAACCAGTCAACTAGAAGTGATCCAATCTCCCACAAATCGAAGTTGGCCCAGTTGTGGCTAAGAAAAGCCCAACGCATAAAATCCAAGGCCCTTTGGTCGAAGATTTTATTTCAGCCGAAGTATTCACTCATGACATAGCTCCATCCAACTACAACCATTTCACTGTCCAAGAACTTTTCAATCTTTTTCCACCTGCCGTCACTTTCCAGAATGTGAAGCAGATTATTCACTCCCAAGTTAGCAAGGACGTTGCTAACCTTGCACAGCTTGTTCTAGATGCTGGCAACACTGCTTTCACTTCTTTGGGTGTTTAGATCCACAACAGGATTACTTCTTTCTCCACAAAGTTTGCTACAGAACAACAAACAGTTGTCAAGAAGCAGAACAAGATGATTGTCGATCTATATGCACAGATCGAAGCTCAGAAAGATCAGCTCGAGGAGCTCAAGAAGCTGATCAACGACCTTGTTGAGGGTGTTCTGGCTCAAGCTTCCACAGAAGTAACCAAACAACATGCTGCATTTGAAACAACAAGACTTGAGGCAGAAGTCAAGAAACTCATGCTATTGTCGCAACTAAATTTGATTTGGCAAAATAAGATGATGTTGAAGAAATCAATGGGATGTTCGAAAGCGCCCAAGAGACAGACGAAGAACATACCAAGACTTTGGCCATCTCCAATTCTCACCATGAGAATACATATTACAAAATGAACCAGAACATCACTGTTTTGTTGAATTTCAATATGTCAGCAGAAGAAGATATCAAGAAGCTCAAAGAGGAGCTCCAATCTTTTAAAACAACATCGGCTCCCATTTTCGATGTTGTCGAAAAGGGGGAATACAGTGGAAAAGATGGACATAAAGTAATAAAAGGGAAAGAGAAGAAGGAGAAAGTAGTGACATAATCAGTTGCATCTCAGAAGAAGATCAGATCCAGATCACAAGCAGCAGCAGAAAAAGAAAATGAGGACAAAGTGGTAAGAATTCAAGTGAAGGATGTACCAGTTGCTAAAGCTATTCCCACACAGATCATCGACAAAAGAATAACTAAGGATAAAAAAAAGAGGAAGAAGAAGCCAAAAGCATGAGGACGCATGATACCGCACAGTCAACCTGGTACACATCCTCATCGGTGCCCTCTGGTGGAAGAAGAATTATCATAGAAAGAAAGCCTGCAACCAACCTGATTCTACTTTCCGTCAAATCCTGCAATTACAGCTTTAGGAAAGGTTGTGATGGAATCAGCGCAGGAGATTCTTAATGCTGAAAAGAAGGTAGCAGAAGAGGATAAGCGTGCTACGATATGAACAACTGTTGAAAATGCACAGAAGCTACTTGATGCTGCAACCACTAATGAATCTTTCGCTCAGAGAGAAATTCTTGGATGGCGAGACTGAAATAAAGCGCCAAGAATGGGCAAGAATTGAAAGAGAAAAATAGAAAGCCGAGGCACATATAGAGACTAGTGATGAATCTGCTCTGAGAAGAAGGCTTGATCGGCCCAAGGAAACGTAAGAAGGAAATTCATCAAGCCTAGATTCAGATCATGCAACATGACAACTGCAGATAAGTGGGTTCCAAATTCCATGATGGAACTTTGGGACATAATCAAAGAGTGCTTCATTGAATAATACTATTTTGTGAAGATACAAGCACAGCTACAACAGAGAAATCCAAATGATGCATTCAAGTATTATCTTGATCATTTCTATGATTAGAATGCAGCAAATGAATTGAAGCAAGCAGCAGCAATCAACATCATACTCAACGCTCCACCCATGCTCCCAGGGGGATGATTTCCTGATATGACATCCATTCATGCTTATATCAACGATACAACAACAAAATTTGGATGTGGGTTGTCATTGAAAGATCCAACCTACAAGATGATTTATGAGGCTATCCATACTAAGTACAGATTGAAGACATAAGAGGACCAGAAGAAGAAGATGGAGGAAGTACGCCGAAGGGCAAACAGATTGTGAAGTAGAATATGTAGCTCATACTTTTTGACAGTGTTTTTTTTAAACTTATTTTAACTTGTTTGGTATAAGATCTTGTAACACAAACAAGTAATATAATAGAAAACAGACTTTACCTTTTGCATCCTGATGACAATCTCTTTTGTCCAGGTTCTGTCTGCCTACTTTCTACTTTCTGTTATTCTAAAATAACAACTATCTGTCTGCATGTATTTTACTATCTTATATTTCCTGGCTGCTTCAGTATATCCATCTTTGCATATGAATAATCTATAAAGTGTGGTTTTGACATCATCAAAAAGGAAGAGATAATTGGGAACCCCGGGTAATGGTTTTGATGATGGATATCGAAACACACACTTAGATTTCACACTTAAGTCCTCTACCTATACAGAATGAAGTATAGTCTGTGTAAGGAGTTGATCTGTACTGTAAAGATATTAAGATCCGCATTAAAGATCTGTCTATAAGAGATCAACTTAAACTTAGATTTTAATTCTTAGCCAGTATACGGATCACAATGTAAAGGAACATAACGTGAGTCACGTTCTCTTACTATCCGAATTTGTACTAGACTTGGAATGGTTAAAATACTAAATTATAAAGAAAACATAAGTCATGTTTTGTATCTATAGAGCATCATATATAGGCTAGTACTGGAGGACTTTCAAGACAGAATGAAGGAGTTATTCTATATATTACACAGAACATAGGAAATCTTCTGTCCAGATACTGTCTATCTGACATATCCAAATCACAGAAGGTGATTTAACAGATCAAGGAATGATCTGTTCAGCACATAGAACTCGAGGTGTTCTGTGAAATGCTTAAGAACAGATCATCTACTTCAATGGGTCATTTGTCTCTTAGTACACTTTGGTGACACGTAGACTTCGTTCCCAAATATTTATTCTGGTAAATAAACCCGGCCGATTAGGTGTATAAGGTGAATGGATACGATCCAAAATAATAGAACTAATATCCACTTTAATCTCCTGTAGTTTCCATTTATGATTCAAATTCAAATTTGAATAATTTAAATATAATTTTGACTTGGTCAAATTCATAATTTAATTAAATTAATTTCCAAGTCACTATTGGGCTCAATTAAATTTAATTAATTATTTGGTCCAACTTAAGCTTTAATTAATTAATCTAAATTAATTTAACCTCAAATTAATTACTTTATGAAAATGCAAAAAAGTATAATTCTATTATAAAGTGTAATTCCAACCAGGTGGGTTTCTTATGCAATAAACCTTTCTGAACGCCTCACGCAGATTTAATCAACCCGTGTCATCGATGCATAATTATGTACAGCTGACAGTAGAGGACTTCTAGCTAAGCCAATCACTACCGTCCAAAACATCACTCTTTTGGGTTACGAAAAACCTGCAAGCGTAGATGAATCAAAGCAGCATATAATCAACCGCTTATACTAATGTCATCATCACAGATTAAAAAATGAACTAATTTCCAAGGCCTTGTTTTAAGCAATAACACGTTGAATTATCTCACTGTAAAACCTCTCAATATGTATACGCAAAGCATGTGTATCAGCTTGTACATACCGATATCATTTTGCGGGCTAAGGTCAGCTATTGCATCAAATGATACCGCAGTCTTTATCGACTAGACTGTCCAAGTCTGTCTAGACTGTAACTTTATGCTACAAAGGATCCGACTGTGTTACCTTCTGTGATCATCGATCTACCACACAGTCTATAATTGTAGTAAATGGACTTGTTTGCAATTAAATTTATATAATAATAATAAACAACAAACCAATTATAGAAACATTTATTCTCATAAAATGGAACTGAAAACAGGTTTGATACTTCGTCTAAGCATAAAGAATGCTTTGAAGTATACAAACTCTAACACTTATAGAACGATATGTTTATCTAGCTTTAGATAAGATAGCTCGATAGTTTGTAAGAATAGGTCGATCTTAAACGACTTGTCCTATATAAAATAGGTTGTTTCCTTAAAATTTGACTCAGGATACATAGGTCTAATAAATCATATGAATAAATAATTCTTAAATCACATAGGAGAATATAATGCGGAATTATGTAAATTATACCTTCTCCTACGCAAGTTCTCCGCTTGTGGAGAAACGATTTGAATTGCTAGCTATAGAACCACAATTCACGTCGTTCGAATCTCCTTCTTGAATCTCCACCAAATCCAACCCTAGAAACTTCTATCCTATTCCCGGTCTACTTACTATAATATCGTGTGGGCGAATCTATCTAGTAATTTAGAGAAAAAGAAGATCAAAAATTGGAGCGTAGAATGTTCTTAATTTTCGAAAATAGAGAGGGTGAAATCCTCTCTATGGGTGCCGAGTTCAAGACTCATGAGAGAGAAAGTGGAGTCTTATTATTCTCTTATTTATAGACATAGTGGGGTAGAATAGGGCTTCTAAGGAGAAAGAATTAGATCTCACATAATTGAAACATAATCCCCTCTTTTAACTCTTGCAGTTACTACTATAATTCAAATTCAAATTTGAATTATATTCAAATTTTATATGGGCTTGGAAAAATCCATAATTATATTAAATTAATTTTCAAGTCTCCTTTTGAGCCCAATTGAATTTAACTAATTGGCTGGCCCACGTTTAGACTTAAATTAATGAATTTAAATTAAATTGTCCTCCAATTAATTACTCCATGTAAATGCAATAAAGAGCAGTTCTATTATAAATATTTATCGCCTACATTATAGGATAAATATTGAACTCATCTTCATTTATTCTAATTACAGATGTAACCCTTTTATGATTAATTATTTCTCACGTTTAAGATTTTCTAAATTCATTAATTAATTGAGTTTGCTGACAACTCACAATTAATTAATATATTTATTCGTGAGTGATCCGATTCAGACCTTAATATTACATATGGAATAAATTCTCAAACGGCCGGGTTTCTTATGTAATAAACATTTCTAAATGCCTCACATGGATTTATCAACTCATGTCACCGATACGTGATTCTGTACGACTGACAGTCGAGCACTTCTGGCTAAGCTAATGACTACCGCCCAAGACATCACTATATAGAGTTACAAAAAACTCGCAAATGTTCGCATCTGCTAATACATACCGATATCCTTTTGCGGGCTAAGGTCAGCGCTCACATCGAAATGATATCGCAGTCTTTTCCGACTAGACTGTGACTTTATATTACAAAGGAGCCGACTGTGTTACCTTCCGTAATCATCGATCAACCACACAATCTACAATTGTAATAAATGGATTTGTTTACAATTTAATATATAAAACTATAATAAATGACAAACCAATGATGGAAATATTTATTCTTATTAAAGTGCAATAGAAAAAAAGTTTGATACATCGTCTAAGTATAAAACATGTTTTAAGGTATACAAACCCTAACAGTAGAATCAGAGTATCAACCTGGTCTCAAACAGGTTGATTCTGGAAGAACAGATCGATGACTAGCTCGTTCAAGCAAGCTGCCAAATCAACTATAGTGAACTGCCGACATACCTAAATTTGTCATAAGTCAATCATCCAATGATTAGTCACATCAACAAAGAAGATATTTTAAGTAATAAAGTACAAGAATATTAAATAATTGTATGGCTAATCATTCCATTCTTAGCTAATCATTGGAATATTGCAAGAAAGGCGGTGTTAGAAAGCATTACAGACAGTGCGCATACCATCACCTTACCGTGCATTAAATGCAACCATTAATGCAATGAAAATTACACTGCATCTCTCAAACTGCTAGTTCCATATTGGAGCTATAAATACCACCTTTTTTCTCCAGAAAGAGTACGAGAAATATGTCATTAACAAAGCTCAAAACTCGGCTCAAAGTTCTTTAAATCTTCATCATTCAAAGCACTTCTTAACATCTAGATTTCTTTAAGTGCTAGCTCTATCTTGAAGTTATATTTTTTTGGAGAATTCCAAACCAAACTCAAAGATCAAAGTGTGATCTAGTAGTTAGTGTTCTTCTTGGAGCGTAGTGTTCATTATTCGAAGAAATTGTGTTGTAAATGGGTCACGATCCTAAACTCATGAACGAAGAACTAAACTAGTTTTGATTACTCTTTGTTGCTCGTACTCAACGAATATAAACAAGAGAGATTAGTGGATTTTCGATCTAGTGTTGATTGGACCGTGGACGTAAGGTTTTCTGCCCGAACCACGTTAAATCATTGTGTTCTTTATTTCTATCTTTTTGCTTCGATTTATTCCACTACTTGCATATCATTATCTTCTAAATCAACTTGCTAATATACTTTGAGTTAAGAAAACTATTTTCATTAAAAGAGCTATTAATCACCAACTTTCGTACACAACTTCGATTAAGCCTAACATTTAAGTTATTTTTATCCTGGTTAATCATAATTTCAATGTATTAATTGAGTTTAATTAAGTCTTCTTAAAAGCAAGAATTAAGTATACTACCTAAGCTATATTTATTCTGAGTGTGCTTAAACTTTGAGTTATTAAACAAAATCAAGTAAACTGTAAAAAAGTTTTGAATTTGTGTATTCCCCCTCCCCCCTTCATACACCAATCTATCTCTTTCGTGATCAACATGTTTCGTCTGAGTTGAGATGATGCTTCAAGATAAAATGCACTAAAGTTGAACAAGATAAAATGACAGGGAAATAATTGTTTATTCCTTAACATGCTACATAATAGGCTCCAAGCCTTTGCTATGCTTGACAATATCGGTTCTAGAGGATCAGACATCATGCATCGTCTTGTAGTCATTGACATCTCCACTAGATCCTCAAATGTCCAGTACTACAAGAGATGCTCACAGTTTTGTTCTCAACTCGAACCGAACCAAAATAACGGTTCCACGGTTTCAAAAATCGAAACTGAAACCGAACTGTGAAAGATGTTAAATGGTTCAAGTTCTAGTTCGGTTCCATGGTTCTCGATTCGGTTCCACGGTTCTCGGTACGATTTTGGAACCGCTGGTTCAACACTTCCGTGGTTCAATCCGTGTTTTTTTTAATTATAGAGATATTTTATTTATGGATTGTTATTTTTTTATAATTAACTTTTTGAGTTCGTTATAATTTTTAAAATGGTTAAGTATAATTCATTTGAGTTGGTAATAATTATTTTACGAAATGTTGTTGAATTAGATACTAACAAAATGAGAAAGAAGATCAACGTATGCTTCATCGGTTTTTTTAACTAGTGTCGCTTTCGACTTGCTTTGTCGGAATAGTAACTTTGTGTGAAAGTATAATGCATGGTTTCGCGCACAAGCCGGTCCCGTTATCTTATGGAAGAATTGAGTTTATTGCTGAGCTGGTTATTCAGAGCTAGCAATTGGTTGTTGGATTTCGTCCCGCGGGTGTTAGCTCACTCGTTTATCACTTGAAGTATCGTTAGCTCAGTTTTCATTCGTTGGTTCGTGCAAAAATAACATTTTTTAAAAATGAACTTATAATTTACAACTTAAAAACATTTTACAAATCATATAAAATTTACAATATTAAACAACAACTTCTACTAATAATAAAAGACAACTAATATACTCTCTCTGTCTCAAACTAAGTGTTACATTTGCTTTTGAACATGACTTCGGGCATGGATATCAAATTGTAGGCGAACAAATCATCCCATTTATTTTTTTTATTATCTACACTCGGCTAATGTATGATTTTTTAGCAACAATTGAACTTCTAGATTCTCCGTCTTCATGTCACTTATTCTTTCATCGAGCATATAGTCGTGGATGTTGGAACTGTTGGTCTCGAAAGAGCAAGAATGGTGTATGGGGGGGAGGGGGGAATACACCAATTCAAACTTTTAGTGTTTTCTTGTTTTAAATTTAGGTGTAAGGTTTAAGCACACTTAATAAATAAGATAGCTTAGGGTAGTAAAACAAATCTTCTTGTTAGGAAGATTTAATCTTACTCAAATAAAACCTTAAGAGTGAAAAACAATAATCAAGAATAATAAATACAGATTTAAGCATGATTAAAGTTGTGTGCGGAATATGGTGGTTAATGCTCTTTTTAATGTGAAAAATGTTTTCTTTTCTTAAAGAGATTACAAACCAAGATTTAAATGCAAGAGTATGAAGAAGATAATGATAAAGTAAATAGGAAATGAAGGACACAAGCAGTTAACGTGGTTCGGGATAAACTGTCCCTACGTCCACGGCTCGATCAAATCTAGATCGAAAACTTTACTAGCTTTCTCTCTTCTTTTTACTCGTTGAGTACGAGCCACAAGAATTATCAAAACTAGATAACTTTTTGTGATTATTAATCTTCTTTCCAAGAATGAATGATACAAACTTAGATTGTAACTGGATCAAATATAGATCCTAACTCGGGGTTTTTGTAGAAATAGAATTTTCCAGAAAGTAAATCTTCAAAAACTGTAAACACTACTGAGAATTCTTGATGGTTGGAAGTGTTTTGAGCGATGAGAGCTTGAAGATATTAGCAGAGTAGTAGCAGGATAATAGCTTGAATTCTCGTGCTTCTTTCTGGAAGTGAAGTTGGTATTTATAGCCTCTTTGAAGAAACTATCCGTTGGAGACGAGGATGCCCTTCTTCATCGCATTAATGACTGCATTAAATGCATGGCAGTGTTGTTGAGACACGCGCTGTCAAATGAGAGTTGTTTCCACCTTTCACGCGATTTTCCAGTGTATTGCCATACAGGGAATGATTCACCGTACTGGAGATTTGATATTCTCGTACTTCATTCCTGAAAGCATGCCATTGATGTGACAATACACAGAGTGGTTGACTTGTGACATATTTATGTATGTCGGCAGTCCACCGTAGTTATTGTGAGGAGCAACTTGATCTAGAAGTAATGACAGTTAGCTGTTCTCCGTGTTGTACTTCCATCTTGCTGTTCTCAATTTTGAGTGTAACAACCAGATAGTTTTTGGAGTAAAACGATTTGTCGTACATACTAGTGATGACCAGATTGTTTTTGAAGCAAACGATTTGCTGCTTGTGATGACAGCGGGTGGATGCTTTCATTTAGAACAAGCCGTACATCCTCTAGAAATGTCTTGAAACGATCTGATGTAGGTGTTGTCTTGAAACGATCTGATGTAGGTGTTGAGCAGTGGGCTGGACTTTTGAACGAGCTGCTCAACTACTTGAAATGAAGTACAATTATGTTTTGTTTCTATCTAATTATAGTCGAGAGAGCCAGATCGATATAAGTATGTTTGAAACTTCAAACCACTTTTACATTTGTGATCTGTTGATAGATGAACTAGGAGTCGAAACCAAAACAAGTATAAATGACAGCGAGCTGCTAATATGTGAAGCAGATCGTTATTTAATATAATTGAACGATCTGCTCTCCATATTAGGAGCCAGCTGTCTTACATAGAGAAAAACTTGTTATGCACACAATCATTGTGTTCAGTCTTACTAGAATAAGACAGATCGTTATTTATTTTACAAAAATGATCTGCTTCTATTACACTTTAAGGTAGCCTTAATAGATAAAAATGACGGCCTAGTTTCGAGTATACAATAAATCAAAGTGTAGTTTCGAAAAATATCATCAAAACAAATATAACTTCATGGGGTTCCCAACAATTTCTCCCTTTTTGATGATGTCGAAACCACACTAATATTTTCTTTTAAATGAAGAATTAATATTGAAGGTAGATAGAAAGCATAATAAATTGACAATCACAAAAACATTGCCTGGACAAAGAGATATTGTCATCAGGTTGTTTTTCAAAATAAGCTTTCATACTTCATTGATCAGCTGGATATTACAGATTACATATATATAACAGCTCGCTGCTTTAAACAACAAAATAAATTTCATGAATGAGGAGGTGGATGACTTTGTTCTTTTTCAGCAGATTGGGATTGACGCCTTTGTTGTTCAGCCAGCTGCGCCCTCCTCCTTTCCACCATCTCTCGCTGTCTTAATTCCGATGGCACACTGAAACTTGTGTAAATTCCATTGAAGATCCTTCGATAATCTTTATTGTTGAAGTCAATAGGATAATTCATCATTTGAGCAGAGCAGTTGATAGCATTCAAAACAGCAGTATGGTCTACTTCTGTGGTTCCCGGTATCTTTGGATACAGAATGGTTGTCTTTTTAAGAGCTGTCAGAGGGGTGTTTGTCATTGCAGACTGTCGGTAGAGATATTCTATGAACGATTGATTCTTGTGTTGGGAAAGAAATCCGCGAAACAAATCGTCCACAGAACCTCCTTGTACGTCTTGGTCCATAAGATAGTAATGTTGTATTATGAACTCTTTGACCAGTTTATTCCATTGAGCAGCCATCTTAGAGTGAATCCACGTTAAGCTTTGAGGTTCTGTCAATTGGAATTTCTCAAAGAATCTGAATATAGGATTTGATGGCTCATCTTCTTCTTCATTAGGAGATTCATCCTTATCTTCTTTAGCACCAGTTTCTCCTTGTCTTAGTTTTTCGGCCCTCCATAATTTTCTGAATTCGGGATCAGCGATCTGCTCCGCTTTGTACCCGTCCAGAAACATCTCTTCTTCTTCATCGGCCTCTGACATGACCTTCTTTCCTTTTCGGTCAGCTGCCTTTTTGGCCTCCTCCCTTTTGCGTTTTTCCTTGTTTTCTTTTTGTAGCTGCTTGGCTTTAGCAGCTTGTTTGGCAGTGAGTTTCTTCTTTTTGAGCTCAGCAGTTGGTTTCTTTTTGTGAGGAGCAGAGGGGGCAGCGGGCTGGACAACCTTCTTTCCTTCCCCATTTTCGACATCATCAAGAAAGTCTTTGGAAATTATGAGTCGAAGGGAGGCAATCTCATCATGTAGAGCTTGGAACTGTGCTTCAGAGTCCTCTTTATATTGTAGGAATGTTGGAATGTTGCCATTTACTTCATTGAACTGCTTGGAGGCATCTTTGATGTGAGATTGAAAATCAACATCCAGTGCGCTGTGAGCAACCTTCATGTCAGTGATTGTCTTGTTGATCAAGAAAATTTCATCTCCAGTTGCAACATCAGCAGTTTGTAGAGCTTTGGGCAGCTGGTCTTGGAGTAGTGCATGCAGTATGTTTTTAACCACGCTAGGAATCGTGGTTGTCTCCATCTCCTCATATTGGTGTTCGACGTGCTTTTTGACTTCTGCGACCATCCTTCCTCCAGCTTCATTCATTTTGGTCTCGAAGGATTTAGCCTCTTCTTGAAGAACAGTTAACTTGTTGTTTGTCTCTTCTTTGTACTTGTCAAAAACTTCACGATCATTGTCCAAGTCTTTATGTAGCTCATTGGATAACTTGGAATGAGCGAGCTGGACATTGTTTTCAATAGTGTGGAGGGTGCTCTCTGCAGCAGAGAAAATGAAGTTCGCCAATGCAGCAGATCGATTGTTGATCCTTAGATGGATAAGCTCATTGATTTGGTCTGCTGTCATGTTGGCTCCAAGTCCAGTAGAGAGTAATTCCTCCAAAGTATGTTGTTGGAAGCCATCTGGTGCAGTGCCGTGAGTAAAGATTTCTCCAATATGTCCAGCAGCGGCTTCAACTACATTGGGTTTGGCAGATGGTTCCAAAATGGGTGCTGCTTCCTCCATCGCAGCAGATGGTTCTTCCGTATGAATTTGAACAGCGGGCTGGGATGTGGAAGAGTCAGCGAGTTTTTCTTGCTCAGTGGTTTTCTCTTCGAAATTGAATATATCGTCGAAGTCACCCGACTGCAAGTCCACTGCCAGGTTGTACAATTCTTGCTCCTTTGCATAGTGAGAACTAAGATCGATTTGAAGAGTGACGGCCTCCTCTTTCATTTTTGTCAAGACATAGCTGCGAAAGTACTGTCTTGCATCGGGTACATCAAGAAATCCAAAATGTTTTTGCAGTTTGTTCTCCTCAGCCTTCAGCTCGCTGATGGAGAACAAGAGTAGAATAGCCTCCAAAATATAGAATTTGCAGTCTCTTATCTCTAAATAAGTTTGGAACCTTTAAGCCATTTCAAAAGTGGCTGGGGCAAGCCGGATGCCAAGCATCAATTTTATCACTGCCTCCGAAGCCTTTTCTTGCAATTGTTGAAAAAGTAATTGTGCTCCTTTTAAGCTCTCTTCAACATCAACAGTGAGCTGCTCGTGAGCGTTGATTTCCACCTCGGCTTAATTTAACTCTTGAACTGATGTAGCCTTAGATTGATCAAGAGTGGCATCCAGTTCATCCACTAGTTTGCGAGCAGTTGGTTTGGTTTTTCCTTCCTTGGAAACCCTTGGCCTTTTTGCTTTCTTAGCAGCAGCTACAGGTTTGGGGTTACCAGCGGGCTTCCTTTTGGCAGGTCGATCGCCAGCTGCTGTTTCTTTTGCTTGTGCTGCTGCTGCTTCACCAACAGTCTCTGGTTTCTTTGTTGGTATTACCCATTCGGGATTTGATTGTCCGACCCGAATCAGTGCCTCCAGCAATTTGTCATCGTTGACCTTGAGAAAAATTTGAGATGCAATCCCCAATGACATCTCCATCTGGTGTCGGGTCCTTGGTAGAATCCAATCCTTGCTGAATTCCACAGATTTGTGCCATTTATCTCTTTGAAAGAATCCAGCTATAATGGTACTTAGTTTTGTGGAGAGGCGGAGAGGTCGTTTGATATTTATCCGTGTCCAGTTTCCATCATTGTCTTGTCAAATGTCGATCTGCTGTTCCTCATCCACTATGAGTTTTAGTAGTGATCTTGCCCAGTTGACCTTAAGATTTAATAGGACAGCCGCCATGACTTTGAGTTTTCCAGAAGTAACAGAATCATAGGTGCCTTGATGTCCAAGAAACACCTTTTGGACGAAGTCAAGGAGTAGTCTGTAACTGGGTAGCATAAGTGCCCTATTGAATGCTTTACCAGTCCATGTAAATGGATGTGCGAGGATTATATCGAGAGTTCTCTGTATGTGTTCGTCGGTGACTTCTTCAATCACAAGATCACCTTCATCAGTCAGGTGATAAGTTTGCAAGATCATTTCAATGACGGTGGTGCGGATATTGTCTTCCTTTGTTTTTCCAATGAGTATCTTCACAGTGTACTCATCTCTATCGTCCACCATCCACGAACAGTAGAGAAGTGCAATTTGTCGTGGTAGAAAGTAATCTGGTTCCATGGTTATGATCTTGTGGAACCCTAAACAAGATCATATATAAATGTGAGACCACAGGAGAGCAGTAGTTATATAAGAGATGAAATTGACCATTTGAGGAGCACGAGAGTAGCACACATTGGAAATGAACGATTCACATCATATAGAGGTTTTCACAGAATCATGATAACTTATAGAGGACAAAATGTGCAAGTCTTATTGAAATGCATACATAATCAGTTTGACATTTATCTACGATAAGCGAACAATACAAACAGAGATGCAAAATATGAGTACAATGATTAGATTCGAGTTTATATTTTCGTGGTTTTTAACCTTTGCATGCCTGGATTTTGCTAAACAACACATCTAAGGTACGAAACCCATGATGTGATAGTATAGCGCGAGGCTCCGGTGACAACCTAGCCTCAATCGCGTGCAACATTTCTGACAAATTAATCGGAGGTGCGTGGGAAGATAAAGAGCTAGCTTCAGAAGTGGCCATTTAAAGGTTTTGTTTAGGTGTCAAAAGAAGCTAAGGTTTGCAGGTGAGCTCAAGCACAACAATGGCGGTTTAGGTTTTTGTGAGAAGGAATATTTGAAAGAGTGAGAAGAACAGTCAAACATTCATGTATATATATGCAAATAATCAGCGATGCAGATTGAAACATATAAAAGTAATAACAAGTAATGGCTGAGATTACTCCCTTGTTTAATCATTTGCCGCCCAAAAGTCGAATGAAGTTCATACGCTATCAAATTTCGTCCATATGGTAGTCACATCATTGTCTCGAAACACTAATCGAGGACTGCAACATTAAATGAATAGAACTTTATCCGTCATCTTTTCTGACACACAGCCGTTCGAAATTACCTGGTAATAAATTGTTTTTATTAGCAATCATTAGACATAAATAATCCAAGAGTTAGAGAATTAAATGGACTTTATTCCCCCTTGATTAATGCCCTAGCAGATCGTTTTATGCTTGAACGATCTGCTCTAGTTGATGTTGACAGCGGGCTGCTGAATTTCTTGTTATGTAGCTTGCCGCTGTTATTAGCAGATCGTTTTCTTTAGAACGATCTGCTGTCGTCTGCTATTGCTAGTAAAGGGGCAGATCGTTTTCATCTTTTGAACGATCTGCTGTTGACTGCTATTGGAAGTAGAGGAGCAGATCGTTTTCATCTTTCGAACGATCTGCTACATGTTTTCAACTAATCAGCTAGCTGTTAAAATTTACTTTGATCTAACACAATTTAGTAGTACATATTAGTAAATATGTAGCTAAAATTAAAGATGTGATAACAGATGGCCTTTTACCACCAGCTAGCTGTTATCAATACTTGTACCAATTTCAATAAAGTTTATCAAACCCAGTTTTCCACAAAGAATTTTGAATCTATCTCCGGGTAATGCTTTTGTGAGAACATCAGCTCGCTGCACATCCGTATGAATTTTCTCGACCTTGATGTTCTTCTTTTCAACATGATCGTGAATAAAGTGATGACGAACATCCACATGTTTGCAGCGAGTGTGTAGTACAGGATTTTGAGTGATGGCTATTGCGCTGGAGCTATCGCAAAATATTGGCACACCATCCATGTGGACTTCATAGTCTTTTAGTTGTTGTTTGATCCACAAGATTTGTGATGTGCAACTCCCTGCAGCCATGTACTCTGCTTCTGTTGTTGAGGTTGCAACCGAAGTTTGCTTTTTAGAAAACCACGAGATGAGCTTGCTTCCAAGAAATTGACAAGTCCCAGATGTGGATTTTCTATCAAGCTTGCAACCTGCATAATCTGAATCAGAGTATCCAGTTAATTTAAAATTTTCATCACAAGGATACCATAGACCTATCTCAACGGTTCCTTTGAGATAACGCAATATCCTTTTGGCTGCTTCCAAGTGGGATTCTCTTGGACTAGCTTGATACCTAGCACAAACACCAACAGCAAAAGTAATATCAGGTCGACTTGCAGTTAGATATAAAAGTGATCCAATAATACCACGATACTGTTTTATATATGTTGCCTTCCCAAGTACATCAGGACCAATTTGTCCATTTGTTTGCATAGGAATCTTTACTGGTTTGCAATCTTTAACCCCAAATTTTGTAATGAGATCGCTGATGTATTTAGATTGATTGATTAGGATCCCATCAGCAGATTGTTTGACTTGCAAACCTAGGAAGAAATTCATTTCTCCCATCATTGACATCTTGTACTTGTCCTGCATTAGCTTGCTAAATTTGTTACACAGGAATTCAGATTTGGATCCAAAAATGATATCATCAACATAAATTTGAACAAAAAGGATATATTCTTGGACTTTGATGGTGAATAACGTCTAGTCTACAGATCCTCGTTTGAATCCCGATTGAAGTAAGAATGTTGACAATGTTTCATACCAAGCTCGAGGAGCTTGTTTTAGACCATACACTGCTTTAGCTAATCTGTACACCTTGTTTTCATCTTCAACTTCGAAACCTGGCGGCTGTTCTAGATAAACTTCCTCTTCTAAGATTCCATTAAGAAATGCGTTTTTTACATCCATTTGGAATACTTTGAATCGTTGATAAGCAGCGAAGGCAAGAAACAGTCTGATGGCTTCTAGTCGTGCAACAGGTGCAAAAGTCTCATCAAAGTCAATCCCTTCTTGTTGGCAATAACCTTTAGCGACTAGCCTTGCCTTGTTTCGTACTACTTGACCAGTTTCATCTCTCTTGTTTTTGAATATCCATTTAACTCCAATTACCCCTTGATGATGAGGTCGATCCACCAAATACCATCATTTCTCTTGAATTCATTTAATTCCTCTTGCATGGCATTGATCCAATCAGCATTTTGTAAGGCTTCTTCGATATCTTTTGGTTCGGTATGAGCTAGATAGCAACTTAGCAATGCGCTTTCTCCATGCATGCGTCTAGTTATGACTCCGTCTATTGGGTTCCCAACAATAAGGTCAGATAGATGACTATCTACCCATTTTCTTCGCTTTTTCATTTCTTCCTCAGATATTTTGATTTCTATCTCATAAGGAGGATTCTCAAATTCTGGATGATCTGTAATATGATCATCAACGAAATTGTCAGCGTTTAAATTAATACTTGATACATTTATCAAGTTTTGAACAGATGGTGGTAGAGTTGGGGTGTAGCAGATTGAATGTTTTGTTCATCAACAGATTGTTGTGAACATTCTTCAAGCGAGGTTCCCCCTTCATTTGTTCCCCCTAGATGAGATAGTTTTCCATCCGTTCCCCCTTTCTGTGGTTTTTCTACAGCAGGTTGATTATTTGTTTCTTCCTCATCTTCTTCTTTTTGTAGACTCCATAAGAGAATGTTGTCGATGAGGCTGTCTGTGGAATTTCTCAACGTTGAATGTGAGAGGTTCCCTTTTGAGGAAGAGGAGCTCTCTGTTCCTGAAACTTCAAAATTAGCTTCATCAAAAACAACATGTGGTGTTACTTCCACAACTAGAGATCTCTTATTAAAAACTCTATAAGCTTTACTGATTTCAGAATATCCTAAAAATATTCCTTGCTCACTTTTGCTATCAAATGTTTTTAACTGAGTTTTCCCATTGTTGTGAATGTAACATTTATAGCCAAATGAACGAAAGTAAGAGATTCGAGGCTTTCTGTTGGTCCACAATTTGTAAGGGGTTTTCCCGTGGCATTTTGTAATGACAGATCGATTTTGTGTGTAGCAGGCGGTGTTGATTTTTGTAATGGAGATACAAGTCCAAAAAGATCCAAGTGTAGGAGTTCCAAAATCCTTGAAGTGGAGTGAGCTGCCTTTGTATGAAATGATGCTCTTGTTTGTTTTCCTGCTTGGCAAGCTTCACATACATGGTCTTTGTCATAGATTTGGGTAGGTAGACCTTCAACCAAGGTTGTTTTTCACTAGCTTGTTGATTGATTTGAAATTTAGGTGGCTCAATCGTTTGTGCCATAACCAGCTGGTCTCTATACTTGATTTTGTTACTAGACAGGTTTCAGTTTGATCATTCCATTGTACGATATACAACCTGTCCTGCAAGATCCCAGTAAGAAGAATTTCTTCTCCTTCTATGTTTTTGACAAGACATTTGTTAGCTGTAAATTCTACTCTCTTGTTATTAGCACAAAATTGGCTAATTGAGAATAGATTGTGATTTAAACCTTCAACATATGATACATTGAGAATAGTAGTGTTACCAACTTGAAGGTCACCATAACCCTTTGTGTATCCTTTTGAATTTTCTCCAAAAGTAACATTTGGTCCAGTGCTCTCTCCTTGTAATTGATTAACAAGTCTTTGTTGCAAGTCATATGTTTGGAGCATCCACTGTCAAGTATCCAAACTGCACCCCGAGCTGTGTGCTTTCTTCTCATCGAACTCCTATCCTGCAATGAAAGTTTATTTAGCTACCCTACTGAATGAGGGTGCTTTGTTAGTAGACACAGTTCCTTTTGGAACCCATATTTGCCTAATAATGGTGACATTCTGAGATGGTCTGATTTGTTTGCCACTGAAGTCGATATACACAACTTTCTTCTTGGCAGGTGGTTGATTAGGCACAGCTTGTTTCTTAGAAGCAAATGGTTTGTAAGGAGCAGATGGTTTTCCTTTATTGAACGATTGAGGAGCTTGCTGATGATTAAACTGTTGAGCAGTTTGAACAGTCCTTTGAGTGGGCTGTTTTCTTTGTTGAAACTCAATCCCTTGAGTGGTGAATTTTTGTTGTCGCTAGCCTTGATCCTTAATTAAGATAGCTTGTGGCTGTCTTGCATTGTTGTTGAGATTCACAATTTTATCTTTTCCCTTTTCTTTGACAAATTTCCCTTTTGGTGTTCCTTTGTCAACTCCGTCAAATCCCAGTCCAGTACGATCTGCAGCTCTTCTTTGCATGTCGTTGATGAGTTGAATCCGATCCTCCTTTTTGTGTATTGAGTGATTTATCATGGCACTCAAATCATCGACCTTCCGTTGAGCAGAAGCTTCTTGATCAATGAGATCTGATATCTTGGCATTCAATGTGTAATTTTCTTCGCTTTTGCTTTTGAGTTGTTTAAGTAAAGCATTTTCCCTATCATTGAACGAGCTGCTGATTTCCTTCATTTCTTGAATGGTGTTTGCCATTCTTCCATTTTCTTTTATAGCATGTTTGAACATCTTCTTCATATTTGTTACAAGCTATGGATAGCTTGTTTTCTTGAATCACATCGGATCCCATGCTTATCTCTCGCAGTACGTCCCACATCTCTTTAGCTGTTTTGAGACGTCGGATTCTGGCCAAGTAGATTCCTCTTATAGTGCTGGAAATCAACCCCTTTGCATAGTCGTCTAAGCTTGCTTCTTTCTTTTCTTCCGTTGTATAGTCATCCATGTCTTTTTCTTTTTCGACTAATTCAACGGTGGGAGTGGGTCCTGTTCCATCTTTAATCTCAGCTGAATGTTTGTGCATGATTTTGATTGGTCCATTTGTGATGACGAACCACATCTTGATGTGATGAGCTCTAAGACACATTTCTAGTCTGAAGCTCCAGTCTTCATATCCAGCTATAGAGAAATCCTCACAAGCTCTAGCCATTTGACCTTCCATGACTTCAAAGAAGATGATTAGATAAATGCAGATTCACTATGCTCAGAAAACGTTTTCAAGATCTATCCAAGATGACCACACAGTGATAATCTCCTGTGAATGGTCAATATAGGCCACTGCTCTTATACCACTTGTTGGTCCCGAAAGAGCTAGATTTTGGTGTATGGGGGGGGGGGAATACACCAATTCAAACTTTTAGTGTTTTCTTGTTTTAAACTTAGGTGTAAGGTTTAAGCACACTTAATAAATAAGATAGCTTAGGGTAGTAAAACAAATCTTCTTGTTAGGAAGATTTAATCTTACTCAAATAAAACCTTAAGAATGAAAAACAATAATCAAGAATAATAAATACAGATTTAAGCTTGATTAAAGTTGTGTGCGAAATATGGTGGTTAATGCTCTTTTTAATGTGAAAAACGTTTTCTTTTCTTAAAGAGATTACAAACCAAGATTTAAATGCAAGAGTATGAAGAAGATAATGATAAAGTAAATAGGAAATGAAGGACACAAGCAGTTAACGTGGTTCGGGATAAACTGTCCCTACGTCCACGGCTCGATCAAATCTAGATCGAAAACTTTACTAGCTTTCACTCTTCTATTTACTCGTTGAGTACGAGCCACAAGAATTATCAAAACTAGATAACTTTTTGTGATTACTAATCTTCTTTCCAAGAATGAATGATACAAACTTAGATTGTAACTGGATCAAATCTAGATCCTAACTCGGGATTTTTGTAGAAATAGAATTTTCCATAAAGTAAATCTTCAAAAACTGTAAACACTACTGAGAATTCTTGATGGTTGGAAGTGTTTTGAGCGATGAGAGCATGAAGATATTAGCAGAGTAGTAGTAGGATAATAGCTTGAATTCTCGTGCTTCTTTCTGGAAGTGAAGGTGGTATTTATAGCCTCTTTGAAGAAACTATCCGTTGGAGACGAGGATGCCCTTCTTCATCGCATTAATGACTGCATTAAATGCATGGCAGTATTGTTGAGACACGCGCTGTCAAATGAGAGTTGTTTCCACCTTTCACGCGATTTCCCAGTGTATTGCCATACAGGGAATCATTCACCGTACTGGAGATTTGATATTCTCGTACTTCATTCCTTAAAGCATGCCGTTGATGTGACAATACACAGAGTGGTTGACTTGTAACAAATTTATGTATGTCAGCAGTCCACCATAGTTATTGTGAGGAGCAGCTTGATCTAGAAGTAATGACAGTTAGCTGTTCTCCGTGTTGTACTTCCATCTTGCTGTTCTCTGTTTTGAGTGTAACAACCAGATCGTTTTTGGAGTAAAATGATTGTTTCAACTTATTTTAAACTGTCAGTACGTGGCATTGTTTAGACCAGACCCACTGTCCGATAAAGGGACTCAGTATCGGGCACGAGGAATATTTCCAGCCGATATACTTCCAATTATATTAAATCACTCGCAATTTAAAACGAGTTCGTTATAGATTAATAAGCTGACCCTAGTCGTATTCTCAAGGAAGACTCAACAGGGCAATTATATTCTTTGTTCGTAAAAACGGAAAGGAAATTAAAAGAGTTTGATTTGGATTTCTATAGCTAGGCGAAGAAAGTAAATAAGAAAGCAATTAAAGTTTAAACTAAGAACGAAAATTAAATCTAATCTAAGAAAGTAAAGAACTTGAAGTTTGAAGACGAAAGAAGAACGGAAAGAAATCTGGAAATTAAAAGTGATAAAAGGAATTGAAAGTATAAAACGAAACAAACGATAAAAGTGAAATAAATGAAGCAACAATTAAAGGAAAAGAAACGAACTTGAATTAAACTCGAAATACGTCTGGAAACGACAATGAAAATCTGGAAATAACGGTGTTCGAATGTTGTAAACGGCTAACTCCAAAACGAAGAACGGAACGAAAAATCCTATCTAGAATGCTAAGTCTCGACCCTTGATTGCGGGATCGAGACGAACTAAAAATAATGGAAATATGCTGGAAAACTAGTCTAGGAATTCGTGCCAAAAGGAGTCGGGTCGAAGTGTGGAGAATCGTGATATCTCGACCGAATGGCATGACGTGTCTTTTTATAGCGAGAGGTAACTCAGCGGTCTTTGGGAGTCACCGACCGCTGACTAGGGTTGTTCCGAGTGGCGCTAGGGTTCGTTGCAATGGCCCGCGCGAAAAATGGGGAGTCAGCGACCGCTTAGACAGGTCAGCGGCCGTTGACTCGTGTGCCGCGGCTTGGCACGGTCGCTGGCGCGGGCGCTGGCTCATCCTGGCTAGTCAGCGACCGCTGATCATGGGTCAGCGGCCGCTGACACGCTCTGTTGCGTGTCCTTCGGCACACTTCTTCGTTTTCTCATCTTTTCTCGTTTCTTTTCCACTTTCGACGCTCGTTTAGGCCAATGATCCTGAAATATAAAATGAAACATAATTTGGGCCAAAACATCACGGAACGAGGGAAAATAATACGAATAGAGCTACGAAAAACCTAATTTTAGACGAACAAAATGAGACTAAACAACCCCTCCACACACAAAACTTTGCTTGTCCTCAAGCATAACTTAGTCTAAACTATCGCTAGGGAAAAATCTAATCACGGCATGTGTTCTTGACAAGACTTCAAATCATTCCAAAATTGATCATCATATCATCACATCATGTCACATAGAGATCATAGAAGCAAATAGACCATCAAAACTAGATTATAATCAATTCGAATAAAGCAAAATAATGATGCATAAGATGTTATTGAGATCACATAATCGGCTAGAGTTTTTATCCATTTTAAATAGCGTATCTTTTTCTTTTCTTTTCTTTCTTTTAACATGAGGAATATTTAGGACAATATTCACCGGGTGAGTACTCCGAATGATCGAGTTTTCCTGGTATGGTTTCCCATACCCATCTCTTTTATAAATTTGAATTTTTGATTTAAGAGAGCGGGGTAGAATCCTTTTTGTATTCCTATATTTTAAGAACTTTAAGAAAATTACTTAGAACGATGTCAAGTTATATGGTCATTGTCGCGAGGTGTGAACAATTAGGGGTTCCCTAATGTATCCTCACGCGGTTTCCCGTGCTCATGGTTCCCATAGTAGCAGAGACCTCTTGATAAAGTTAATTTAATAAAACACGGATACGCAACAAGTGGTCATAAACAACAAGCCAATTGAATCAATCAATTTATATCATCATGCATCACTATTTTAATCATTCTACTAAGATCTAGAATCCGGTCCTAATGTTTTACAACTTCTTAGTTCATCTACGTTTCACAACATAAATCAACTCTTAATCAATTAAGGAATTCAAATCATGTCTCATCTCAAACATAAGCCATGCTTCGATTTACCCATGATATGTAAAGATCAAGTAGCTCACAAACAATCAAAATATTGCATGCTCACAAGACACGAAAATAAAACGACGAATGCATGCATAAAAAGATACCCCTCCCCCTCCTACAAAAATAGAGCAATGCCCTCATTGCGGAAAGTAAAGATCTGTTGGGAAGTCGACTCCAGCACCTCCCGAAGGGGGGGGTCCTCCCTGTATCGTACCCGAGAGAACTTATGGGGGTGCGGCCTGCCTTAGTCGAAAAGGGCCTGCACTACCATTGTTGACGAGAGGTTAAATGAATTGATTAGTACTATTCATACCAACATGGTGCATCATCTTTTTAGGTGACCCCTTAGTAGAAACTCCAAGGTTAAGCGTGCTTGGCTTGGAGCAATACTATGATGGGTGACCTACTGGAAAGTGTCCTGGGTCAGTCTGTCAGTGAGGACAAAGCATGCTCGGAAAGAAAGTGTTGGTGTGTGGAGCCAGTACGTCAATTCTGATGAGCGCTCCCGATCCGACAATTGGTATCAGAGCCGAGGCTTCGGATGTGAAGAATCGAATCCGGCGGTGCCATCCCTAGGCAGGGAGTGCCTGAGGGGAGGAGTTGTTGGGCACAACAACTCTAGGGGTTATGACGATTCACGGCCGTAATCTGAGGTGCGAGATTGATGGTCCTCTGGATGTCATAGGTAGTCCCGTGGCCCGGGTTCGAAGGAGCGCCAGCATATGATCTCAAGGTCCGATGCATCCTCCAGAGTACCGGGATGGTGCTGAGGGGGGGATTGTTGGGAAGTGGACTCCAGCACCTCCCGGAGGGGGGGTCCTCCATGTATCGTACCCGAGAGAACTTATGGGAGTGCGGCCTGCCTCAATCGAAAAGGGCCTGCACTACCATTGTTGATGAGAGGTTAAATGAATTGATTAGTACTATTCATACCAACATGGTGCATCATCTTTTCAGGTGACCTCTTAGTAGAAAATCCAAGGTTAAGCGTGCTTGGCTTGGAGCAATACTATGATGGGTGACCTACTGGGAAGTGTCCTGGGTCAGTCTGTCAGTGAGGACAAAGCATGCTGGGAAAGAAAGTGTTGGTGTGTGGAGCCAGTACGTCAATTCTGATGGGCGCTCCCGATCCAACAAGATCTAAAAGGTAGGAAGAGAGAAACATCCTGTTAGGCTAATGTATATTTTGGGTGTTAAACATCAATGTTTGGTGATGTTGTAATTTACTGAATAGTATTTTTCTAAGATGTCTTGCTGGGAAAGAAAGAGTTAGGCGAGAAAGGGTAGGTAGAGAGAGAAAAAGAGATAGTAGGAAGATAATACTTTTTTATAGTCTCAAAACCCCAAAAACGTCCCTAATATATCTTGGGACATAATTACAAAATCAACAACTTATAGTACTGAAGCATAATATTAAATTTCTCCCAACCCCTCCATCTGTCACACACTAAACTTTTTCTCTTGGACTTTGACTTCCTCATTTTCCATCGCCATATTTCTTACTTCTGGGTTTCTTTCACCACCATCATGCCCTTCTTCTACCACCATGGCATCAATCTCATTCCCTTCACAACCAGCCTCCACACCTTTCATAACAATACCCCCGCCTTCCAAAGATCCTTGTCCCCAAGGATCGAATCTAGGAAATTTTCTTCGAAGAAACCCAACATCCTCCCAAGATGTGATTTTAGCCGATGGAGGCTCCCATAAAACCAGTACCTGACGAATTGATTTATTATTGCAGTAAATCACTCGATCTTGCAAGATAGAAGCTGGTTCCACCACAAAAATCCCATCTTGATCAGCCACAGGGAGGTCTGGAATTGCTACCACTTTATGACTAATTGCTCGCTTGAGAAGCGAGACGTGGAACACTGGATGGATCCTTGAACCTTCAGGTAATTCCAGTTTATATGCTACTTGTCCAATCCTTTCCAGTATTTTGTACGGACCATAGAACTTTGCCGACAATTTCAGATTCTTTCTAAGATATACTGAGTTTTGCCTAAAAGGCTGCAACTTTAAGTAAACATAATCTCCTGGACTGAAAACCCTTTCCTCCCTGTGTTTGTCTGCAAAAAATTTCATGCGATTTTGGGCTTCAGTGAGATTTTCCTTGAGATCCAGCATTTGTTGTTTCCTTTGCATTAACCAATCCTTTGCGTCATCAGATTGTAGTGGTAAAAACTGGGAAATAGCATGGACCGGGGGTTTATAACCATAAAGGGCTTCAAACGGGGTAGACTTTAGGCTAGAATGGTAGTTAGTATTATACCAAAATTCTGCCAGGGACAACCACTGTAGCCATAACTTAGGATTGTGGTGTACCATACACCGTAGATAAGTCTCAAGGCATCGGTTCAACCTTTCTGTTTGCCCGTCAGATTGGGGATGGTATGCGGAAGTCATATCCAATGTAGTGCCCATACCCTTGAATAACTCCTTCCAAAAAAGACTTGTAAAAATCTTATCTCTATCTGTGACAATGCTCACTGGTGGCCCATGTAATTTGTAAATATAATCCAAGAATGTTTTAGCAACACTCTGCGATGTGAAAGGGTGCGATAGGGCTACAAAGTGTCCATACTTAGTTAGTCTATCCACCACAACCAAAATGACATCTTTGCCTCCAGATTTAGGTAGACCTTCAATAAAATCCATCGAGATGTGAGACCAGGCTTGGTGAGGTATGGGTAAGGGTTGTAGAAGACCAGGATATGCCCCTCCAACAGCTTTACTCTTACTACAGACTTCACAAGATTGAATCCAGTGATGGATATCTTTGAGCATAGATGGCCAATAGAAGAGTCGTTTAAGCCTCTCATAAGTTCCCCTTTCACCTGAATGCCCTCCATAGGCATAATTATGCATCTCTTTAATTAGCTTGTCTCTAAGATCTGTTCTAACACCCACAACAAGTCTGCCTTTGTATTTCAGTAAGTTACCCACTAGTTCCCAATTAGGTGCAGCTGTAGGTGTCAAAAGTTTCTGCCTGATGATGTCTTCCAAAAAATTATCCCCAATATAGCTGTGGTGCACCTGTTGCATCCAAGTAGGTACCATAGTTGTCATTGTGTTTATTTCATCTTCAGTAGCCCCTCTTCTAGATAAAGCATCGGCCACTTTATTTTCACACCCCTTCTTGTAGTGAATTTCATAATCAAAACCTAACAGCTTAACCACCCACTTTTGTTGCATGGGTGTAACAATCTTTTGATCCAAGATGTGCTTGAGAGCCTGTTGGTCAGTCTTGATTATGAACTTGTGCCCTTGGAGATAATGTCTCCATCTTTGTATCGCCATAAGAATGGCTAGGAATTCCCTTTCATAAACCGACAAAGCCTGATTTTTGCTACATAATTGTTTGCTGAGAAAGGAAATTGGTCTTCCTTTTTGCATCAATACAGCCCCTATACCTTTCCCACTCGCATCAGTTTCTAATATAAAGGGCAATGAGAAGTCTGGTAGAGCTAGGACAGGGGTCTTTGTCATGACTTCCTTCAGTGTTTGGAAGGACTTATCTGCTTCTGAACTCCATACAAATCCTCCTTTCTTTAATAATTGAGTCAGGGGTTTAGTAATGACACCATACCCTTGAACAAACCTCCTATAGTATCCTGTCAGACCAAGAAAACCTCGCAGTTGTTTCAGGTTTGTAGGAGTAGGCCACTCTTTCATAGCAGAGATTTTCTCAGGGTCGGTTGATACCCCCACTTCAGATATAATATGACCTAGAAACCCAATCTGCAACTGACCGAAGCTACATTTACTCTTCTTAGCAAACAAATGATATTCTCTCAAAAGTCCCAGTACCACCTTAACGTGGTCATAATGTTCTTCCTTAGTATGGCTGTATATTAGGATATCATCAAAGAACACCAGAACGAACTTCCTTAAATAGGGTTCAAAGACCCTGTTCATAAGTGACTGAAAGGTCGCTGGTGCATTACATAACCCAAAAGGCATAACAAGGAACTCATAATGGCCATGATGAGTTCTAAAAGCTGTCAAATATCTGTGGGCAGGATCCATCAAAATCTGAAAATAACCTGACCTCAAGTCAATCTTAGAAAACAGTCTGCTGCCTTGTAGCTCATCTAGAAGTTCCTCAATCACGGGTATTGGGTAATTATGTTTGACTGTGAGACTATTGAGATATCTATAGTCAACACACATACGCCAGGTGGAGTCTTTCTTTTTGACTAATAGGACAGGAGAAGCAAAGGCACTGGTACTGTGCTGGATGAATCCCAACTCTAGCAATTCCTTGACAATCTTCTCAATTTCCGTCTTCTGGTGATAAGACACCCTGTAGGGATATTGTTGTTTGGGCGTGCTATCTGGTTTGAGCAGGATTTGATGCTCCACACCTCTCATAGGTGGTAATTCCTTAGGTTCTTCAAACACATCAGAAAAGTCACTCAATATGGATTCCCATTCCATAGTAGCTTCCTGTCCATCCTCTTTAACTTTAATCCAATACATTTCTTCCACAGACAATGGGTGTTTGGCTAACATTAGGTGCAAACTGGGGCCTGGTATGAGATGGCACCCTCCTTTCTCCGTCATAGCTTGAAGTTTAATCTTTTTGCCCATAGAATTAACAGTAATAGTCATCTTGTCATAATCTAATTTCACCGGAGTGCAAGATTTCAACCAATCACCCCCTAATATAAGATCACATCCATCAATATCTAGGAGCCTTGGTGAAAAAATAAAGTTATGTTGTTGCATCTTCCAGGTGAAACCATCTATCTTTCTTGTGCTCATCATTTTGCTACCATTGGCTATCTTAACCAGCATAGAATGTGCTGGGGAAGAGGTGAATCCTAACTGAGAGGCAGTAGCTGTATTAAGGAAGCTAAGGGTGCTTCCTGAATCGATCAAGATATTTATTCTTTGCTTGTTTACCAATCCAATAATTCTCATGGTAGTCATTCCACCACCACTCATAGAGCTTAGAGTTAAGTGCACTTCTTCAACCACATCATCTGCCTCAGTACCCTGTTCACCTGCATCTGGTTGGAATTGGTCAAATAGATTGCTCTCTTCCTGTTGAGTCATTATAACATATGAGATTCTTTGTTTGCACCTATGCCCAGGCACATACTTCTCGTCACAATTATAACACAGTCCTTGCTCCCTTCGGGCATTCATCTCCAATGAAGTGAGATACTTAAATGGAGGCTTACCTGGAATAGTTAAACCATTAGCTTGTCTAACTTGGTTTCCCTCCCACTTCTTAGTCTGTTGAGCAGGAACCCCCATCTTAGCAGGTGTTTTCATTCTTTTAGAAATAGCATCCAGAATCTGCAGTTGTTCATTACCAAGCTCCACTGCCTCTTCCACTGTACTGGGCTTGAACATTCTGACAGCAGCTTGTAAATCAGTATTCAACCCACTTATGAAACTTGCAACAAAGTATTCCTCCGAGAATTCAGTTTTACCCGTCAACAATAAGCAAGCACGAAGTTCTTCAAACTTACTTACATATTCAGCATAGTTCCCATGTTGAGTAAGTTTGTTAAACTCTCCAATAATTTTTGCTTCCCTTAGATCTTCAAACCTTGCAGATACTAAAGCAATAAAACTCGCCCACCCAATTTCAAAGTGCCTTGAAGCAATATTTTGGTACCACAAATCTGCCTTGCCTTCAAAATGCATGGTAGCAATTTTTACCCGTTGCACATCAGGAATATTAGGTATAAGTGAGAAGTAGTTTTGACATTTTAAGATCCATGACCTAGGGTTAGTCCCATCAAACCTAGGAAAATCCACTTTAGGCAACGGACTTATGATCGTCCCATTTCCACCATTGTTACTCCCGGGAGTTCTAAGTCTATACCCATGAGAAGTATCACTCCCAGCAGTATCATCACCCCCATATGGTCCCAATACTGATCCCTTATTCTTACTCAAACTAGTTAATTGCAGTTGCATATTATTTAATGCTTCAGTAAGTGAATCAAATTTATCATAAATACCACTTATCTGCTCTTGTAGTTTGATTTCTGTAGCTTCTCGTTTGGTCGTTTCTTCTTGCAAAATTTGATCTAGTTTCCTTTGTGCCTCTTGCAGCTCACGAAGACGAGTGCCCTCCGCCATGCCCGATCGTTGCTCTGATACCAATTGTTAGGCTAATGTATATTTTGGGTGTTAAACATCAATGTTTGGTGATGTTGTAATTTACTGAATAGTATTTTTCTAAGATGTCTTGCTGGGAAAGAAAGAGTTAGGCGAGAAAGGGTAGGTAGAGAGAGAAAAAGAGATAGTAGGAAGATAATACTTTTTTATAGTCTCAAAACCCCAAAAACGTCCCTAATATATCTTGGGACATAATTACAAAATCAACAACTTATAGTACTGAAGCATAATATTAAATTTCTCCCAACCCCTCCATCTGTCACACACTAAACTTTTTCTCTTGGACTTTGACTTCCTCATTTTCCATCGCCATATTTCTTACTTCTGGGTTTCTTTCACCACCATCATGCCCTTCTTCTACCACCATGGCATCAATCTCATTCCCTTCACAACCAGCCTCCACACCTTTCATAACACATCCCTGAAATGTGGCAATCGGGACAACGAACGGAAAGAAAAACCTGCAAAAATAAACTAAAAAAAAAGGGAAGAACAAAAGTTAGCCGAAAACACACTCACACGAAAAGGAAAAGAAAGCAATAAAGGTACCTCAACAGTGAGACAAAGGCTCACTGTTGGTCGGGAGGAGGATAGGAGGGTGCACCGCCAAGGGTCCAAGAGGACCATTGTTGTTGTATCTCCCGGAGTAGTCGGGTTTGCTCGTCCTCCTCATGCTCGGATTGAGCTTCCTCATTATCCTCCATATGTGCATCTCCCGGTTCTTCGGATGCATTAGATACTCGGGATGCGACTTGGGCGTTTAGGTAGCGCCGCACACAATTCCTTCGCTCTTGCGGCACTAACTCGGTGCGAGAAAGGGCGAATGGCGCACCCCGCAATTCATTGATGTCGATGTACTTCGTGAGGAGTGGCTCATGGTTCGGAGGGCCATTTGTACCGATGAGTTGGAGGTGCAAGGCTAGAAGGTAGCAAGATGTAGAAGGGAAGCATGGGCCCGCTTCCTCCTTTGAATTGATTGGAGGGCCTCGAATATGAAAGAGGATGGACAGATCTTCGTCTTCTTGATAGCACAATGGAGTAGGAAGCACTCCACTGTGTTCACCTTGTTGGCTTGTTAATTGCCCGAGATGGAGTAGGCAATGAACTTGTGGAGAACGCTGATCTCGGGGTCCCGAAGAAAGCCACTGCACATTCCTCCCGATGCCCAATTATGAAAACCTGTAAGCTCAAACCAAGCTAAATTCGGATTAAATTCCAGGGGCACCCGATGGAGCCCTGAGGTAGGAAATTCAAAGATGGATTTCATCATGGAAGTGGTAATAGTATGAGCAATACCTCGATAACAGAATTTAAATGATTTAAAATCAGCAGCAACATCGAAAGTAGTGAGAAATTCAAGTCCGAGCTCCCTATAGCCATCAATTTCTAGTCTAGCATATTTGTCTAAACTAATGTTCTTCAAATAGCGAGTTAACTTAGAGGCAATGCCTAAGCTAGACATAAGATCTCAATCTAAGGTGCGTGGAAGTGTGAGATCAAGAGAAATAAAACGAGTATAGAGTGTACCCTCTTGATTTGTATAAATTCGGAACGGGGCACCAGAAGTTGGAATGTGGTCATGAACGGGATGAAATTCCTCGTCGTCGTCTCCTTGGTGGCTAGATTGCCCCACTTCACTAGTCTTGGACCTTTTTCTCCCCATTGGACTTTTAACAAACACTTGGTGTGCAAAAGTAGAGATGGAATGAGGGTTTGGGGTTTGGGTTGAATTAGTGGATAAATTGAAAATTTGATCGGATAGAGTGGTAGAGGATGGAAAAGTAGTGGTGATTTCAAAGAATTGGATCAAATTATGAAGTATGGAAGGAGTAATTGGAGAAGTAAGATTGAGAGGGGTTAGGGTTTGGGGAAATTGGGGATGAAGAATGGGGGAAAAGTGGGAGAAATAACGAGAGAGAAGGTAAAAATAGGAGAGATTCGGCCAACTCAGCGGCCGCTGCCAAGTCAGCGGTCGTTGAGTGTACTTACGTAAATCGTTGGAGGAGCGCTGGGAGATTTTTACGAGACATAGGTCAGCGACCGCTGACTCGGTGTGGCGCGGGGCGCTGGCGCTGGCGCGGAGATGGTGCGCGAGATCAGTGGCCGTTGAGTGTGCTGCGGTCGCTGACCTTGCCCTCGTCAAATCCGTCCTATTTTCTTCCGCGAATTACATTCGACTCGGTTTTCTCCCAACTCGATGATACCTATGAACATAGAAAAACACCAAAATAAATAAGAGACTCAAAATAAAATAAAAATGAAAAATGGGAAAAACGAGCGTGGGTTGCCTCCCACGAAGCGCTTCTTTTACGTCATTAGCTTGACGAGACCGCTCAATCAACCGGGAGCGTAAGAATTGGGGTTTGACTCCATAACTTCGGGCATGGAATCATTCTCGATGTAAGATCTCATCCGATACCAATTTATTTTAAATGGCGGCTTCTCCTTCTTTAAATATGGTATGTCATCCTTTGATGGTGGAATTTTTCAGAGAATGAGCCACCCTCTCTTAGGGGGTTTAATTTTATCGGGAGGCGTTACGGATTTGATGATTGGACGCATAAGGGCTCCCGCATAAGTGGGTGAATGAGCGTGAGAAGGTGCGGTGTTTGGATGCCTCGGTTTCGGTGTAGGATGTTTATTTGGACGAATCTTAGTGTCTTGTACTCCTTCAACTACCGTCACACGATCGGTCTCTTTATGTTTGGCCTTGTCGATATCCTGGGTGACTTCCTTTATCTCACTAAAATCCTGTAATGTAGATTCCTCAAACAATGGATTAGTGAATTTGATAGAACATTCATCGATTAAGTCAACCGAGGTCGTGGGGTGGTCATGTTTTGTGGAGAATGATACTTCCTCCTCAAGGACGAACATTGTAATGGTACCATTCTTGA
Source organism: Leonotis leonurus (assembly GCA_026898415.1). Classification (NCBI taxonomy): domain Eukaryota; kingdom Viridiplantae; phylum Streptophyta; class Magnoliopsida; order Lamiales; family Lamiaceae; genus Leonotis; species Leonotis leonurus. The sequence continues at coordinate 938,975 of JAPKLX010000090.1, read as the reverse complement.
CATCTATGATGGAATTCGTGGTAGCCATAAAAGGTCGTCCAAGGAGTAGTGTATGCTCGACTCCATTCTCATGCACATCCCCTATCTCAAGAACAACAAAATCAATGGGAACGATTAATGGACCAATTTGAACAAACACATCTTCAATTATCCCTTTAGGATAACGAATCGATCTATCCGCTAATTGTAAACTCATGCTGGTAGGTTTTAAATTTCCTAGACCAAGTTGTTTAAAAATAGAATACGACATAAGATTGATTCCCGCTCCTAAATCTAACATGCCAGAAGTTACCATACCGTTACCTAACATGATATCAATAACGAAGCTACCTGGATCGTGTCGTTTAGGAGGTAAAGACTTTTGCATGATTGTGCTTGCTACCTCGAAGATAGTCACCAACTCTTGATCGTCGAGTTTCTTCTTCTTCGAAATCAGCTCCTTGAAGAATTTGACATAAGATGGAATATTCTTGATCGTTTTGAGGAGTGGAACATTCACTGTTACTTTGGATAGCATCTTGTAAAGATCCACAAACTGCTGCTCGCTTTTGACATCCTTTAGTCTGCTAGGATAAGGAATAGGCGGAACGTATGGATCGACCGTCTTATGGAGCTCCTCGTAGGAGTGCTCTTTTTCCACTTCGGGTGGTAATTTGTCCATCGTGTCGATCTTATAACAAGATCTCATCTCCATCTTCTTATCCACCACCTTACCATCCCTTAGAACAGACACGGCTTGCACTTGATGGGGTTGTTGGCCTTGGGCAGGAATTTTGCCCGTTTGTTGGCCTTGCTGCAATTGATTGACAGCGCCAGAAATCTGCCCTATAGCCGTCTCGAGGCGTTTAATGGTGGCATCTTGAGCATCTCGAACCTTCTTGCTCTCTTGTATGAACGCGGCAAAGCTATCCTCAATTGATGATTTTTGAGGTGGAGCAGGTGGATATTGCGGCATCGGTGTGGGATAAAATTGTTGTTGCGGTAGTGGATGGAACTATTGTTGTGGCGGTGGAGGATAATATGACTGCTGCTGACATTGATATTGAGGTTGAAAGTTCGGATTTGGAGGGCATCGGTTTTGGAAATTCTGGCCTCCTTGAGCTTGCGGCTTCCACCCCGTATTTGGATTTCTCCAATTATTTTGTTGAGGGGGAGGTTGCGGTGTGAATTCCTGAGCGGCATAGACCTCTGCTTTGCCCTCGGCTGTCATCTCTCCCATGTGTTGACAAACGTCCACCGTGTGGCCAAAATCGCCACAAATACCACATGGCACAGGTGCAACTTGCGGAATGGATGGTGATGGGGGTCGGTTCATCTTCAATTCTTGTAACTCCCTCATCATGTCTACCATTTGTTTCTTAAGATCGGGACTTGTAGTAACTGCACTGGCCTCCATACATCTCGGTCGTGTGGATTTCTGATGCGAACTCGCAGCTAGGGTTTCGAAGATCTCGTTCATCTCCTCCGCCGTCTTGACCGCAATATTTCCTCCCGCCGAACTGTCCACCATGAATTGAGTAGTCTAGAGCAAACCATCATAGAAAAATTGACAGAGCATCTCCGGTGCCATTTGATGGTGAGGAAACTGTTGAAGTAGCTCTTGAAATCTCTCCCACGCCTCATGGAATGGCTCGTCGTGTGCTTGTGTGAAATTCATTATATTAGTACGCACCGCTTGAGTTTTGTAATGTGGATAGTACTTCAACATGAATTTCTCACAAGACGATCCCCAAGTAGTGAGTGTTCCGGATGGAAGGGATAAGAACCAAGATTTGGCCCTATCCTTCAATGTGTAAGGGAAACACTTCAACTTGAGTTGATCCTCCGTCAGAGAGTGAAGCGGGAAAGTCTGCACCACCGTGCAATATTCTCGAATGAACGTCAAAGCGTCTTCACTCGGGAGTCCATGGTACGTCGGAAGTAATGATTGATGGTGTGGCTTTAACTCATAGTTTCGGACTGCGGTATCGAGAACGATGGCTGACGTAGAAGTCGTCCCGAACTTGGGCCTCGTGAAATCGCCCATATAACGCGGCCTCTCGTCCGCTCTCTCATTGGCCATCGCTTCGAATAAACGCGGAAGCGAAGATTCATCAATGTGCTCAATGTCTTCTTCTACCGATGCTAAAATAACACGTTTCCGGTTTATGTTATCAATGAAGGGCGTCAATGGCTTTCTAGCACTGCGGCGACCTTGCATAAACAACACTCGAAAAAAACGGTTACGCGTACCACAATATAGAAGAAGAAAGTAAACATAGTAAATAAAATAAAAGGAAAAATAAAAAGAAAAAGAACAATTAATTAAATCGCCTAAAGTCTTCCCCGGCAACGGCGCCAAAATTTGTTTCAACTTATTTTAAATTGTCAGTACGTGGCATTGTTTAGACCAGACCCACTGTCCGATAAAGGGACTCAGTATCGGGCACGAGGAATATTTCCAGCCGATATACTTCCAATTATATTAAATCGCTCGCAATTTAAAACGAGCTCGTTATAGATTAATAAGCTGACCCTAGTCGTATTCTCAAGGAAGACACAACAGGGCAATTATATTTTTTGTTCGTAAAAACGGAAAGCAAATAAAAAGAGTTTGATTTGGATTTCTATAGCTAGGCGAAGAAAGTAAATAAGAAAGCAATTAAAGTTTAAACTAAGAACGAAAATTAAATCTAATCTAAGAAAGTAAAGAACTTGAAGTTTGAAGATGAAAGAAAAACGGAAAGAAATCTGGAAATTAAAAGTGATAAAAGGAATTGAAAGTATAAAACAAAACAAACGATAAAAGTGAAATAAACGAAGCAACAATTAAATGGAAAGAAACGAACTTGAATTAAACTTGAAATATGTCTGAAAACGACAATGAAAATCTGGAAATAACGGTGTTCGAATGTTGTAAACTGCTAACTCCAAAACGAAGAACGAAACGAAAAATTCTATCTAGAATGCTAAGTCTCGACCCTTAATTGCAGGATCGAGATGAACTAAAAATAATGGAAATATGCTGGAAAACTAGTCTAGGAATTCGTGCCAAAAGGAGTCGGGTCGAAGTGTGGAGAATTGTGATATCTCGACTGAATGGCACGACGTGTCTTTTTATAGCGAGAGGTAACTCAGCGTTCTCTGGGAGTCACCGACCGCTGACTAGGGTTGTTCCGAGTGGCGCTAGGGTTCGTTGCAATGGCCCGTGCGAAAAATGGGGAGTCAGCGACTGCTTAGACAGGTCAGCGGCCGCTGACTCGTGTGCCGCGGCTTGGCACGGTCGCTGGCGCGGGCGCTGGCTCAGCCTGGCTAGTCAGCGACCGCTGATCAATAAGGTTAGATTGTTTAAAAAATTGTTTTACATATATATAGATTTTTTATGATTTTATATTTGTAAAAATAAATATGCAAAATATAACAAATAAAGTAAAATTTGAACATTTCATCATACATCAATCATAAACATGAATAAATTCAAATAGAAATAAATAGTTATATGGTAACAAAAATGTGTTATAATTATTTTTGTTTTGTGATTGATTAACATGTGAGCATGATGAATACACCTTTTGCATAAAAAATTAAATATATTCCACAATTATTATTTTTTCATCGATTAATCGAGTCAATCCATTCGATTATTGAGGTTTTCCTTCGAGTTATTTTTAGTCCAACTCATTAAAGTTAAAAAAATATTTCGGATTGTAAACTTTTGACCCTAACTCTCTCTCTCTCTCTCTCTCTCTTTGATTTGGTGTTGGTTCGGGTTAACCCGTTAACCTGGGCCAAATTTACATCTCTATTCACTCCCTATATTTCATGTTGTTAATCATGAAATCCGGATGAAGGACTCACGATTCCGCATGATCCACATTAATAAATAAATATATAATTCTATGCGCAAATATACCTAATAAGCACATAAAAGATAATGCGGAAAAATGAACCTTATATATGCTACGGATTTGAATTATACATTTTCCTTAAACTAGGGCACTGCTTGATGTCATGTATGCAATCCATTTCGAAACTCGAACGGTATTCGACCCTCGAGACTTCTGTCTATTAGCATCACTTATAGCCCGATTATCGTGTGAAAGATAATCCGTCGGGTTTATCAAAAAAGAACAATTCAAAACTCAACGCTTGGAATGTTTTCCAATTTTCGAAAATAAAATCACAAGCTTGAAGCTTGTGTTGGCCGCTTTTTTTCTAGGGTTTAATATGAGTGAAATCAGCCACTCCCTTCCATATTATTTATAAATGTATTGTAATCTAGGTCAAAGTTTCAAAGGGGAATGAGTCTAGACCTTTCAACATAAGACCAAATCTAATAATCCTTTTATTTAATGGATTAGTCAACATTAGACCAAGTCCAATCACCCACGTACACCAATGTTATCATCACATATTAAGAAATAAATAATTTTTGAGGCCTCGTTCTTAATGTCAACACAAAGAACTTATCTAAATGTGAAAACACACAATATATATATATATATAATGTTTTTCCGTAGGAAATAAGAAGTAATCTTGACCGTCCATAATTGAGATCCTGTAGCACACAATTAAATGTTTAATTTTGAATTTTAAATGAACATAATATTACATAATTATGACTAGAAGGATATTTATGTAATTGTATCATGATAGAAAAAATCATATCTTCCTATTTTATCTTAATCTTCATTTCTTCTCAGCTCACACGTCATCTCTCCTCTCTCCTCTCTCATCTTCTCTGAGTTGTCGTACATAAATTATACATAATGTTCTTTAGTTGAAATTTTCCCCTACTAATTAATGTTGTAGCCAATTGCATAATACAAATCCGCCATCGATAAGCATAATTAGTGGAATTAGAGAGATTTTGTTGATGAAGAAGAACGACGACCAATCGCTGTTCAAATCGAAAATCGCCGCGGCAATCTTTGTCGGAATTTTATCCGGGTGCGTCTTTGCCTTCTTCTATCCCGGCGGATTCTTTGTTTTGTCGTCGCCGATGGTGACTCGTCGCCAGGCCAATTCGAGCGTACTTCTTTTGCTGTTTATTTGTTGATATTAGTGTGTTCCGAATTAGTTTATGAATTATTTGCTTAATGATTCCTTCAAAACTCATCACAGCCACGATGTGATGGTGAAAACATGTGGGGTAGGACGGAAGAGGGTAGCTCGGTGACTCTGGCGATGGTCATGACGACAATAATGAGGAAGATGGGGAGGGCGACGGAGCTGCAGAGCCAGGAGGTGGTAGGAGCGGTAGCGGCGACTTTACATCGTTCGTAGAAGATTATTGCAAAATTGATTGTTGTTCTTTACGTTGCACCAGATATACATGTGGATTGCATTGTCATATACGTGTAAATTGCAATATTATTTCATCTTTGTACCATTTAATAATATTATGTTGCACCATACATCCATGTAATTACATTGACATATATATGTAAATTGCATTGTCATTTAGTCACATCCAATTTTATAATTTGTACAGACTGAAATGCATCAATAAATATAAAATAATGCATCAGACGTTTGATTGGAATGAAAATGGTGTAAATCGAATTGCATGTGGTGAAAATGGTGTAAATCGAATTTGTACAGGCTGAAATCCAATTTACCCTCGTTGCATTGTTGTTTAACAATGCAACACGTCCATGAGGGTTAATTTCTAATTTAATGGGATTCATATCAACCGTTGGATCTATGAAAATAAACGGACATGATCATTTTCTATTTTATACCAATTGCACTCTTTTTACTTGAAATCACCCCTATATATGTATAGATGCAAGGCATGTACAACATCATACATATACCGATATCATTCTGCCGACTAAGGTCAGCTTCCACATCGGAATTATACAGCAACTTTTCCAGACTAGACTGTCCAAGTCTGTCTAGGCTGTGAACTTTATTTTACAAAGGAACCGACTGTGTTACCTTTATGTGATTATCGATCCACCACACAATATACAATTGAAGAAAATGGACGTTGTTTGCAATAAATACTCGATAGAAAATAAATTACAAACCAATTATGAAAATAAAATGAAACCGAAAACAAGTGTATTATATCGTCTATGCAAAAAACATGTTTTGAGATATACAAACTCTAACATTTAAATTGCGGAAGAATAAACACAACTATGTGATTGACTTTCAATTACTTTGTGAGAGAAGCTCTCCAAATCTTATATGTAGTATTCACTGCGTAAAAATGTGACACTATTAACTCTTCATACAAACATCTTCATTTTCTATGTTAACATACATGTCCATGCTTGAAACATAACTATAAGAAAATCTTAAGACATTTTCCACTTTCACATAAGAACTTCCTCGCTTTTGATCAATAATGTAGCATGTCTTCGGATATCAACTCAGCTTTTAAATTTCGTGTTATAATTACAGAATGACAAAATTTCCATAAATATAATACAGTAAATGGTTTGTTACTTTCAGAAGATAAAAAAGTAGTGGAGAATTCGAAACATTATTAGGGAATCCCCAATAGCAATAAGGACTGTATAAAAATCACATTGAATGGGAGCTGTCATGCATTTATACCATAGATTCCACTTTGGTATATGGAATTATATTGGGTAACACCAAACAAGCAATGACCATTTAAAGGAATTTGAAAAGGTTTTAATCTGAGCATAAATCATCATCATCATTTCATTTAACGAATAAAACCTAAAACTTTTATGTTCCCCCCATCTTTACATACAATTCATACATACACTAAACTAAATCACAATGGAACCTAAGAGAATCAAAACTAAATTATTTCTACCAAGAAAAGTTCACATTGTGCTCTCTAGATTCTTATCGTTCTTTACAACTCTTTTCCCAAAGCCCAAAGACGGAAAAGGGCATGTTGACACTTCTTTATAAGTCAACTGCCGCCGGCGGTGGTGGTGGTGGCGCTAGTCGAGAACCACGGGAACTGCAGGCTCGGCGGCAAATGGGCAGCGGTGCAATCTCCGGTGGGTGGCGCCGCCGCGAAAGCCTCCAAACCGTCAAAGAAATCGTCGTCCAAAGCGTCGGCATCGGCATCGGCATCGGCGTCGGCTAATTCCCCCTCATGGCTGCTCTCCGGCGGCGGCGGCGAGAGCTCCGTCTTGGTGGTGGTGATGTTGGTGGATTTATTGCGGGTGCTTCCGGCGAGGGAGTTGCGGTGGGTGGGCATGGGGTGGTTGTGCTCCGCCGTGAAGGTTACAATGAACATTCCCGGGTCGGATCTATTCCGCTCCACTTGCTTCCTCGCCATACACCCTTTTGAGGTGCTGCATCTGTAATAACCCCTGTAAATAAATTCATAACATTAAATCTTTACCAATGATTAATTAAATTTAGAAAGAAAAATAAAAGAACTTATCTTTCTCTAACCTTGGATATGGAGAGCCCTTAATGGGTTTCTGGCCGTATTTTCGCCACGACCACACGTCGGAAGATAAATTCTCAGCTGCCACGTGGCAAACCTTCTTCATGTGGCTCTTTCTGCAACACATTGAAACGCCAAATAAGTGAGAAATTAAATTAGAAAATCACTAATAATTCGAGAAAAAAAAATAGAAATCCAATCTTTAAGTTAAAATATACCTTCTCTTAGACCTTTGGGTGGGAGTGTGAGAAGCACTAGCTTTCGAAGTGTTAGAAACAGAGAAAGACTGTTGCTTTTGGCGGAGCTGCGGCTGCGGATCTTGAGATCTCAATGGGATTTCCGAATTGGGGAAGAAGGGTTTGCAGAGATGATGTAGCTCTTCTTGGAAAAGGCTGCTTTGCCTCGGCTCGAGCAGATCTTGAAAGCAAGAAGCAGTAGAGAAGCTGTACAGAGCTTGCGAGGATCTGGCGTTGGTCGTAGTTGCGGCGGCGCAGCCTCTCACGACCGCGTGGAGATCCCAGTCATCCTCCATGTTTACTTTTGCTTCTGCGTTGATGGTTGCTTTAGTGTGCAGAGGAGGCGCTGACTTTTGCAAGAGAGAGAGCGGGATGGAATTGAAGATAAATACAAAATGAGTGGAAAGGAAAGCAAATATATTTATAGAGAAGGGGTGCGCGGCTGAGGATGGCTGTGCCTTTCTCTCACTAAAAAAGTCCAGATAGAGAGGGGGGGGGGGGGGGGGGGGGATTTGGGGGGGGGGTGGTGATTGGCATTCTCAAAGGCTCACGCAAGTTTTTGGCTTTTGGCTTATCTTGAGCTTCTTTTTCTGTTTCTTTTTACTCGCAAATTAAATTCGGATACCTAGGGTGTCAAATCGTACGGGTTGGATCGTTATCGGGTCGACCTGATAACAACCCGACCTGTTAAGGTCAAACCTGAACCCGACCTGTTAAGGTTTTACTGAACCCGAACCCGACCTGCTAAGCTCAAACCCGAACACGACACGAACCCGACACAAACACGATAACGACACGATAAAAAATTAAATTTATATGATAAAAAATATAAAAATTATAAATTTATAATAAAAAATAATAAATGCATAATTTTTAAAATTTATAGAATATATTCATTTTTAGATTTTAAAAAAATACAAAATATTTTAGAAAAAATGTATCACAAATTACATTTACTTCAAAATATAAATAATTAATATATTATAAAATTTTCTTATCAGGTAACCTGAACCCGACCCGAACCCGACCTGTTAATTTCGTGTTCTTATCAGGTCAACCTGATAACGACCCGAACCCGATAAGGCTTGACACTAACCCATTAATTTCGTGCGTGTTCGTGTCGGGTTATCGTGTCGTGTCAAAAATTGACAGCCCTACGGATACCCATTATATATTTAATTTAATGTTTTGTGGGCTGACTTTTATAAATGTCAAAGGGGGTTCCAAAAGGAGAACAGGTCCACGCGGTTTTGTATACATTTTAGAGAGTTTGTGTGGGCCTCTCCAGAAAACAAGCCACGTGGTGAAGGCCTTAGGCCACCACCCACCCTTCCCTCGTTTCTTCGCAATATATTCATCCTCCCATCTAAACTCTACCCTCTCACCTTTTATTTATTTCTTTTAAATCATTTCAAATTATCTTCTCAAAAAAACGAAAAAGAAAATCGCTAATAATTTAGATGAATGTTCTTTCTTACTTGTGGAATAAACTAGCAATATCATTACAGGAATTAGTACTGTTTATTGATACAAAATAACTGTACCTTCTTTATCTATGAATAACACAAATTACAATACTTTTAAAAAATACTTTCTATTTCCACGTATTAATTATGAAGTATATGAAACAAGATTATCAATATAATAATAATAATAGATGCCTTGATGTGTACAAGGCTGTCAAAATTTACCGAAAAAATGGTATACCGTACTTACCGTACCGAAAAATACCGAATATAAGATATACCGAAAATTTTGGTAAGGCATGATACCGTACCGAACTTTTCGATAAGGTAAAGGTATAAGTTTTCCAAATACCGAGGTATATCGTCATATACCGTACCGCAGTATATATCGAAAAAATTAGTATATACCGTTGTTTTATTATAAATATATATATATATATAGATATAACTATATGTACATATAATTATAGTTAATAAATATTAGTGACAAATTACAAAATATGTGAGTTGTTTGATAATTGAAAAGATTGAATAAGTCATATTATTTGTTACATAACCAATTAGTTATAATATAATTCTACTAAATTTTTTTCTAAAACTAGCATATCAATCTAAATAATTATATAATTATAATAAAATAAAGATAATTATAATCAAAGGTATGTTTTAAAAATATAAGTATTTTATATAATCATATGACTACGTCTATTTGATTTTAAATATAATATAAATTGTAATGTATAATTAATGAAAATATACTTAATTTGTTATAATATATCATGCATATATGATAAAATTTGTAAGTTTATGATTCATATATTTAAATTTAGTAGTTATATAATAATATAATTAGTTAATATTTTAGTAATTATTTATCTGATTTAGTAGTTAATCTCAAAAATTATATCATTACAAAAATAACACTTAGTATTTTTTTTATAAGTTGGATGTTATTTCAGGTGTCGTTCATTATGTTTTAGTATATCATGAAAGAAAGGTATATCGAAATAAGGTAAGGTATACTGAAAATAAGTTAAGGTATAGGTATGTAAAAATGTCATACCGAAAGTAAGGTATACCAAAAAGTATGGTAAGGTAACGGTATGAAATTTTTCATACCGAAAGTAAAAGTAAGATATAAGGTATGACGATTTTATTAAGATATACCGTACCGTAACACCCCTAGATGTGTAGGTAAAAAGAAATAGGTGGGAAAGAATGAATTTAAGTGTTGGGATGCTGAAGTCAGTGTCGGTCAATTGGGATATCGTATTTTTAAAAGTTTTTAAAGAAGAAGACAAAGTCATTAATAGTATTATATTCACAAAATGAGCTCCAGTTTACAAAGAGACAAAATCCAGAAACCGAATGCACCTATTTATAATCTATATAATGTGCAAACCTTAAAGCCAATATAATGAGTTGAAGCTATGGTTTGCATACATAAAATCATGATTTATACTTGCAATACTTGAGTATTGCAATAGACTTATTTTTATTTTCATTTAATGAAAATAAATTCATCATTAGTTTGTGATTTATTATCTGTTGATTATTTTTATTACAAACAAGTTGATTTCTTATATTATAGACTATGTAGTGGATCGATTATTACAAAGGTAGCACAGTCGATTTTTTGTAGAATAAAGTTCACAACGCAAACAGACTTGGACAACTTAGTCGTGAAAGGTTACAATATCATTGTGATGTGAGAGTTGACCTTAGCCGTCATAATGATATTGGTACATTTATGCTAGTAGACATGTACTGCATATTTGTACCGTGTGGTTTCACAGTAAAATAAGTTCTTCTATATTGATACTGAAGAACGAGATCTCACAAATTTTTGATTTCTTAATATATGTCAGTAATATTAAGTATATGTGGGTAATTATGCACTACTTTGATGCATTTGCACTTACATATTTTCGCAACTCTATACAATAATGTGTTGGATAGTGGTAATTCACTTAACGATAAGTGTTGGGATGTTGTTTAGAATCGTGTCTCGGCAAGTCCGAGTTGATTATATCCGCGTGAGGCGTTCAAAGATGTTTATTATATAAAAAATTTGGTGGGTAAGAATTTATTCCACATATAATAATAAATATCTTAACCAGATCACTCATATATAAATATATTAATTAATATAAGCTGACAGCATGCTTTAATTAATTAATGGATATTAAATCTTAAATACGGTAAATAATTTTTAAAAAAATATTCAATTCGTAATATGAATCGACGCTAAATAGTTCAATATTTATCATATGGTGGAGTCGATAAATATTAATATGAAAACCAATTAATATGATGATTCATAAATTAACTAATTGGCAGTCTTTTATGGAATGAAACATTAATTAGAAAATTATTAGAAATATTAATGGATTGGATTTTATGTTGAAGGTTCAAACCCTTTCTCTTTAGAAACTCTGATCTAGCCCACGAAACACTTATAAATAGAGAAGGATGATGATGGGCCAAAAATCATCTCCTCCAAATACAATATTTTCGGCCAACACAATTCAAATGTTGTGAGAGATTTTGAAAATTCCAGTATTCCACACTGCAATTTTTTTCATCTTTACTTCTCTAATAAAACGCGATGGATTATTACTCACACGATATTCGGGTTATAGGAGGGTATTAGGCTAGAAATTTCTAAGGTTAAACTCGTTCGAGATTCTGGGCACAGATTGTTGTTCGTTGCTGACAGTACGTTGTCTCTTTATTTCGATTCTTCACCTCGAGAGATTCTCGGCAAGGATTGTTGTTCGCTAATATTGGTATGCTGTCTCTTTATTTCAATTATTTGCCTCGGGAAGAAGGTATAATTTCAATCCCTTAGGAACATTCCTAGAGTTCGATTTTCCTCTTTCATCTTCTCCCCTATATTACATGAAATGCATGATATTTATATGTGCTTAAAATTGCATGTTTTATTTAATTTATCAAACTTGTGGATTCTAGAAATTTGTGTGCCCCTCCTACTATCCTCCCCACATGTACTACCAACTAGAGATGAAACTTGTGGATGAGTATGTAGTTTAATATCCCCCTTAATTCAAGCGAGCCAATGAGAACAACTTGCAACTATTCTTAAGGCGAGAGAAGAATTGCAAGCTCAAGGATTTTGTCATGAAGAAAAGATCGTGTCATGTTGATGGAGCCCAAGAATCGTAAATTCAAGACCCTTTTGAAATTTGAATTTCAAAATTTGAATTTGTGAAGCTTCTTTTGAATTTCGAAATTTAAAATTCAAAATTTGAATTAGATAGGATTTTATTAGTTTATCATTATCTTTAGTAGATTGTTCGTATCTTTAGTAGTTTATTATTATCTTTATTAGTTTGTTCCTACTTACTTGGGATATCTCAATCTTTATATAGAGGCCATGTAATCTCAAGTCAAAGGACTTCATTCATTCATTAATCAACATTTTGTCAGTTAAAACTCTTTTGAGGAATTTTTGAAATCCTCTTAGTTTGTCGAGGCAAACTTCTATCGACGAATCAACGAGGTCACCTCCCTTGTTGTGTGTCATTCATCATACACGTGTGGCTACAACAATACTTATTTGGGCTATAGGAAACTCACGTTTGACCTATATCATTTATAGGATTCGATCATAGATACATTGGGATATTCATCCTTTTAATTTCAGTTCGTGTTCATTTTTCACATGGGATTCATCCATACGACAAGGAAGGATCGTATCATTTGGTATCTAGAGCCAATTTTTTTGTTCCATATTTTTTATTTTACTTGCAGTTATTTTATTGTAATTTTGGGGAAAAAAAGAAGTCTTTCATTTGTTTTGCTAGTATATCTAAAAACAAAGGTAATTATGAAGAGTATTGGTCTATAAAACATATGGTGGACAAATTAACAAAAGAGATGGCGACAATGATGAAGCAAGAGATGAAACAGATACATGAGAAGATCGATCGCCTAATACAATCTCGGAAGAGACCAACTCCGAATTTGCATCATCTGACTAGGCGTACTTGGAGGAGTTCAAATGAAGGTGATGAATCTGTTAATCCACATTCTTTTGTTAGCAATTGGTGGTCAAACCAAGCTACCAATTCATTCAATGTAAGAATAGATCAGTGGATAAAATACGGGTTGGAAGAGGATAAGTTTGAAAATATTATCTCTAACATTCCCACAATCCAAAGTCCAAATAGGAGGGAGATGGTGACTGGATTTGATAACAGTGTCGATACCAAAGATGAGGAGTCATATTTTGAGATGCTAGAATTGAATGATTCGTGTGAAGATGTGCATGAGGTATCTAATGAAATTTATTGGACTTTGAAGAGGGATGTGACGCAGACTAGTGACGTTGAAGATGAGCATCAATATAAATCTTTCACACAAAAAACACCATCACAGATGAGGTATGTGGCATGATTATTGATGGTGGAACTTGTAATAATAATGCTAGTTCTATCACGGTGGAAATTGTAGGGTTTCTTATGTTTAGTCATCCTAAGCCCTACAAGTTGCAATGGTTGCATGAAATTACAAAAGTAAGGGTTGATATGCAAGAGAAACTGGCACTTAATATTGGCATGTATGGTGATCATGTCAAGCTTCAAGAGGAGTTGGAACCAAAGAATAAGAAGTTGAAGAAGAAGCACATGGGAAAACATATCTTGATATGGTCGTTTCTTGCAAGAATAAAAGGGTTCGTGTTTGATCCCGACATCGACAATCAGAATTTGAGGACAAATCATCTTCAAGAGGAGGGGAATGATGGAGCCCAAGAATCGTAAATTCAAGACCTTTTTGAAATTTGAATTTCAAAATTCGAATTTGTGAAGCTTCTTTTGAATTTTGAAATTTAAAATTTAAAATTTGAATTAAATAGGATTTTATTATTTTATCATTATCTTTAATATTTTGTTCTTATATGTAGTAGTTTATTACTATCTTTATTAGTTTGTTCCTATTTATTTGAGATATCTCAGTCTATATATAGATGCCATGTAATCTCAAGTCAAAGGACTTCATTCATTCATTAATCAATATTTTTGTGAGTTAAATCTCTCTCTAGGAATTTTCGAAATCCTCTTAGTTTGCCGAGGCAAACTTCTATCGATGAATCAACAATGTCACCTCCCCTGCTGTGTGTCATTCATCGTCAACGTGTGGCTGCGGTAATACCTATTTGGGGTATAGGGAGACTCACATCTGACCTATATAATTTATAGGATCCGATCGTAGATACATTTGGATGTGCATCCTTTTAATTTCAGTTCGTGTTAGTTTCCGCGTGCGATTCATCCATATGACCAGGAAGGATCATATCACATGTAATGGTCAAGTATTGAAGAACACCCATAATACTTCTGTAATGCTTAGAATCAGAGACATGACTATATTGAAACATGAATAATTGAAGATTAGAAATCGTATGAGTAGGTGAAGGTTTATCATGGAGCATATGAACCTTGAACAAAAAGATTTGAGGCATATTGACTTTGATGAAAATGTAATCCATGTGTGGTATGGTTAATACCAAAATCGGTGTATATTTCGTCGATTAAATTTTTCTCGAGCAAATCATGAGTTTCTATCGCAAAGGGATGCAGAACAGTCCATCTAATCATTATATTTATCATTGGCGTTGCTAGTTGATTCTTCAGTAAGGAGATAGAACACTTTGGTTTCAGGCACTTAGTTAGTTTCTTGTGGGTCTTTGTCTTTGCTAATCAGATTATACATAATAATGCAAACATATATGATGTCACTTATATTATTGC
>JAPKLX010000090.1:857030-904130 GCA_026898415.1 Leonotis leonurus | reverse complement strand
GTAGTGTGGTGTATAGGGGGAGTACACCACACTACCAATTTTTGCGCGGTTGCGTTGAATAGCAGATCGAGATACATATGTTTTGTCTTGGCACACATGCTCTTCCCGGGACCCCAACAACATGAAATCGTGTCTGTCAAGTCCGAGTTGATTATATTCGCATGAGACATTCATAAATATTTTTTATGTAAGAAACCCGACTGGTTGGTATTTATTCCATATATAAAATAAAGGTTTAAATTGGATTACTCAAGAAAAAATAGATTGATTAATTTAAGTTATCAGTAAGTTTAACTAATTAATGGATTAACAATTTTAAATGCATGAAATAATTTATGATAAAATGAGATTACATGTAGTTTGAGTGAGTGCCAAATAGTTCAATATTTATCATATAAAGAAGTCGATAAATATTAATATAAGATTTGTATCATATTATAATTTCTAAATTAATTAATGATAGTCAAATTGACTACTCTCAGACTACGAGGAAATCCGAGATCAAGTAAAAGGACTAGGTCATTATTATTAATGATAGTTAAAGTTGACTAAGTTATTAATTGCATAATTATTATATATATGATTGAACTTGGTCTTATATTGAAAGGTTAAGGCTTATTCCCATTTGAAACCATGATCTCGCCTCCAATGATAGAACCCGTATGAGGGGCTCATAAACTAGTAGTATTCACAGGTTTAATTAATTACATGAATAATTAATTCTTATGCACATAGAAGAATATAAAAGCAGAATTTAAATATTTTATACCTTCTCCTAAGCAAAGCCTTCGCTTGTGGAGAAACGAATTGAATCGTTATCTACCAAATCGCAATCCACACAGATTCAAATTCTCTTCTCGACCTCCCACGCACCGACCTTAGGATCTTCTAACCTATTCTCAATCTACTTACTAGAATATCGTTTGGGCAAATCTATCTAGTAATTTAGGAGAAAAGAAGAACGAAAATTGAAGCGTGGATTACTTCAAATTTTAGAAAATTCCAAGAGTGTTTGAACTCTTGATAGCTGAAAATTATGTCTCTTAGAATTGCTTGTATTTTATTTATTTATTAGACATGTGAATCCTACGGAATCATGAGCCCCTCATCTGAGTTACATCAATCAGAATCTTGTGACCGATTCTGATACTAACTAATAGAACCCGGTTAAAAGAGATCACTAATATGCATGATCCACATGCCTGATAAATCAAATTAAAAAAGCAATTCTAAACACATATGATATCATGCAACACATGTATATCACAAAGAAGATAAAATATAGAAAATTGAGACCTAAGCAATACCTTAAAAATCCTTTTAAACTCTCTGCATGCAAATCGCTCTCTAGAATTTTTTGTATTCTACTCGTTGTGGAGTCTGTTATCGAGAGTTTAGTCCTCACTACATTCTAGTTCTCCGGATCTCTAGTTTGTGGTGTTGCTACTATCCACACGAAGTTGTTTTATCTTTGAGAACGACACTTCTCATCTGAGAGCACTATTGAGATGTATCTCGTCTTGCAGATAGAGGATTACTCGACTAGACTATTTCAGTTTTGTTTAGTTATTATATTTTAATTATATGTTATTTTTGTTATGATCTCATCATTCCCCTTCCAACAATATTTCCTAATAAGTACTTCATTCGTCCCGGTAAAAGTGACAATGTGTTTTTATTGAGTCATCCCATTAAAAATGGTAACTTTTCCAAAAAGGAAAAAGATTACCTTTAAAATATTAATTTCTACTCTTTTAACACACAACACTTTACTTTCTTAATTTATATGTTGAATTTTTTATAGTCGCTTTTAGAAGGACGGAATAAGGGGGTGTTTGACTGTGCTTATAAGCTTCTTAAAACAACTTATAAGTTGTTTAGGAGCTTATAAGCTCTTTCAAAGTTGTTAGGTTTAAGTCAATTATTATCCGGTGTGTTGACCTAACATTTGTATTTTTGTGTTCTTCACAGGCATGTTGACTTAGCTCCTGACTTAACATAACAACTAGTGCTGACTTGGCGTCCAACTCAACAGCCACGTGGAAGACTGACTCGGCAACGTTGAGAGGACTCATGAAGACTGGAGCAAAGACCAAGTCGTGATAGGCAGTTGAGAGTTTCGTGCTAAGTGGAATTCTGTTCCACAAAACCAGGAGTCAACAACCAACTGAAGTGGTTCCACAATTCCAGGCAGATATGCAGAAGACAACAACTGAACTGCGAGAATTGTGGAGACATGGGCCAAACTGTTGCTATATTCATGAATCCAAGTCCATTTAGTCTATCTATAAATACTAGAGTCATTCATTCAATAGATAGAGGTTAGATAGACGTGTTTGCAGATTAATTTTGTAGTTTTAATTCTGTATGTTTCTTAGCTCATAAGAACATACATTTAGTATTTTAGTGATAGTGTTGTGGTTATTGTTGTGCTCAACATTGTAATAGCTCAACACTTATTTTGATCATTCTTTTTGGTCGTAAGGCTTCCGCGTAGGTTATTAATTTATATAACCTACGCAAAAATATCTCGTGTATTCTACTTTAGCAAATCTTTACTTAGAGTAGTTGATACACTTTCAAGTGGTATCAGAGCCGTCACTCGACTCACTGAGTGTGGTCCTGAAAGTGTCACGACTCTTAACACATCAATGGATCCAAATAATATGGGAGTATTTCGGCCTCCGGTCTTGGATGGCTCGAATTACTCGTACTGGAAGACACGTACCTGCTCATACATTAAGTCGTTAGACAGAAGAGCGTGGATTTCTGTGGAAAATGGGTGGTCACCACCAAAACAAACTGACGCAGAAGGTGATGTGGTCCCAATACCACAAAATGCATGGTCACGTGATCAAGTTGAGGCTGCTATGCTCGATGATCGCGCACTCAACGTAATTCTCTCGGCAGTTGACATAAATATGTTCAAGCTAGTCAAGAACTGTACGTGTGCTAAAGATGTTTGGGACATCTTGCAAAGACATTGTGAAGGCGACACCAGCGTTAAGCAGTCACGTCTACGTATTCTCACCTCTCAATTTGAGAATATGAAGATGGAGGAAGATGAAGACATATCCAGCTACACAAAGAAGATTCTTGACATCTCAAATGAGTGTCAAGATCTAGGAGATGCGTTAAGTAACAAAGTTCCGGTCTCCAAAGCACTTCGCACTTTGCCACCTACGTTCGATATGAAGGTAACATCCATTGAAACATCACAAGTTGTGAATACAATTGAGTTCACAGACCTCATGAACTCTTTCAAGACCTATGAGATGAATCTAGAGGCAAGAGGGACATTCACTAAGAAGAAAACGATGGCTCTCACAGCAGACACAATCACGTCACCTTCGTGCAGTAAGTTAACTGACATAATGGAGTCCAGTGAATCCGAAGAAGTGGAAGAGATCCATGAAGGAGATGGTGTTGCCATGATCACCAGAAAATTTAATTGGATGGTGAGAGGATTCAATCAAGACAAGAACAAAGAAAGGCCTAAGGAGCGAGATGTACCACGTCTGGAGTACTATCAACCCCCAAAGAACGATAACAGTCAGAGAAGACCTCCTGCTAGGAAAAAACCTCACAACGAAGTGTTCAAATTCAGCTCCTCTAAACTCGACAGCGTACAATGCCATGAATGTAGAGGTTTTGGGCACTTTTCAAATCAGTGCGCTAACACACTTCGAAAAAGGGGTAAGTCCTATTGGGTGTCTTGGAATGATGATGAGCACGAGTTCTTTGAAGATGTTGATGAAGGATTGTTCGAGAGCATAGCACTGCATGTGACAATAACACCACAGAACAGATCAGGCCAAAACGCTGATGATGAAACTTTCTCAGATAGGTATGATCCTAACTATTATTCTAAATTGTTTTGTTTAAATGCCTATGTTGATGATGCAGGAAGTGTTGAGGATGACATAGACTCTGCATATGGTGAAGAATGCGATGACCATGCTCTCAATATAATACAAGGATTAAAAAGGTTGTATGATGAGCTGTTGGGAAAATGGAAACAACAAGCACGAGATCTGGTGACCGCAACAGCTGAGATAACACGACTCAAGGAAGCACAAGCAAAACAGGAGGTACTGATCACACAACGCGATATAGAGCTCACCAAGGTGAAATCCCAACTTGAAGAAGCACAACTGACCATCCGCAAGTGGAATACTGGCACTTATTCGCTTCAAGAGATCATAGACAGCGCAAACCCAAGCAAAATGGGCCTCGGATATGCTGCACCAACTGTGTTCTGCCGTGGGTCCACATCGGCAGGAGAAACATCCAATACCAAAACAGATGTTGTGCTCACAGACCCACCAACACAGACAAAGCAAAGCACCTCTCAAGCAGGAAAAGGTAAGAAAGGTAAGAGAAAGAGTAAGAGACGTAGAAGGAAATATATATGTCATTACTGTCTCAAACCAGGTCACATAAAACCTTTTTGTTATCAAAAGGGATGACAAGCCATATTTTGTGCTGCCACTGCAACCCAAAATGAAATGGGTAAAGAAAGCTGATCTAACATGTAATGTTGTTTACACAGCATTGAAAACTAACATTTCAGGATCTTGGTACTTTGACAGCGGATGTTCACGTCACATGACAGGTAACAAAACATTTCTTTCCAACTATGAGACTTATGACGGAGGAAATGTTTCCTTCGGTGGAGGTTCAAAAGGTAAAATCGTAGGGAGATGTACACTTAATGTTCCTGGTTTGCCTGCTTTAATAAATGTGTATCATGTGCAAGGACTTATGGCAAACTTAATCAGCATAAGTCAATTATGTGATGGTAACATGCTTGTTAAATTCACTAGAGATGCATGTGAAGTATACAATAACAGAAACTTGTGTATCATGACAGGTCAAAGGTCGTCAGACAATTGTTATATGACTGATAACCTAAAATGCAACAAGGCTCAAGTTGATGATGTTATACTCTGGCACAAACGATTAGGTCATACTAACTTTCGAAATCTTGGCAGGTTAGTCAAGATGGATGCAGTTAGAGGTCTACCCAAACTTGGGAAGGTAGACCAGATTGTCTGCGAAGACTGTCAAAGAGGAAAACAATTACATGCGTCACACCCTACTCTACAACACCGTGAGCAACACTTTGGAATCAACTGGTGCTTTGAACTTCTGCACATGGATCTGGTAGGACCCATGGAAGTGGAAAGTATTGGTGGCAAAAGGTATGTACTAGTTGTGGTAGATGATTTTTCCCGTTTCACATGGACATATTTTTTACGAGATAAATCTGAAACATTTGAGATGTTTAGAAATATGTTTGCTCGCGTTGCTAATGTATTTGATGCTAGAATATCTCGTATAAGATCTGATCATGGCCGTGAGTTTGAAAATTCACAATTTACAAGTTTCTGCAATGAAAAGGGAGTATGTCAGGAATTTGCAGCACCAAAAACTCCACAGCAGAATGGAGTGGTCGAATGCAAGAATAGGACCTTGATTGAGATGGCTAGGGTGATGCTGACCTCAAAACAAATGGCGAAACGTTTTTGGGCTTAGGCAGTAAACACCGCATGTTACATCAACAATCGAGTCAACATTCGACCAGGCACATTCAAAACACCGTATGAGCTACTTAAGGGAAGAAAACCTAACCTAAAACATTTTCGTATTTTTGGGTGTGTATGTTTTATTTTAAATGATTGTGAGTATCTAACAAAGTTTGATGACAAGAGCGACAAAGGTGTATTTGTTGGGTACTCAACAAACAGCGTAGCTTATAGGGTATTTAACCTTCGCATTAAGACAATACAAGAATCTGTTAATGTTGTCTTTGATGACGTAGGTGATGTGAACAAGGAGGTGGAAGCAGAAGACGACGTATATCAAGGGGGAGTTGTTATACCTCCTGTCGAAGCCCAAACTGTTCCACCTAACACAACATCCAGCAGTGTTGAGGAACACAATGTTACACAACAGGAATCAGAAGAAGAACAAATTGAGGTTCAGGAAGTTACTCACCGCAGAGAGCCTCCGGGAAGAGTTAGAGAAAATCATCCATTGACTCAAGTCATATGAAATGTTGAGGATGGTGTTCAGACAAGACGCAAACAACCAATTAACTATCGAGAAATGGCGTGCTTGTACTCTGTGTGCTCTACAATTGATGGCGTAACATGCTTTGTCTCCAAGTTTGAACCAAAAAATGTCAAGGAAGCATTGATTGATGAGTTCTGGATAAATGTTATGTATGAAGAACTAAATCAGTTTGTTCGTAGTGATGTTTGGTACCTTGTTCCCAGACCAGCCAACAGAAATGTTATCGGCACAAAGTGGATTTTCAAGAACAAATCTGATGAGAAGGGAACAATTGTACGAAACAAAGCACGATTGGTAGCTCAAGGGTATACCCAAGTTGAAGGGGTGGATTTTGATGACACGTTTGTCCCAGTTGCAAGAATTGAATCCATTCGGTTGTTGCTTGTTGTTGCATGTCATCTCAACATCAGTCTATATCAGATAGATGTGAAGGCAGCATTTCTCAACGGCGAACTTAAGGAGGAAGTCTATGTTGAACAACCGAAAGGGTTTGAGGATCCCCACAAGCCAGATCATGTCTTTCGACTAAAGAAAGCCTTTTATGGACTAAAACAAGCACCACGTGCTTGGTATGAACATCTCACAAACTTCCTTCTCAGATACGGGTTTTTGAGAGGCGGTGTGAACCGGACATTATTTATCAAAAGGGAAGATCAACACATTCTTATTACTCAAATCTATGTTGACGATATGATTGTCGGTTCCACCTCACATAACATGCTCAATAAATTTTCAGGTGCAATGTCTACAAAGTTTGAGATGAGCATGGTGGGAGAACTCACATACTTCCTTGGACTTCAAGTTAAACAAGGAGAAGATGGCATCTTTATCTCTCAAAGCAAGTATGCCAAAGAGATGATAAAGCGCTTTAATCTTGAAGGAGCAAAGCACATGGAAACCCCCATGGGCTCTACAGAAAAGTTGACTAAAGATGATGCTGGAGAGGATGTTGACCCAACACTCTACAGATCAATGATAGGGAGTCTACTGTATCTAACATCTACTCGTCCAGATCTGATGTTTAGTGTATGTGTATGTGCCAGGTATCAAGCTAAACCCAAGGTATCTCATATTAAAGCTGTTAAAAGAATCATCAGGTATGTTGCTGGAACATTAGATTTATGATTCTTCTTTTCTAAAAACATGAATATGAGCTTGATAGGATTTAGTGATTCTGACTGGGCTGGTGATGTGGATGATAGGAAGAGTACGAGTGGAGGTTGTTTTTATCTAGGTAACAACATTGTGTCATGGCATAGTCGTAAGCAAAAATGTGTGTCCTTGTCCACTGCTGAGTCCGAATATGTTGCAGAAGGCAGCTGTTGCACACAACTACTGTGGCTCAAACAAATGCTTAGTGACTATGGCCTAGAAAACAATGATCTGGTTGTGTACTGTGACAATATGAGTGCTATAAATATTTCCAAAAATCCTGTTCAACACTCAAGAACAAAGCATATTGACATAAGACACCATTTCATTAGAGATTTAGTGGAACAAGAGGTGATCAAGCTTGAGTATGTGAAAATGGAAAACCAAGTTGCTGACATTTTTACAAAACCCTTGGATCATGAGAGATTCGTATACCTACGAAAGTCTCTTGGTCTTTGTTTTTATCATTAAACTGTGGTTTGTGCTACACCCATAACTATATCACTGCTATCTATATCAAAAGGGTGTAGCTTGCGTGTCTAACTTGCTGGTATAACATCATAGTCAACATAATCTGTATACAGACGCTTGGTATCCTTTTTATATGTTTTATGTAAACTGTGTGGCAAACAATCCAAGTAGTTTGGGGGGCACGGCGTTCGCTGCGATGATGCTACCTTACCAAAGGATTGCAACTGCGACTGCTTTTGAGGGCGAAAAGCTAGGGGCACGGCGTTCGCTGCGACGATGCACTCTACGCTAACTAACCCTTGGATTCTTGTAGTTCTACACATATTTTATTTATATAAACCAGGTTGATGTTGCAGAGATATTGGTAAAACAGAGCAAGTTAGACTGTTTTATCAACATGTTGTTATCTAAAAATGTTTCCCTCATCATCCGCAACTTGTGTTTTCTATACTGCATAATCTAGCATTGCCCTCAACATCACTTATTTCTCTCTTGATAGTGGGTTATAACTGTCGTTAGCGTGTTCTTGGGTTTTTCAAGGTGAAAGTGAAATGGCATAACTTCTTTTGACTCATGAAGACTGGAGCGAAGACCAAGTCGTGATAGGCAGTTGAGAGTTTTGTGCTAAGTGGAATTCTGTTCCACAAAACCAGGAGTCAACAACCAACTGAAGTGGTTCCACAATTCCAGACAGATATGCGGAGGACAACAACTGAACTGCGAGAATTGTGGAGACATGGGATAAACTATTGCTATATTCATGAATCCAAGTCCATGTAGTCTATCTATAAATACTAGAGTCATTCATTTAGTAGATAGAAGTTAGATAGACGTGTTTGCAGATTAATTTCGTAGTTTTAATTCTGTATGTTTCTTAGCTCGTAAGAACATACATTTAGTATTCTAGTGATAGTGTTGTGGTTATTGTTGTGCTCAATATTGTAATAACTCAACACTTGTTTTGATCATTCTTTTTGGCCGTAAGGCTTCTGTGTAGGTTATTAATTTATATAACCTACGCAAAAATATCTCGTGTCTTCTACTTTAGCTTCCGCAAATCTTTACTTAGAGTAGTTGATAAACTTTTAAAAGTGTTTGACAAATTAAGTTCTTTGAGAGCTTATAAGTGGTAAAAATAAGCTCTTGGAGCTTATAAGCTATTCAAAAAATAAGTAGCTCTACCCCAACTTATTTCTCCTTGAACTTATAAGCTGAAACAAAATTACATAAATAACCTTTTATGTCACTTTAAAAGAGCTTATAAACTCATTTATCTAAGCACCTTGACAACTTATAAGCGTCATCTTATAAGCTCTTGCAAGAGCTTATAAGTTCCAAGAACTTATAAACTCTTTAAAATAAGTTTAGCCAAACACCCTCTAAGTCTTATATTTGATATTCAATTGTGCTAGTTGTTGTCATTACATCATCAACGTCACCTATAATTGCATTTTAAGTGCATCACCAACCTTCTTTATCATCTACTCCCTCCGTTCCATTCTAGTTGGTACATTTTATTATAATAATAAATTTATTTAAATATAAAACGTGTCAACTAAAGAGAAATGTAGGAAGTAGTATAGAGGAAAACAACTTATTTTTTTCAAAAAAACAAAAATAAAAATTGCTTTAAACTGAATCGAAACCTGAGTTAATATCTAAATTGAAGAGTAAGTTGATTTGTTCAAGTTTAGATATCAATCATAGTGAATGCAATGGTTTTTGGATTGTAAAATTATTATTAATTAATATAATTATGGTGCCGAAGTTGATAGTTTCACAAACTCATTTTACTTTAAAAACTTTCTGAAAACTTATCTTTCACTTTTATTCTTAATCGTGTATGAATGCTTTTCATTATGAAACAAAATTGTAAGCATTGAAACTGCACAAACTAAAGAACATAGAGAATTCAATATCGTGGTTCAAATATAAATATTATACGTTCATAGTCTGGATATAAAGTCGAATTGAGAGTTTCTAACTAGATTGAAAATATATATATATATATATATATGTTTTTATAATAAATAAAATATTTTATAATAAATAAATCACTTATAATTTAGTTTAATAATTGGAAAACATTATTGTAACTCTATAGAAAAAATTTGGAAATTACATTTTGTAATCAAATATTTTAAGGATTAATCGCTTTGAGAATTTAGAATATTCTTGATTTGAATTTTTTACTTGTAAGCTTGAATTCTCGTAGTTATTCTATGTGAAATTGGAAAAATATGTTTTATATGTTGATTTCAAATATGTTTATTGTAAGTAAGGGTGTCAATTGGATCCAGTTGGATCGTTATCAAGTTAACCTGATAACAACCTAACATGTAAGGTCAAACTCGAACCCGATCTATTAAGAATATAATAAATCTGAACTTGAATCCAATCTGAATGCAGGTCCAAACTCAAACTCAACCTGAATCCAAACTGACATGTTTTTTTTTTTCCAGGTTGAACCCGACTTTTAATGACCCAACCTCATAACAACCCGATAGTGATCCAATCTAACACGATTGTATAAATATATTATTAATAATAATATTTCTAGATAATGTATCTATATATTTCAGGTAACCCGAACTCAACCCGAAAATTTCAAGTTCTTATTGGGTCAACCTGATAAGAACTCGAACCCAATAAAGGTCAACCCAACCCCATTAACATCGTATCGATTCGTGTCGTGTTATCGTGTCGTGTTGAAAAATGACAACTCTAATTATAAGAGACTTCTAAAATTTTGAGATTCTTGCGCTTTAATTTAATCCGTTGAAGTAGGCAGTCTTATTTTCTAAAGTGAAGCTTGCAAACATAAGACACTCTTTAGTAGGGGTGAAAATCGGGATGGGAACGACCGGGTACCCGTCCTGAAATCTCAAAGTTGTAGTTCCAAAATTCTTCGATTTTATGGTCCTAGTTCCGATCAGGACTTCAGGAGTCCCGAATCCTGAAATTAAAAAATTTTCATATCCCGATTTCAAATAAAAATGTTACGAATAGTCTTGAATTCCTGAATAGAAACAAAATGTCCTGAATTTATAAAATGAACTTCAGAAATCAGGAGTCTAACAGGAATTCAGAAATCTCAAATTTTTCAAAAATTCTAATCCCAATTCTAAAAATTCAGAACTCAGGTCAAGATCGAGAAAATCTCAAATTTCGATCTCAATCTCTCACCCCTACTCTAAAGTTGTGAAATCATTCCAATAACATAACTACCATCATGTAAATATTATGTGTATAAAATATGGACTTAACACCATGAGTCATTATCTTCCGATGATATTTTCAAATTTGGAAATAGAATTTAATTAATACTGCCTCCGTCCCGAAGTAACTTCTCATATTTCCTTATAGGTCCGTCCACAAAGTAGCTTCCCACTTTTAACTTTCTATTTTTGGCAACCTCTTACTCCACTTATTATTCAACACATCATCAATAATGTGGCCTCATTCTTCACTAACTACACACTACTCAATATATATCATCATTAATGTGGACTCTTACTCCACTCACTACTCACTACACTACACATCATTAATATGTGGACCTCATTCTCCACTAACTATACACTACTCACTACACTTTACACATTACCTACTAAAATCAAACCATTTATAAAAACGTGTGCCCGGTCGAAGTGGGAAGCTAGTTCGTGGACAGAGGGAGTATTTGATTTCTTTCATTGTAACTTTTAAGTTTTGAAATATTAAATTTCGTTCTTTTCTTTTGCGTGGACTGAATTTGAATTCTTTTGGTTTTGATGTATTGGGTTTTATGTTTGGATGTTTCAATTTTCAAACATTGGAATAATTCATTCTTATAAACTGTTAAGATGCAAACTCCGGAGTTTACTGAAAATAAAAACTAAATACTCCCTCGTTACGATTAAAATGAGACGTTATTTTTGATACATGTTTTTAAAAGAGACAAATAGTAGTGTGAATAAATGATATGAATAAATATTATTTAAAATTATATGTGCAAAAAACTATACTAAAAGAAAATACCACAATTTACATGGGACGGCATGAAAGAAAATATGTTTCGTCTTAATAATTTTTAAGAAAATATTTTGAGATATAAATCAAAACATGTAAAATTGTCCCAAAAACCTTTATTGATATAAGCCTATAACATAGTATGTGCTCATAAAAATAAAATATAATATAAATAGGGTAAATTATGTAAAATATCCTATTATGTAAGATGTACACTAAAAATATCCTAATTGTAAAATGTATAGGAAATGTACCCAAAATTACAAAAATGCCCTCAAATATAAGACACCAATGCTCGGTCAACTCTCCAGGCCAGGTGGGTCCCATGCTGCAGCAGCTTTATGTCTATCCTGCGTCAGCCCCAAGCTTTGGCCAGCCCATGTGTCGGCCATGCATTTGTTAGTCAAATAAGCACTGATTTTCATAAGGAAAAAAGTGATAAAATACATGTATAAAGTGAGAGTGAAATGGTTTGAAATATGAGAAGGGGTTGTCGCCGGGTTTTGCAAATTAGAGAGACAGAGAAGTCTTCGTGCATTTGTGGATGTACTTTCCGTGGGTTCCATATTTTCCATTCTCCAGGTAATAAAAATTTAAATTTTTTTTATTTATTCCAGCAATTAGATTTTTATAAATTCATGTTCACCTAATTTTTTCAATTTATTGTGTCTCTAGATTTTGTTCGCCGGGTTATTAAGTTCGAGAGATAAGTTTTGCGAAAAAATTGTTCAAATTGAACGAGGTTTGCAAAATTATAGATAATAATTATTGAAAATATTAATTTCATATTTTTTGTTTTAAAACTTAAGTTTGATTTACTTATTTAGGCAAGAGAAGCGGGAGAGCAACGACTTTTTTCGTTCACTTCACGTGGAAAATAATGGCACAAGAGGTAATTTATATAAAATGTTAAATATGGTTTATATTTGATAAATAGAGGTATTTATTGTGATTTATATGTGATTATGATTAAATGATGTTAAATACATGTTTAGTGTCAATTATCATGTTATTTGTTTTTATGTGATTATCATGTTAATATATTTTTAGTCTTCATTTGATTACTTATTTTGTTAAATACTTATAATATAGTTTTTTTGTTAAAAAAAAATTAAAAATATGGAAGAAATTTAAAACCCGGACGGTTTTGGTGTCGGAATAAAACCGTCCGGGTTTATGATACGGACGTCCGGGTTTTCCTTTTTTGCGACCGGATTTATGAATTTCTATTGCATTAATTTAAATAACTTCATTTATTAAATAACATATGAAAAATAATTATAATTTTCGACCTCTTCCTTATTACTATAATTTTCGACCTCTTCCTTAGTAATTGAATTAACTTTCATTTATTGTCATGTTGTTAAAAATAAATAAATAAAGTATCTAAGTATAAATTGAAAAACATAAATAAAGTATCTAAGACTAAATTATAAGCTTGAACAAATTAGATGTGTGCAAAATTATAAACTTTAACAAATTAGATGTGTGTTCCAATTTAAAAAATAAAATTGGGCATACTTATAATAACTTATATGGTGAAAAATATAATAAAATATATAAATTATAAACTAATATGATAATTATGTGAAAATGTGTAAATAAAAGGTGAAAATTTAAAAACCCGGGCGGTTCATGTGGACGACCCAAACCGACCGGGTTTTCATACATGACGTCCGGGTTTTCTTAAATAGCATCCGGGTTTTTGTAAAAAAAATAAGAACATTTAATATATAATATTTATATTTATAATTATAGGTTCTACAATTTTTGTAAACTAGAAAACAATATCAAACCAATTTTGTAAGTGTAGATTTGATTAAGTGATGATTAATTGAGTAGTTGTTTATTAAATTTTGTTTATTTCATCATTATTTAATTATTTAATTAAAATTGTTAACTAGTGTAATAGATTGATGTGTGCAAAATTATAAGCTTTAACAAATTAGATGTGTGCAAAAATTAAAAAAATAATTATAACTTATATGGTGAAAAACATAATAAAATATATAAATTATAAACTAATATGATAATTATGTGAAAATGTGTAAATAAAAGGTGAAAATTTTAAAACCCGGACGGTTCGTGTGGACGACCCAAACCGATCGGGTTTTCATACATGACGTCCGGGTTTTCTTAAATAGCGTCCGGGTTTTTGTAAAAAAAATAAGAACATTTAATATATAATATTTATATTTATAATTATAGGTTCTACAATTTTTGTAAACTAGAAAACAATATCAAACCAATTTTGTAAGTGTAGATTTGATTAAGTGATGATTAATTTAGTAGTTGTTTATTAAATTTTGTTTATTTCATCATTATTTAATTATTTAATTTAAATTGTTAACTAGTGTAATTGATTGATTTAATTTTATGAATAATTAATGATAGATCCCGTATTTGAGGCCTGAGTTTGTGTATTCGTCTATAGTAGCGAGCACCTACTATAAGGAATCAATATTAGAAACAATTTCGAAGACATTAAGACATGTAGGAGGTGAGCCTCTATTGCAGCGATTTAAGGACGGATGTTTCGGTCATTTTGTTGACTGGAGACCGGGACAGAAGTGTTCCGGCGCGCTTTCATATTTGGTGGCGCGAATGGTGGAGCCTGACAAGGATGATGACGAAGGTTTATTCTTCGTTGTGAACGGAGGTCGGTACCGTTTCGGTGTAGAGGAATACTGCTTGATTAGCGATCTTCGCTTTGGCCATTCAGATTTCGACACACGCCCTACATATGACTTAGGGCAGGTCGAGCTTTATAATGTGTTTTGCGGCAGATCCTCCGCGACAGGAGGAGCTGTACTAAAGACTTTCATGAACCTCTCGGTTGAAGATCCTGACGGTGATTTGTACCTTAAGGCAGCCCACGTGCTGTTTGCTGCCTTATTTTTGCGTGGGGCTGATAGTACAGTCAGGATCGACTCGTGGATGTGGGTGCTAGCAGACGATCTAGCCGCGTTCAGCCTATTCCCGTGGGGGGCTATATCCTTTCTTTGGATGCGGCATTATTTGAACAACATAAACTGGAATAATGTGAAGTACAATCTGTTCGGGCCATCATGGGCACTGTACGTATGGATGCTCGAGGTATTTCCATGGATGAGCCAGACATTTGGGCGATTGCGTGATGTGGAGATTCAGCCTAGATGTTGTCGTTGGAGGTTCATTTCCAGGATTCCAATTGACGTCATATACCGTATGTTTCATATGGAAGAGGTAAATTTTAATATTTATGAATATGAATTAATTTAATATCAAATAAACGAATTAAAATTAACTTTCTAATTTCTTTTCTATTGCAGAGTGAGGTGACTGAGATGACTGCCAGCGTTGATGAGCAGTTATCATGGTATTATCAGTCACTGTTGAGTATGGATCGGCGGGAGGTGTTGAATATCTTGTGGGTTCCGCCGTATAATGCATTGAGACAGGGGATTCAGCCGCCATGACGCGCACATCAGACAGACAATGCTGAGGTAGTTCACCTTGACCCACCGGTGACACGTGCACGGAGGGAGATCCCATCACCTCATGTTCGTCCAGATCGGAGCGGGTCTTCTTCCTCAACTCATAGGCGCCGAGATGATGGGAAACGGGTTAGGCCGCCGTCATCCTCCTCTTCTAGTAGTAGCTCTGGCGGGAATAGAGGCGGTCACGGATCACACACGATTACCCCTGATCAGATGGAGCAGATTGTTGAGTCAGCAGCAGAAAGGGCGGTTGAGAAATCACACAAGAAGTTATTACCGATTCTGAAGAAGTGGTTCGACGAGTTCAAAGACTCATTTCGATGCTCTCGATCACGACATAGTCCGACCTATTCTCCACATCGTAGGCCATCTCCTGCTCCAGTTCAATCTCCACCGAGAGATCCATCGCCACCGAGAGATCCATCTCCTCCGAGAGCTCCACCGGTGTCATCTCCTCCAAGAGAGCCAGAGCACAATTCATATTCAGGAGCCCGTCATTCCGTGCACGAGATCGGGCATTATTCAGCGTATGGCGACCATTTTGATATGCCGCGATCATCGGCTTTCGAGCGCACCGAGAGGTCGGATAGTGACGTTGAGGAGATATTTCCTATACAGGTCATGCCTCTTTCAGTGGTAAATCCGCCTCAGCTTTATGAACCGGGTCAGCATTATGATCAGATGCCTGCAAGACCTGCTCGCACTCGTGTGGAGGCCGCAGTTTTACAGAGTCCGTACACGGCAGAGCGTAGAACTGATGGGTTACCTCCCATTCCTCAGGATCTTCAATTGAGATATCTCAATTTTCTTGCACAAGGATCGAACGCACAAGCACGGATTCCTGAGACCAGATATGTTATGGAGGCTCGTCAATTCAACAACATACAGAACATGTCTATGCATTTAGAGGTCGAGGTATGTAATATTAATTGTTATTTACAGCACACACAACCATCAGTTAATTACTACTAATTTTATTTGAAATTTGTTTCATGTAGTATTTGGATCTATATCTCTTCTATCTGAGGCGTAGGTTGAATGCTCGGGAGGGCGTGTCTGTAGGTGTTTCAGCGAGAAACACCATCCTGGTGACCTGTGATTTTTTTGTAAGCTGAACTTATAATTAATTCACATGTTATATTATTTTCTTACTTATAATTTCTAATTATATTAATGTGTGCAGGTGAGCTTACTGAACACCTACCGCCACTTGAAGTACACTAACGTTGAAGCAGTGCGAAATCCACCTGAACTACGTAACGTGATTGAGAACTTCACGATGTCTGACTACTTGACGGGCCACGTGACATGTGTGAATCAGGCGGAATCATCAGTGCCTTGATGGGGAGCTGCTGATGTAAGTTTTTTATATTTCTACATTTCTAATTTAATATGTCGTTATTTAATAATATATTATTTTTTGCACAGATTATCATACCCTGTTGTTTGGACCGTCAGTGGGTCGTTGTTAGAGTTTGCTTGATTGATTGGATATCATATCTCTATGACTCATCCTGGTATACGAGCTCAGAGAGTGCACAAATGGTGAGGATCGACCAACTCTCGTGTATCACAGACATGTTTTGGAAGCTGTTGCTCGATGCAGGGTTCTGGTATCAGAATACTGTAGTTCCCATGAGAACCGACCCACTGCAATTTTGTGTGCTCCCGAAGAACAGACAGTTCAAGCAGGGTAAACAAAACAACCACTTGCTTAATAGTGGCCCGCTAGCACTGATGACAATCGAGCGATTCATCAGTGGCAAACCGAAGCTCCCGTATGCTCAATCCAAAGTTCCTGAATTTCGAAACTCTCGGCATGTGCAAGTCCTAGATGCAAGATCGACCATATGAGGTTGTGGATTGCTCACTATGAAAACAGTGTACACCTCATCCCTGACATGTTGTGCAGTGTATGTCCTCGATTTCTCCCGTTGTATTTCGAGCTTCAAAGATGCTTGTTCGGTAAAAATATCTTGAATACGCATAGCCGCTGTCTTCCTTTTTCTGAACCATTCCTCGATAGCTATCCTTATTGATTCAAGCATGGAACATATCGGCAATCTACGAGCCCATAACAATCTGTTGTTCAATGACTCCGCAGCATTAGACGTAAGCGTGCTATAACGACTAACGAGACACTGTGAACGAGCCCACTTCTCAGGACCTACACGCAGCAACTTTTCGTACGCCTCTCGTTTAGCAGCAGCAATTTGGGACATTCTTTTTTGAAATTCTACTGGACGATATGTATATGCTGCTCTCTGATACAACGATATGATATGCTTTCCCCATTGCTTCATCTTTCCCATAAAATGAAAGTAGCACAAACCGTGAGTTGCCTCCGGAAATACTATCTGTATAGCATTTGCTATGGACTTGTGGGCATCTGATACTATTAATGTTTGCGGTGGACAACCGTACGCACTTCTGAGACGCTGCAGAAACCAAGTCCAACTCACGTCGTTCTCTATTGGACCAACACCATATGCCAGAGGGTAAACACCCTCGTTTCCATCTTTTGTCACTGCTACGAACAATATGCCCTTGTTCCTACCTTTTAAGTGCGTCCCATCCACAACTATGACGGGCCTCATCAATAATGGAAAGGCGAGACGAGATGCTCCGAGCGCAACAAACACCTGCTGGAATCTATCGTCATAACCGACATCTAAATCAGTGATCGTTCCCGGATTAGTTCTCTCAAGCATGTAAAGGTACCCTGGCAACATCTGAAATGACTCATCATACCCACCATAGATCATCTCAATAGCCATTTGTCATGCATCAGATATAGATTCCGAGGAGAATATAAGGAAGTTTACTTTTGCTGATTGTGCTGCATGGATACGACAACATGGTGGTTTTGCTAGATTGATAGAAATGGTGCATCCAACGCCAAACTTGCAAGTTGATGAAGAAGAGGAATTGAATCCAGATGAATTGGAAAATTGGTTGGTGCCTGTGATTCCGTTGACAGATAGAGCTTCACTCGTGGCATGTGAAGAAGACCTAAGCCAATTATCAGATTTAGAGAAAGGTGCCATATATGACACGAATGATCAATTGATAGTTGCTGTCGGCATGTGGCACATGGAATGAGGCGTGCAATATCGAACATATAAGTCTGATAATACTCGATTAGTGCTTTTATGTTCACTTCCTGAGAAGAAATGCACTTTTGAGCTCCGTGCATCTGCATCCGGTGATGATACAAATAAGTCTTGGAGAGTCTACAAGTTTACTGATAAACATACGTGCATCATGGCATTTGACTACGTTCCTCCAACAAGAGTTCACTCAAAGGTTGTGGCTACGTACTTTGCGAAGAAGATTCGTCGTGATTTTCAGATAATTAAACCGAAGGGGATGATACAAGAGTTGCAAGAAGAGTTTGGAATTCATATTAAATATGAATTGGCGCTGCCGAATTAATTTCGTCAATGTCATCATCTTCACAATCTCTATGCACCGAACCAGACGGAGCATCATCTTCATTCATGGGAGCTCGTAAAGGAGATTGCGGCCATGCCCGCCATGTACCAGGCGGAACTTCTTCGATATTAATGTCACCAAACCAACCTGCTACCTCCGTCTGATTAACAAACTCACCTCCATCTTCATTTTGAGTATTATAGTGCTGCGTATCATAGGCCGAAGTCCCCATGAAATCCAAACTTCTACTCGAAGATCCCACATCATGTGTCTCATTAGTAATATCCACATACACCACTGGACTCCACTCATCGCGAATCAAAAGATTGAAAGAATCATCATTACAAATGCGACGTTTACTACCATCATACGAAGATATCCGGTAAATCTCAAAATTTGTACTCATTCCAATATCATGCAGCATATGTCGTATATTATACCTCAAATCTTCAATCCGAGCAGGGTCTATGGTAACAGGAGTGGACCATTCGTTACCGCCAACGTACACATTGTCTTCCCAAAATCCATTGTACCTTACGTTTATGTACTTCCATCCGTCCATCTGAACAATAAATTACATATTTAGAATCAGAATATAATCAAAATACCAATTTAAAAAACCCGGTCGCAATATCTATCGCCGAACACAAAACCCGACCGTGAAAAGTTATACCAGAACTTACCACGACCGGGTTTTCATTTTTTTTGTTGTTTTCAACTTCTTATGTTATGTTCTTGCTATATCATGAAAATCCTGGCGTCACAGTTTGTATAAATGATAAAACCCGGACGTTTAAATGTAAAAAGGTCGTGTTTGCAAACAAAACAACAGGATTTTTAGAAAAATTCATGTTTTCACGACAGGATTTTAGCTCATCAAATTCATAACACATTATTCTTTGAAACTACAGGTTTAAATTTAGCATTACCTCTTTGGTTTCCCCAAATCAGCACGCGGCGTGGTTTTCTACTTCTCTTCTTCTTCTCCTTCTCTTCTTCTCTCTCTCTCTCTCTCTCTCTCATGTATTTTGCAGTAGTGAAATTCACTTTCAAATGATAGAAGACATATGTGGATAAATGAAAGGATGAGAGATATAAAGTGGTTCAATTATTCACTTTATATCTCTCTCTCACGTATTTTGCAGTAGTGAAATTCACTTTCAAATGATAGAACACATATGTGGATAAATGAAAGGATTAGAGATATAAAGTGGTTCAATTATTTAAGACAATTCATCTCTCAATTATATTTAATTTCCTGCTCCAATTACGTAAATTTAATGTGTTAAAAACACGTGTTAAAACCAATTTAATTTCTCATATAGCATACATTAGTTTAGTAATGTTTTACCCATTAATTATATAAGTTTATAGCATACGTATGATAGCACCCAATTTAATGGGTAAAATAATGAGTAAAATAATGGGTAAAATAATGTTATCATACGTAATGTTAAAACCAATGGGTAAGTATATAATATATAAGTTAATGTTATCATACGTAATATTATATGCTATCATATGTATGCTATCATACGTAATGTTAAAACCAATTTAATTTCTCATATAGCATAAACTTATTAATAAATTATTTACGTAATTTCTCATATAGCATACATTAAATTGAAGTTAAATTGGTTTTGGGTGCTATCATATGTTAACACATTAATTTCCTGCTCCAATTTACTTTATCATACATTGGTTTTGTCGTCTTTAATTTTCTGCATATTGTATTCGTAAATTGCTTATGTAATAATCTGAATAGCTTTCACATTTGCTAATTTGTTGAATTTAGTATTTGTGTTCAAAAAATTCACAATGATTAAATCAAATTATTTGTCAATCATTACATTGCTTTTAACACATTTTATATAAAACAAAAGGAGACTAAGGGTAATTTAGGAAGTTCAATATAAAATTGGGTATTTTTCATAGAGAACTTACAAAAGGAGCATTTTTCATTTTTAGTTACAATATAGGGTATTTCTCATATAGCACCCATATAAATATTACTCTATCTATAAAATTGTTATTCAATTAATTTTTCTTCTATTTTTGTTAAGCGGATCCCTTCACTCAAAACACGCAATTTAATAAATCCAAATTTCACTTAATTTACAATATATTTAAATTAGACTACTTTCTTAATAATTCTAAGATGCGTTTGATAATAAATATAAAATATTGGGTGATTGGCGAAGAATGCCCTATTACGTAACTTAGGGATGGAGAATACCCTCTTTTGTAAATCTATACCAAAAATGTCCAGAAAGACTATTATACCCCTGATTATTTGTTTATTTTGGTTTTTGGAGAAAACAAACTTTTAAGTATATCGGCTGGAAATATTCCTCGTACCCTATACTGAATCCCTTTATAGGACAGTGGGTCTGGTCTACAACAATGCCACGTACTAAAAGTTTCGTATTCTCTAAATAAACCCTTTAAGATATAAGTTTTAATTAATTTCAAACGACTATTGGATCAAGGTATGTCAAGATGATTTCAATTAATAAGATGCTCAAAATAATTTAAGATGGGAGTAAAAGACTAAAAGAAGGAAGGTGTTCATATTAAATCAAAATCTGGTCGGTGAACAGTGACCGGGTTTTGAGACCAGAACCGACCGGGTTTTTAATATGTACCGACCGGATTTTTGTTTTTCACGACCGGGTTTTTATGAAAATTTTTGAGCATATTACTTATTGAAATTGCATGTTTTGAGTCAAATCTTGGCATTAACAGGCGCTTCGAAAATGGTATCAGAGCCCTAGGTTTATTAAGGAATTGTATTTATTTATTGCATTTAATTATTTCCTGACGGAGGAGACTCCAAGAAAATATGGATCCGGACGCTTGTCCGAGATGCTTTGGTTACAGGAATTTTCTCCAAATATTGGAGATTATGAATAGACAGCACCAAGAGAAATTTTTCTTTTGGGCTTCCAAGTTGGACGAAAGGATTCATAGTCCTGTATCCGGAGATGAACAGTCACGGATCATCACTATGATGCGCAGATACCAAGATCTGCAAACAGGAAATCTCTCTCTACAAAGAGAGGTACACCAGCAAATGGAAAGGGGACATTCAACCCATTTCTAATGAGTCAAGACAGGAGGGAGACCCCGGCCTTCCGAGAAATCGATCCCGACATATCAAAATTCTCGGTTGATTTAAGGGAGATCCAGAAGACGGTACAAAATTACGGCAACCGCCTAATTAATGTACCCCAGGAGATGAAAAGAATATCTATCCAACAAGATGACATTCTAACCATCTTGAAAGATATTCAAAGTCGAGTTGGCAAATTGGAGAACAGATCTCTTCCCGAAAGAAGGAAACAGATGCTATTCCCCGAAGGGCCAAAATATCCTTTACCCGTGAAGGATAAAGGAAAAGATCCTCAAGTGGAAAGATATGTACGATTATTTCAAGGGGAAAAATCATGAGTAACCTTGAAAGAATCGGACTTGAAGATCTACAAGAGTTAGCAGAATCTTTTGCTAACATGAAAATGGTTGATCTCAAGATGAACCAACACCAGGTGGCGCACATCAGGGAGGGAAACGCTGCTGTACCATTAAATCAGCAAGTACCACCACCACCTGAAGAAGTCATGAGAGAAGCTCGTGATTTCCATGCTGGACCCTCATATACCTCGACGGTACCAGACGAGGCCATACTGATGGAGAGAACCAGAAGGAGACGACAACCCCGAATCCAAGATTCACCGGTTGGAAAGGCCACCCTGGATCCCATCCATCCATATGGCGTAATGCTTGATCTTGATGAAGTCAGTTTCAAAGATCGAGAATCAGTGATCGACGAGTGGGGAGGAGCAATGCGGATTGCAGCAGCTACTCTCGACGTTAACAAAGAAGGACTGGTCAAGATTCTTGAAACCAGTCTCGCAGGCGTAGTAAAAATCGCATGGGAAGGATTACACCTCGAAGTAAGAAATCAATGCTTCGAGGTAGAATCCTACTCGGAGATTATCCGAAGAATGAGTGTCCTCTTCAAGGACCATTTCATAGGAGAAGGATATTACGAGGGATTCGATAGAGAGAAAAGAAGAAAGTATCTATTGGCGTTATATAATCTAAGACTCACAGTCTTGGATCCAAAGGCGCTCAATAAATTTCTTCAACTCTTTACGATCTACCAGCATCAGTCAAAAGCTGATGAGACTATCGCGAAGGAAATTTTCTTCTTAAAATTTCCAAGCCCATGGAAGGAGATGATGATAAGAGATTAGATCCCCAAGGGCAGTGATAGCATCGCCAAGAGGATGTCTTATGTACATCAAAAGCTTTCAGAGTGGTGTCAGCAAGCCACTGCTCAGAAAAACCTGAAGAAGCTGCGAAGAATCAACAAAGCAGTTCACCTTAACTGTGAAGACAATGATCTTCCAGTTGTTATTGGAGGCGAGCCATCAATAACCAAAAGACGAAAGAATAGGTACCAACCCTATTCCAAAGAAAGAAATCCAAGAGGACGATCTTGGAAGCCAAGGACGATGTGGTCTAGACAGAAGGCTAGATCATACAAAACTGGACAAAGAAGCGGACCAGCTAGAAGCAGGGGTTCGTTCCAAGGATCCAGTTCAAGAACTCCAGCAAAGAAAACTTTTAGAAAAGCTCATACCAGAGCTAATGAAAGTTTTAAAGATTGTAATTGCTGGACCTGCGGAGCCAAGGGGCATATTTCAACAAATTGCCCAGATAACGAGCAGAGAGGCATGCGAAGGTTCGAGTCTACTCCGGACATCGAAGATGCCATATACTACCAAGAATTGGTTCAAGTATACCAGTTTGAAGATATACCCTCCGACGAGAGTATATATGAGCAAGAAGAGATTCTTAGTAGGGATGGAGATTCTGATGGATCTACAGAATCTTCAGACTGAAGCTGAGTCTTGTCATCAGGAGAAAGAGGATCGAACTGGATTTTCCAGTCGAACGATGATCTCGCCAAACCTGATCGACAAAATCATGAAGAAAACCTTGAACATTCAGAAGTATCAAGGTTTTAATGCCAGCAACCTAGACGAAGTTCTAAGGAATTTCAGTTTGGGAAGAAGGAAACATCATATCGTCTACGGAATCACTAGACGAGAGATGTCGCTTCCGATCGAGTTTACGGGGAATCAAGTGGAGATGCAATTGATCCCAGCAAGCGACATACGTGAGGATTTGGAGAAACTTAAACCAGAAATTGCCGAGAAGATGAGATGGATTCATATCGGGGCAATTCAACTGGTTCTCAAATCCACGATGTTCACAGGAATTGATGCTCCAATCGACATAGCCATATGTGATAGGAGAATCAGAAACCTACAAGATTCGGTGATGGGAACCATCACGGGGAATCTTTGTGCAGGCCAAGTTGTGGGGATTGTATATCCTAAAATTGCATACAATCTCAACGACTCGGGTTTTAGTAAAGCTCTGACGCTATATCAGGACTTCAAGAGGAAGGAGTTATTGGATGAGGGGAATACACCTTATTCGATAACATATCAGATTTCGTATGCACTTTCCAACTCCCATCATACGGAGTTATTCTTGGGAAAGCCTTTTATCGAAATACCTGATATCTTCAAGAAGGTGACTACAGCAATTGGTCCCGATAGAATGGAGATTCCACAAAGGAGGGAGGTCAACATTCGAATTCAAGAGAGGCCAGTCATAAGACATGATCAAAGTCTTAAGATAAGCTCAGGAAGACTATCCTTCCAAGGAGATAGAATTATATCTCAACCCTTTGGGAGGAAACTTATCCAAGAAAGTCAGCCCCAATTCCCAGGGAATCCTCAAGTTTCAGTCAATCTGAAATGTCCAGAGGGATGGAGAGGGATGACAACTAGATTTGATGCTACAAGATGGGAAAATAATTTTCCATGTAGTGTCTTATATTATCTCCAGCAGCCGGAGGTTAACCATTACAATGGAACCCTTGACCTAGGGGGTTTTATGGTAGAAGTTAAAGGCAGAGCAGGACGAGAAGATGTTCTGATTCTAGGGCGGGATTTTTTGGAAAGATTCAAGCCCTGGAAACCGATGGACCAAGGGATGATGATTACGATAGAAGAAAGACGACTCCTAATCGTATGACAAGCCCTTTCTCGATATACATTCCAGTGGGAGTGTTATATGAACAATATAAGGCAGAATATTTCTCGGCCTATATTGATTCAGGTGCAGGAATATGCACAGCAAGGAGGGGAATTTTCCCAGCAGAAGTTGAGGATACTTTACCTCAAATTGCTGGCAGAGATTTCTCTAAAAGAATTTTACTCTTATCCAAAGGAGTAAAAGAAGTGGAAATACTAATTGGAGGCGCGGGTCAAACACCTTGGTATAAGGTTAAGACTCCACCAATTTATTTCCATGATACGGGAGCTGATATTCTGTTAGGAAATAATTTCCTACAGATGTTCAAACGATACACGCAGGACAATGAGCAAAGAAGATTAGTGTTCACAACCAATTGTGAGCATAAAATCATTGTTCAGAGACTGAGGAAGGCGTTTAATCGACAGATTCCCGTAGCCTTTCGCAGCAAGCGTGGTGATATGAATGATGACGGCAAACTTCGTCATCCAAAGATGAAGGATCAAAGAAGATTTAGCGAAGCAGTGCTTAGCTGCATTCGGGAGAATGATCTTCAAGAGGAGGAAATCCAGATCCTTAAAGCAGCTTTGATTTCTAACAAAGAAATTAGGGTTGAAATGCAGGTGTCCCTTGCCGATGTCAAAAGAAAGATCTCGAGATGCTACAATGAGAATCCTTTGGCCTGGTGGGAGAAGAACCAACTCAAAGCAACCTTAAAGGTGAAGCCGGAAAGGGTGCATGAGTTCGTGAGATTCAGACCTATCCTAATGAACTTAATTGATCAGAAGG
Source organism: Leonotis leonurus (assembly GCA_026898415.1). NCBI lineage: Eukaryota > Viridiplantae > Streptophyta > Magnoliopsida > Lamiales > Lamiaceae > Leonotis > Leonotis leonurus. The sequence continues at coordinate 878,601 of JAPKLX010000090.1, read as the reverse complement.
ATATGAGAATTATTATCAAGGAACATCTTGATATGAAGTTGATTGAGCCGGCTAGTTCACCTTACAGTAGCCCTGGGTTTCTGGTAAGGAATCATGGTGAGATCAAGCGAGGTAAACCTAGACTTGTCATTAATTACAAAGGGATTAATGATATTCTAGAGTTTGATGGATATTTTATTCCAAGTAGAGATCACCTTATTAACTGCATACGCAATGCTAAGGTCTTCTCAAAGTTTGATTGCAAGTCAGGTTTCTACCAGATTCGCATGGAAGAAGAAAGCAAAAAACTTACAGCTTTCTCAACACCACAGGGGCATTTCGTTTGGAACGTAATGCCAATGGGGTTAGCTAATGCCCCCCAGATTTTCCAGAGAAAGATGGATAATCTTTTTAAAGATTATTTTTCTTTTATGTTTGTCTATATTGATGATATACTTATAACATCAAAAGATATGGATGAACATATCAAACATCTTGATTTATTTGCAGATGTTTGTTATAAAGAAGGATTAGTGCTTTCAGAGAAGAAGGCAGTAATTGCGACCCAAAAAATGGAGTTTTTGGGAATAGAGATCGATGAGTCTGGAATAACTTTGCAAGATCATATTGTGCAGAAGGTCCAGGATTTTCCAGAAACATTAAAAGAGAAGAAACAACTTCAGAGTTTTCTGGGAGTTGTTAATTTTGCAGGAATGTTTATCAAAGATCTTGCGAAACACAGGAAGGTCTTTAGTAATCTACTAAAGAAAGATGTTCCGTTTATATGGACGGAAGAACATCGACAAGGAATGAAAAAGCTAAAGGAGGAATGTAAAGATCTCCCAAAGCTTTCTATTCCACAAGATGAGGATGATCTGGTCCTATATACAGATGCAAGTGATCATTGGTGGGCAGCAGTCCTCATGAAGATCACTCCTTATGGAGAAGAACCTTGCAGATATTGTAGTGGTTTATTCTCAGAAAATGAGGCCATCAGATGGCATATCAACGAGAAGGAATTCTTTGCAGTAGTAAAGGCTTTTAAAAAATGGCCTTTATTTTTATTAGCAAAGAAATTTACTTTAAAAGTTGATAATACCCAGGTTAAAGCTTTCCTAAGAAATAACATAGCCTCAAAACCTGAAAATGCTAGGTTACTTAGATGGCAAGCTTTATGTCAATATTATATTTATGATATCGTCGTGTTAAAATCTCATGAAAATATTCTTGCAGATTTTCTAACAAGAGATGGAGCCAGCTGAGGTTAGATCCATCATGATAGCCCAAAAGCATCTCCGAGAAAATTTGGAAATGCTCTTGGAGGAATGGGACGAGTGCGTTCTCCATGCCGATCAAATGGGGAAGATGCAAGCTACCGATAAGACGAAGGTCTCTGGTAGAATACGAGCCAGTATGCTGACCAGTACTCAGTTATGGTCGGCTCTGGAAAAGCCAATCCTGCGGGCTTCCAGAAAACCTCTGGAGATAGCAGAGTTTCGTGTTCCGGCACCTAAACCGGTAGATGGGGATTCAAATACCCCTCTAGCAAGTCCTAAGCTGGTGGAGTCTGAACTACTAGCCCAAGGAAATGATGATGCTAAGACTTCACCGTCTGAACCATCATGTCAACCCTCCACCTCTGGGGTAAAAGAGGGAGAGATTAGCCTCAGGCCTATGACAGGCAAATCTGAGTCTAATACTAATTTGATTATTTTCTCTTCTGCTGAACAGGCTTATCAAGCGAGCTGGGAGAAATTACTCACAAGAACAGGTATTAATCCTAGTAATACTAGGATTGATGGCTCGGGGAAATATCCAAGGGTATGGATGCTGCCCGGATCAAAACCCCAAGATGTCAAGCAGTGGTATGAATTTGGGGCCCTTGCCTCAGTTTATACTACGTCCCCAGCGTTTCCTGAACTTAAAGGTCTACCCCGATGGATCCAGGAAGCGGTTTATGATACCTGGGCAAACAACGAACAACTTTGCCGAGGTGATACATTGGAGCTGTATTTCATAAGTGCAGCCCCAGAACCTGCAGGAAAGGGGAATCACGAAGCCTTCCATTACATAAGGTTAAGAAGACCCCGAATGGATGCCTTCAACCAAATCAAGGCACCAACTAGTGAAATTCCAATGATCGCCGCAATCTCAGATGACCAAATAACAACGAGGCGAGCATGGGGATTATGGGTCTGTCTTACAGAGATGGACAAAGTCAAGTTTACATTCAAGTTCTTTCAGAACTCAGCGAATGGATCATTCCTGTTAAATACTATGACAGGGAAGACAACCAAGTTTGCAGAAGAGGCTTTTGAGAGAAAAAGAACTCTTCTGTGGGAAAACAAGATGGCGATGAGTAAAGAAACCCATCGCAAGTTCTGCAATATGGCTCATGTTGGACATTGGGCGTCCAGGATATGTTCAGATTGTCCAGCCCAACGTGAACCTGAGTTCGGAAAAGGCTTCTTACCTAAACCAGATAAGAAGAAGTTTCGAGCCAACGAGTATGAGGAGATGAAGACTCCTCCAAAAGGAAAGGCTCCAAGGGGCCCTCCAAAAAAGACAGATGGCCGACAGAAATAAAACGGTCATGTGAGGATAAAGCAGAAGATGCTTTCAGAAAAGAAAAGCATCTGATAAAGCAGCACCCACCAAAAAGAAAACGACAATGGTGGGTGGAAGAAAAAGACGTTCCACCATAAAAAGAATCGTCGGTGGAATAAAGTTAAAAGGACGGACCACTAAATTCAAAAGAAGGGGTCTGACCAATACAAGATGTTTGCGTCGGCAGCCTTATCAGGACCCAGCTTCACGTGAAGAAGCATTATAACAAAAGATAAGGAATCCGAGGCAATAATGAAGGAATAGGAGGCTTCCAGCTTCCTATATAAACAAGCATTTGGAGAAAGGGGAGATCATCGAAAATTTTCTATCTTCTCTCCAACAATAAACATTGTTTTCCTTTCTGTTTATGCGAGTAGTTTCTATTTCCGCTACCATAGGTAGCTAAACAAGTTAGTCTCCTCCCTAAAGGAGATCTAATTAGTATGTAATATATATTTATAATTCCTTAATAAGATTTGGGCTTTTGTTCATCATCTTCTAGATTTATATTTTCCTTATTTTTACCAACAAACATACTTATACGCCCCGGGTAGGAAACGAACGAGGGCTGTGCTGTGAGCTGTTGAAGGAGTCTGCGTCTGGAATCCATAAGGTGCTCCTGGTGGTTGGACGAGGTCCCTAAAACTTCCGGTGGATACGACCCGACAGCTTATCGGTCAAAGAAGGTATAAAAACTTGGTATTAATATTGAATTTATACGGAAGTGTGATGGGCCTGATAATTGTTGTTTGAAATTAAACATTAAAAAGGGCTTTATTTGGATTAAAATGAGAAAAGGGTATAATGGTCCAAAACACATGTTTTGGGCACTTTTGGTACATATTTACACAATAGGATAGTTTACATCCTAAAGTTAGAGAATGGGGTATTTCGCACAATTAACTCTAAAATATTTATAGAAATTAAAGTGATTGGTGTTAGAAATGTATATTATTAGTGGAAGTAAAAGAATGTGCGAAGAGTGGTTTTAAGGAGTAGTGACATAAGTTGCAAAAGTGAAGGGAAAAAAAATGATTATTAAAGGTTGAGAATGATAGTTATCTATAGAGATACAAATGGTTAGGTCAAATTGTCATTGTTATAAACTTTTTGCTTAAGATGGATTAGATAAGTCCCACTTTCCACCACTATTAGGGGCACTCTTCAATTACTCAATCAAATCAATCCCATCAAAATCTTATCCCTTTCCATGCATTATAAATCTAACATTCTACAAGCTTAATTCATATGCATCTCTATTGTTTTTCCATCACTAGATTACTTGCTGTTTTTGTCTTCAAAAAAAGCCTTCCATTTAGCACCAACTCTTGCGATCGGTAATGATGTCAATACTATCGTGTCAAAATTCCTACTACATGTTTAGTATTGATGATAAATGTTAAAACAATATGCCGTCCCAATTATGACGGTGAATTCTTTTGGACATGATAATTAAGTAGTGCATATTTAGAATATAAAATAATGATAAAAATATATACTCCCTCTGTTCCATTTATATTGGCACATTTTATTATCATAATACATTTAGTTGAATATAAAATGTGCCAAGATAAATGGGACAAAGGGAGTATTTTTTTAAACTTGTGTGTAATAAATGTGCCTTAAAAAGAAAATGATTCATCTTACTTAACACGGCCCGAATAGAAATACGACTCATCTTAGTGGCCTGGAGACACGGAGTAATATATAATATTTATCTCCTTATTATTGGCTTGTTTCATTTGGACCCTTAAATTAAGAAATGATATAAAAGATAAAAGTAGAAGGATCCATAACTTTTAAGAGTTATTTTTAAAAACAAGCCAAAAATAGTAAAATAATCCTTAAAAAAAAACGGGATATAGTCAATTCAAGAATATATTAGAAAATTAAACTTCTAATTATGACGTATTTGATATTTTTAAATCTTACTTATCTTGACAAATCAAATATTCAATCTTCCTCTTTTAGAAAGAAACACGGGTCAAAATTTTTAGCTGATCAAAACTTTAGAAATGTATCATACGAGTCATTGATTTAAAATATTAATGATTTGTGTAAAATAGTTGGATTATATATGAGAATGTGAAAATTTGGGTGAATTTCAAGTATTTTGGTAAAATATTTAGATATTGATAAAGGTGTTCAAAGAACCGAATTATAATCAGACCGTAACTGTCGGTTTTGGAAACCGTAACGGTAATCGTATGTGACAGTTCAATTTTGAACCGTAACCATGTAGAGGACGGTTCAATATCAGTTTCAAAAATTTGGAACTATGAACCGACGGTTATGAAGTGTAACCATCGATTTGGAACCGTATCTTAATTTTATTACTTAATTTAATTTATTTTTTATATTATAAAGATTTATTTTTATAGTTACCTTTTTATAATTCATAATAACTTTAACTTATGAATATATTAATAATTAAATAAAATAAATTTTAAATAGATGAGAGTCTAATTAAACCTAGTATTATAGATCAAAATAATTAACTTTTTATTAGTGTTTATCTTATATTGTTATATTTATGGATAATTGCCGCTAAATACATACATTAATCATCATTTCTGGTATTGCACATGAACTATAAAATATGCTCCACAATACATCAACTACCATTTTTTAGCTAATTAATACATCAAACTACTTTTGGTCAAACTATTGCATGCGTGGACCCGAATAACACACATATATGTGCACATCAGTTTAACACGACGCCGTTATGACTTAATATAAACGACGTCGTTTCTTTCTCTCGGATAATCGCTTATGCACCTTCACTAATTCTCTTTTACTCTCTTAGTGAATCCGAGAGAAAGAAACGACGTCGTTTATATTAAGTTAGTACAACATCATGTTAAGCTGGTGTGTACATACACATGTGTTATTCGGGCCAACGTATGCAATAGTTTGACCAAAAGTAGCTAAAAAATGTTAGTTGATATATTGTGGAACATATTTTATAGTTCATGTCCAATAACATAAATTGTGGTTAATTTATATATTTAGGGGCAATTATCTCTTATATTTATGTAGATTAAATTTTTTTTTTCATTTCATTAATATATTAATATTTAATGTGTTATTCAAATATATATTCATTAGATACTACATTAAAACCTTATAAATTTTAATTAATTATTAACATTTTATTAATATATCAGTATGAGTATTCTATATAATTAATATTAAATAAAAAATATTTACGTAGTTATTCTAGTATAACATTAGAAAAGTAATTATATGATATGCAATTAAATGATGATATGCAATTAAAATTTTAAAAAATTTAAATATAATATTATCAATGTTTTGGAAGGTTCAAAATCGTAACCAGAACCGTCCTACACGGTTTTGTTCCAAACCGTTATAGCGACGATTCACGGTTTGGAACAAAACCGTGTAGGACGGTTCCGGTTATGATTTTGAACCTTCCAAAACATTGATAATATTATATTTAAATTTTTATCCAAGATAAAACTTATCAATAAGAGTAGTCTAAGACTGAAAATCTTAGTATTAGCTATATCCTACATAGTTTTTAATCAAATATTTAATGTTATCTTGTAAACCAAAAATAAGATAATTTAATCTCTGGGTTTAATCTTATCAACCAAACATTCAATTTTAAATTTATTTTTAAAATGTAATACTCTCGTATTATAATAGATTTGAATATTAACTTTGATTTTCCCTAAAAAAATCTTATTATGAGGAGAGAATTATTTCATCATATATGTTGAATCAAACTATTTTCACTCATTAATATGGGACAACAACGCAACTATAACATTTTGTTGCCAATACTTAAAATTGAGGTCCATATGCAAAATTAATCATCAAATAAGATTTGATTTGCATTCTTCACAATGAGAGATGACAATTTATCTTTGGTATCCGATCATAATAGAGGTGGATTTGAGAGACATACTTAATTCTTCTAATCACACATTGAACTTTTAAAAGATCACATCAAAAGAGACTCAAATAAAAGGAACAACAAGTTAGTTATTCCTATATTGAAAATTTAAGAAATTCCATCAAACGAATACTTCAATAAAACTATATATAATTTCATCTATAACTAAACTAACTAATTCCTAAATTAGGTTTGTTAACTCAAAAGAATTTATTGAATGAGTTAAAATTAATCATTTTAATTAAATAGGACCGAATAAGTGAGTTGATAGATTTGCGGCTAATCGGCTCGTCCGATTAGTATTTTAAAACATTATGCACTGACAGGTACCCAATGAATGATGGGTGACAGATACTCGATAAGGGGCGGGTTTGCGGATACATGTATACTCATGTTTCCCGTACCCAATTGTCACCCTTGTACACAAGATGCTACAATAACGAGCATGTACATTTACGGGCTTTCATAATTTTGATTTGTATATTCATAATGATGCGATGAATTAGGGCTTTCTCAAGATATGTTTTCAGATGTTGCTGCAATTACAACCTATTTTTATCTAATGGATATAAAATACTCATGTGTGTAGAACTCGGTGCATCAATTGCTGGTGCAATGACAAGTATTTAATACGGGGATCGTGATATAGTAGTGGTGAGCCACAAAAGCTATGTTTCCTATTATGTTAGGAAGTGTTTTAATACATCATCATATCCATGCACTTAAGATTTATGTCATATTGATTCTCCTCAAGTAGAGCTGGCAAAAACGGCCCGAACCCATAGGCCCTTCCAAAAGCCCGGGGTTTGGGCAAATATCGGCTTGGGAAAAGGAGGCCCAAAAAAAAACGGGCCTAAAAAGCCCGGCCCAAAATAGCCTTAAGCCCGATGGGCTTTGGGCTAAAAAGCCCGGGGTTTTCGGGCTAAAAAGCCCGCCCGATAATATAGGATAAAATACTATTTTTTGCAATTTTTATTTAATTTAAATATCATTGTAATATTTATATTTTTTATAACTTTGATAGAAAATGAATAAAAGACTTTTAAAGTTTTAATTATTTATTAGGATTGTTATATAATTTAAATTATAATCTTGTGATATTTATATTTTATATTTTTTCATTATTTATTCATAATTCTATTAATATTTAAAGATATTAATTGTATAGTTTAATCTTACGTAGTAAATATCAATTTTTTTTTTAAAAAAATATTTTTATTTTATATGAATTGACGTTGGGCCCGCTCAAGAAAAAGCCCGCCCGCCCGCCCGCCCGAGATTTGGTTGGACCTTACATTTTAAAGCCCAAATATATTTGAACGGGCCTGGACGAGCCTCATAATTATTAAAAGCCCTATGGGCCGGGCCCTGCCCGCTACTTTTGCCGCCTCCACCCTCAAGTATGTTCAATTTATAATTAAACAGAAAATGTTAAGTAATTAAGATATTGAAACCAAAATCAATACAGTTTTAAGGGTAAATATAATTATAATTAACGACTCAAAATAAACCTACTAAAACGGGTCTGGGCCTATTAAGTACAAGCCCAATCCATTACCAGCCGAATTATGAACCCTAAACCCAGATATTTGTCAAATTAGGGGAATTTGCTTCTCCATTCCCGCTTCTTCCGCGCCAAATTCCCCTCATCTCAAAATTTCAAATGTTTTGTCCAAAATCAATAAGTCGGAGAAATTCGAGTCGATTTTGGAGAAAATGCCGCTATGGTTCGGGATAGTAGTGGCGATGTCAACAGCAATTCGTTCGCGAAAACCATATGCTCAATCTGCTTCGAAGATCTGAAACCGGTTGTTGAAGATCTTCAAGCAATCACCGTTTGCGGCCACGTCTTTCACGAGCTCTGGTCAGTCCCATTTCACTGTTTCCTTTTCTTTCGGATTTGTTCCGACTTTGATACTCGCCTGCTGAAGAATGTTTGGAGATCATGTTATTGCATTGACTCCGGTGATCTTATGTAGAGATTTTACTTAAAACTTAATTCAAATAGAACATTACACATCATCTGTTCTATCTCTTTAATCTAAAAAAATTATGCATATAGTGATGAGTGAGCCTGAAAATATAAGTGTTAAAGTTATTATCCATTTTGATATGCATTTGTGTGGAAAATCTCTTAGTTTTCCTGATTTGGGAGCTGACAGTTCATGCATGAGAATGATTTGATCATATTTGAAAGTTACGAAGTCTTTCAGGTTAATGATAATTAGATCCTCTATTCGAGTTCTGCCCAAACCTGACATTTTGTATTAACTGAAAACCATAGCCTTCAACAATGGTTTGAGTACTGTCCCAATCTGAAGAAGAGGTGTTGTCCTATATGCAAACAAGCCTGCACCAACTCAAATGTCGGGCGCCTTTATTTCCAGTCAACTGGTGATCCAAGTGATTGTAGTTCTCAAAAGCCACGTGATTGTGAAGAAAATCCCGAGGAATTGCAGAAAGAGGTCAAGAGGTTGGAAGGAAAAGTTGCGGCTCTGTATTCTTCTCTGGAAAAGCAACAGAAAGACTTTAAGGATGTTAAAGATGAGGTAATTCGTTCAACTTTTTCTGCAGTGATTTTTGTAATTAAGGATAAATGGATATTTTCTGGTTGTTGAACTTCATTGAGTGGAAATTTATTTCAAGCTCCGAGTTGTGGCTGTCCTACAGATTTTCGTTGCCCTACCTTGCCTGTCTAACCTAATATTTGAATTGATGGAGTGATGGTAAATGAAGGCTTTATATTTGCGAATTGGCTTTACCATCCTTTACAATCCTAGCAACTCTAAAGAAAATTCAGAAATAAGACACAACAGATTCGACATTATATATATATTTAATCCCTATTTTCACCGCAGAAAGTGTTAGCATACAGTCAAATTATTTCCCTTCTAATGCTGAACGTTTCTTTAGCTACTCATGTGCCGCGAGGAATTCAAAACTGAGGTGACTCTGAAAAGTGAAGCTCTAATTCAGACAGCATCCAGTAGGGAGTTGCTTCGTGTAAAATCTGAGGTAAGCATTATATTTCTGCGTCATTGGGATGTGATGGATATTTAGCAAATTTGACTAAGATTTCTCTTACGCTTGACTGTTCCCTTTCGCTTTAGTTTCTGAGACCACAAAAAGTTCGTTAAGCCATTGGATCATTTTGCAGGAGCTTAACAGATCAACTTTGGAGTGCAAGAGATATAAAGAGAAAAATATGGCTTTAGCCAGGGAGCTTGCAGCGTTTAAACTGTAAGAAAAGGCTGAAAAGCTCATCTTGCATATACAATTTTCTACGCTTTACAAAGAGATCTTGTTTCTCACCGATCCTTTTTCATTTTGTTACAGGGCCTATGATATGGACTTGAAAGAAGATGATGCCATGAAACTTGCTTCACTAGGAAATGAAGGTGGTAGCGGAGAAGGAAATTATCTTCTGATAAAATCCTTGGACTGTCATAAAAGGTTCTCATTTATGAGCAAAGTTCTCTATTTAATTATTTGGCTTCCAATATACAAGTTTCTTTCTATTAGACAGCCTATTGTCTCTAATTAATAGAGCAATGTAAAATTAATTGTAGTTGGAAATAGGAATGAAATTGGTATGATTTTTACACGTGGCTGTACTTAATTCAACTCAGAATGAGGATTGACCAATTTCATTTCTCAGCCGGTTAGGAGTTTTTAGAACTGTTCCTACATACCTTTATTCCAGTGAAAGACCTCCGGCCATGAATAACATTGAAAATTAATTCGAATGGTATCTCGGTTATTGAGTAGGGCAAGGTTTTTAGCTTCAGAGTAGCAAATGCATTGCTTTCTTTCTTTTTTCATTCGTCCATCTACTTGTGGCTAACAAATTAATTAGTTCATATACCAAATTAACAACTCTATTCCATAGATTTGGAACTAAAGCAGTGTCCAATAATGCTGCCAAGCCATTTCTAGATGGAGTTCTATTAAAACCGATTTATTTAGTTTATTTCTCATACTTTTGGTTCTCCCTTCTGATCAGCATTTGATTTGACAATGCAGGAGTTACAAGGAACTCATGGCTAAGTGCAATGATTTAGGAAGGCGCGAGGCTCGATACTCTGAAGAACTTGAGAATGCTAATAAAAAGATTAAGAAACTGAAGGTATGCGAAGCCTGATTACACTTCCCAACAAATAGATAAACTTGTTTACACTTTAAGAATAAGCTAACACCCAATGGTATACAGTTGAGGGTCCGAGAACTGGCGACTGCTGTTGAAGTAAAAGAGAATGATGCTCTGAGAGCACTGAAAGATCAAAATACTAAAGTGAATACGGAATCACTTGAAAAGCAAATGAAGAGACCTGCAAATCAGGAGATATCATTTGGTTTGGAGAATGAGGAATTGCCGAAGACTATGACTGGAAGATGCACAGTTAACGACAAGATGCATGGATTTACTCATGACATGAATGAAAAGGTCAGAGGCCCTTCTGTAACAAACGAAGATAAGGATATACAATGCGCTTTTACTTCCATACAAGGACCCTCGTATAAAAATTCAGTACCATGTGTTGATGAAGATGTAATGGTTGAGGAACACTGTGATCCAAGACCAGTCTCATGTTTTGATGCAAAAGATGATGCTGAAATGGTTAACTCTGGCAACCGAGGTGGAGTGTCTTTGTCTTTGAGGAAGGATAGAAAGAGGCATCGGGCCAATGAAGTTCCTTCCAATGTAGATGATGAAGTGATGTGCCTTGATGACACTAATCTAGTTCAAACCTCAGTACATAGTGGGAAGGAGACTAGTTCGTCAATTCCAGTTCCTCAACCTGGTAAATCCAAATCCATTAGCTATTTGTTGCTGATTTAAAAAAGTTTTGATTAACATATGTTGATCCAACAATTAATCGCTTCAAAACCTGCGAAATTTTCTAGATAGCCATTGTTTTGCTGGTGGTTTACTGGGTCCTGATGGAACCAACTGGCACTTGGGGAAGTGGTGCAAAAAAGCTCAAATCCAAGGTTCAAATGCAAGTGTAGGCAATTTAATCACGACTGGAGCCGATGGCAGAGGCGGCCGAATCAAGGTCCTGAGATCTCTTCATCAATCGTCAGTGGTGAGCCTTAGCATTTACTTATCTAGTTTTTTCAAATCTCACAATATCATCACTCTTCAGTCTTCACATCTAACGTCACAAATTCTTTACCAAATCTTAAACCACCGAGCCTATGTTATTTGTTTTTCAGAACACGAAAGATGATTCCTCTTGGACAAAGAAATGCAAGCAAAGTGCCAAACCAAGTACGTCACGTGGTAAAGGTGCTTTGCAGATTGAGCATTTCTTTCAACGGACTAGTTAACGAACGATTCAGATATGTTACAGTTTAACTTGATGGTGGCTGGAAGGGTGAAATATTTTTGCTTGATCTTTCTTGTTAGTTGAATAGGCTGTCAAAAACTTTCACCCTGAATTCATTTCCAAAATGAAGAGTTGGTGCTGCCTAATAGTGAATTGAGTCGACTTACAAGCTATGTGGGTTCCCAACTCAATTTGGTGGTTGTGGTAAAGTTGGATATACTCGACTAAGGTTAAGCCCTATAGTATTCGACTTAGAGGGTTCACGAGCTAATTATTCAAGCTTAATGCCTTCAATTATCCGATCTTTTGAACCTATCGAGTAATTTGAGAGGCAAGTCAACCTCAATGGACCACTATAAAAGCACTTGTACTTGTAACTCAGAGGTGAAACCTGATTACATTTTATAAATGTTAGTGAAATATTATTGAAAATTTATACTATTATGGAGTACTCTACTCGAAAATTTTGGCTTTGGTTAACATTAGTGAAATATTATAGGATTAATGATTTTCATAATTTTATTAGTGGGCCATTTATTTATTTAAGCTGAAACGTACTAACCAACAGTACATTCTAAATCAAGGAAGAGATGAGTGACAAGAGATTATATAGGAAGAATGCGGGGAATTATCTTGTTTGTTTATTCTTGATTAATCACAACTATTAAATTTAACTTGTTATTGCTTTCCACGTCAATTATCATGATAACCATTAACAACACATGAGTCCTATATTACATGGTGTGAGAATATAAAATTATAAATTATTGAGTCAATAGTTTATACTCCATAACAGCATTCTAAAAAAGGGTACGTGGCGTATCGCAATCTTGGGAGAAATTCGGAATTTCTCAATAGTGATAATAGTGTGTCGGTGATATTTGATTCTATGATGTATTTGAAGAACAAATTTATATTGATTAATTAATCGAATGGAATATGTCTGGAGATAATAATAGACTTAACGACATACAAATATAGATATAATCACGAAATAATTAAGCTGGTGATTGAGTCATGCCACCATTTTTCGATGAATTAATGTCGATAATAATTAATAATAAAAAACATATTTGTACTCATTCAAATATTTTGATATTATCTAAATATGATGATGGATCATGCACAAATTGGAGCAGCCCCACACTTACGAGTTGCACAAATTTGATTAAAAATTAATTAATGTGCCACACAACACAAGCTTCATGTAACCTTCACCGGCTATTGTTTAACTGAAATTATTATTGAAAATATAACTGAGTGAATGATGAGATATATAAAACAAAGAAACCCAGAAATAGTTAGGACGAGTTTTGTTATTTAATGCATCACTTTAATTTATGAAGGAAGTCGAATCAGAGGTGACGTGGAAACAATAAATGTAGAGCATGCTTGTCCCTCCATCTTAACTTGAATTAATGAATAAATGGATCTATACTGTGTCATTTTCTATTTTATTTGATATGAAATGACATGAAATAATAAAGCTTGAAATCAAGTTGAGCCACACATATATCATATATGATACTACCCTACCTACTAAACCGACTATTTTTTGTACTCTTATCTATATACTATATATGCCCACACCCACCAATTACGCAACTAAAGTCGATGCTATATATGTTAACCATTCGGTTTTAGGTTAGCCCATTCGAATTGTCGGGCTATTCGGTTTGAGCTAAATCGGGTTGAAATTTTACAATTCTAATTCTAAACTTTCGATTTTCGGGCTAGCCCACCGAGCCAATCAGGCTAGAATATTTATGAAAATATTTAAAATATATGTATATTTTTTTATGATTTTTTATAATTTTATATTTAAAATATATATATTTTTAAAAAATAATAAATAAAATAAAATTTTAAACACAGTTAAATATTAAAATTAAATATGACAATTTAAAGATAAAATGTAATGATATTATACCCAAATTGTGTCATAATTTTTTTTTAAATGATTGATTAATTGATGGATATGAAAAGTACATATTTTGCATGAAAAATCTAATATATTATGCAAATAATTATTATTTTATTTTTTCATTCGGTTAATCGTGCTAACTCACTCAATTTTTGGGCTAACCCTATCGGGTTTGGGTTCATTTCGGTCCAACCCATTCAAGCTAAAAAATGTTTCGAGTCATAAATTTTTAACCATAACCCTCTTTAGTTTCGAATTGGTTTTCGAGCCAACCCGCACTATCGGGCCAAATTGACATCCCTATTGTTGCCCATCATATTACAAATTTATCATTTTTTTCACAAGATAAAAACTCAATTAAATGAGAGGCTCACAATTACAGTAAAATTCACATTGATTATAACAATTTAAAACAATTCATCTTTATTTAAATTTTAGTTTAATATTTCTATAATTAAAATTTTTAATAAAGGGAATCAATGAAAATGATTTGGGAAGTCGTTTGTGTGGTAAAATCAGTCCTATCTAAGTCCACCCTATAATATACTCATTTTGTTTCAGTATATATACATGACAAAAAAAATTAATTAAAACACTTTCAATTTTAATTAAATGAAGTCATAAATAATGATACGGATGAAGTGTAGTTAGTAAAAACATACTTTTTAGCATGCGTGTGTTAGCCTAATGATAGTAAAGTTAATGTTCAAGATAATAAGTCTCGGGTTCGAGACCTCTGTGACACGGTCATGTAATTAATGTTAATGTAATATGTTTTTATTTTATTGTTTTAATATTTTTGTGTCCGTTGTCCATCATTTATAATATCCATATTCACTTTGCCTACAATCCATCTACAATCTTGGAATTGATACTTAATATATACTTTCCCAATAGTCATATACAAAACCTTTTGAACCATTATTGAAAGGAAATGAAAAGCCTCAGGCCTAATTGATAAAGCGAGTTGTCTTTTTTGAGTTGATTAATGCCCGATATAAAATTGTACTCCATCCGTCCTATTATCTTATTAATTAATGATCCATTTTTCATTTTAGAACATACCATTAACAATGATTTATTTTGTTATTGGACAAAATTTTGCACATGAAATATTTCTTACTTTTTGTGTAATATGCAAAAACTAAATTTTTATTGTTAATCGTGTAAAAAATAAATGAATCATTATTAGTGGTAGTGAGAGAATATATATATATATATATATATAATATATATATATATATATTATATATATATATATATATACTCGGATGTAATTGTGAAATAAGAAGCATGGATACGGAGAAAGATGGTCGATGCCAACATAAAACAAATTACTAAGAGCATATACGTATAATATATATTTAGAAAGAAAGTGAAACATAATATTGCTGGTTATATCCATAAATATTTGTGCACAGGAGCATAGGGAGGGGGACTCTGGTTCATTTTGTCGTCTTAGAATTTAAATATTTTTTAATTAAAAGTATAATTAATGATAATTTCACATATTACATAAAATATACTTTCTCCGTTTCACAGTTATCTTTCTTTTTACATGGAAATTAATATTTTACTTTTTCTTTTTATTTTATTAAATTTACTTTAAAAACTTTTGATTTTTAATTATAAAATTTATCAAAAAATAAATGAGGCTAGTTTAGTAAAACTTCTTAATCGGAAAGAGGGACGAAAGGAGTATAATATTTATAAAAATAATTATATTTGATGTCAAAAAATGTAGCTCTGTGCAGTTGGTAGTCAAAATCCAACAACTAGAAGAATGCCGCCAACCATGGCTGCCCAAATAATTGAAATCTTTATATATAATGTAGACAGTTTTAGTCTAACATAATAGAACACAACTTGCAACACCATATTTTCAAATATAGACTTACGACTTCTCTAATTAAATTCCACTCTTCTTCATCGTATCATCATACATGTTCTAATAATATACTCCTAAAAATTACTCCTTCCGTCCCGCCCAATTTGTTATTATTTATTTTTGAACACGAGATTTAAGAAGAGTTTAAAAATAATATAAGTGATGATAGAAATATATATTATTTAAACTTATGTGTGTAATAAAATTGTTTTAAAAAGAAAATGTAACAAACTGAATGGACAAATGAAAAAAAAAAATGTAACAAACACGGTGGGACGGATGAATAAGAAACACGAGAAACAACATTTACATTACAATGAAAAAGCTATGATGAGTGGCTGGCTACATGTGTAGCAGGAGGTGCAATTTTGTCCCAATACATTATACATACTACTCATATATCAAATTTTGTCTTCATATTTAGCATTAAAAAAAAAAAAAAACTTATACACTACACAATTGCACCTTTCCAGCAAGTCCCCAACTAAAGAACCACAACTCGCCATCAACAAAAATGTGACCAAAATTATTATTTCAATTTCATATATGTACAAAAACATCCAAAATAAAAATATAGGCTTCAGCCCTAGGCTAAAAACAAACCCGATCGATAGTGATCGAGGAGCGAGTGAAATAATGCGAGATATTCTAGCATATGGTGCATGCGTTCGGGTTCTCCTCCATGCTGTGGTGCACGGGGTAGTACGTAGTTATCGGGGGATAGTACGGCCGGTATGGCCTATACTGCATTGCGGTCCCGATTACTTGCATCTCCGGCTCCGGCTTCTTCTCCTCCTCCTTCTTGGGCTCTTCTTTCTTTGCTTCTTCCTTAGCTTCCTCCTTCTTCCCCTCCTCCTTCTTAGGTTCTTCTTTAGCTTCCTCCTTCTTCGGCTCCTCCTTCTTCGGTTCTTCCTTTTTTGCCTCCTCCTTCTTCTCTGGTTCCTTGGCCGGTCCTACCGAGATTATGTGGGCAGGCCAGTTCTTTTTGCGCAGTTTGCTAACCACGGACACGGGATCAACTGTACCGATTATGGTGAGCTTTTTCCCCTTTAGGTCGATGGAGATCTCATCAATGCCTACAATTTCGTACATGTAGCTTATATAAATGACAATCACGTGCATAGTTTATCTCTACCAACTTAAATGTTAACCATGAAAGCGGAACGCTTCAAGAGTACGCGAAAGAGAGTTCCTACCTTCTGATGGTGATTGCACCAAATAACTCCAATGGAATAGGGAAAGCAACAATTATTTCTTCTACTTTCTTTCTTCTTTCTTGAGTTGTTAGAAAATAGATAAATAACTATGTGAAGTTGGGGTGAAAATACAGTTTAAAGATAGGTGAAGAGAGATTAATATTGATAAGATTGGTGAACAACTATATATATATATACACACAATCATGGCTTCTTTGGTATAATCAATCTACCTCCCAATCAACTCAACATTTTAATTATGTATTTAGTGCAAAACTAGATCCAATAATCAATTAACAGGTAAGTGGATTTGATTATCTATCTTATTTAAACATTCTTGAATTATAAGTGTTTTCATGATTAGATCTCTTTAACTAAACCCCATCTTCAGATGATCAAAGATAACACCCCTCAAAATGTATTAATGCAATCAAGATCGCTAGATAAGTAAGTGATAATAATAAACTAATTAAATACTACTGGGTGTGTTTTATCAATCCAATTTATCTCCTTATTCTTTAGATTTTCTTTCTGTACACAAGACAAGATACGTCGATCTATTAAAGAAACGACGACGTACCGGAAAGAGTTGAGACCGTTTTTAAAGCCCTCCTCTGCTGATCTTTGTCATTTTGCAAATCCAAATTCAACACAAATTTCTGCAGATGGATATCAAGAAAGGGAAAAAGGGATAAATTTGTATTTGTATACAGTAGAAACTAGAAAGAAAGGGCCTTATATTAATATAGGCATCAAATTACAAACAACAAAGTCCATTATTTATATAAATATACAATCGAATATACGAAAAAATCCCAACAATAATAAAAATAAACTCATGATCTCCCAGATCCAACCAGGGAAAATACTTTTTTTAAAGAACAAGTAGGGCAATAAATAACATAAATCATTAAAATTCCAATAAATTATCAGAATGGTTAGGGAAGAGCTGCATGTACTGTGTACAGAAAAGGATGGATGACTCGAGTCTAATAACCAGAAGAAGAAGAAGAAGAAAACAAGGAATCAAACCTTCATTTCCAACTGCAAATTCAGCTCTCTTCCTGAGAAATGTAGTTTATGATCAGAGTAATACTAGGAGAGAGAGAGAGAGAGAGGAAAATGGGATTGGAAAGAGAGACTTAATACAGGAGAGCAGAGGAAAAGACAATAGACAGGAATTATGGGTTATTCATACGAACATTAAAGAAAAAATAATTTATGACAGCGCACCCAAGAATTGAAGAAGATGAAAAAGTGAGAAAAGAGAAGCTGAGCTGAGCCTACCTTTTCTCTATCTATATATCTCTATTGTAGGTATGGAGACAATGAGAAGCTGAGCACGTTTCTCTTCTTTTTCTCTTCTCTTCAACGGAGTGTGACATCACTCGAACTATTTAGCTTTTAAGCTCACTTTATATTAAAAACAAAAAATGTTGAGATAAAAACAGTCGCTTAAAAATTAATTTCTGTTTAGAAAATTAGAAAGGTTTGCTACCTATTGCTTTTGGGTCCGCACCACAGTTAGCCTCCATTTGGTATATGAGTTAAATCTATATATATAGGCTGATTTTGTCCTATGTAAATTTTGTATTTGGTAATATTTGTAATTATCTATTGGGCCCATGTTTATAAATAAATAGAGCCCGATTTTTTGCTTTAGATGAAGAAAGATTATTAACCCACAGTAAAGGGCGGACATAAAGAAGTTGACAAAAATACCCTCTCCCTTCTTCCGTCTCTTTTCTCTTTCCACCGTATCAGACTGAATTCCTTCTTCCTACTCATTGAGACGAAAGCGACGCGAGCATCTGTACTCCCATTCAAATGTTCGAATCACTTCGTTTTAATCCGAAGGTAAGTGCTTGTTTTCACCTTCGAAAATGTTCATTCGCCCTCCATCTCCTGCACTGACTTTGTCTTTCATCGAAGGTCTGAGGTAGGCGAATTTTGTGGTTGCAACTCCAATGTCACTTTTTCGAAGAAATTGCGCCTTCCGCTCTCAACAGTAGGTAAGTTCAAATTCGAACCCCTTGTTGACAGTTTGATTTGGTCTCAAAATTGGTTAGGGTTTATTGTATGTTTTTATGAACTGCTGTATAAAAATAAACTTCCATTACATGTAAAGTGGTTATTTTTTGTTTGGGTTTATTGACAAAATTTTTTAGGGTTTATTGATGTTTTCTTGTTTGATTCAGTCTCCAATAGATGTCTTGTTTGATTGTTAGTGAACTTTCTTGTGACTTTGATTGTGGTTGCAATGATTGAATATTACATCGACAGTATCGTCATGGAATCTATGGTATGCGTTTCTGTGCTGCACTGCTATATGTGAGTTAATTCTAGCTGCATTTTGATACCTGAAAATACATAATTTTTGTTTCATATTAATGTAGGTCGGCCTGCAGTTACTTCTTTCCTCCCTCGGTTCCAATATTGTAGTTCGTACGACATGGTGAGCTTGAATTACATTCTCAGATGAGTTGAGTCAGCAGGCGTAGCTAATAACATTTTTGTAATCATATCAGTTATATTTTAGACAGAAAATCTGTGTCTGTTGCATATAAACAATCACTTATATTTCTTTCACCATTCGATGTTTAGTCTAAATAAAATATTAACGTCCATATGTACTGATAATATGTATATTTATCGCAACTGTTCTGTGGGTGTTGTCTTGCCTGTTTATTCTACATTCAAGGCAATTGAGTCAAAGAATCAAGATGATCAACATAAATGGCTTGTATACTGGGCTGGTTAGTCATGGCACGTGGCATCTTTTGCTTTCAAATACTGATAGCGTGTTGAATATAAAGAATGTTTTTTGCTCTTTTTTTTAATATATTGTTGCAGCTTATGGATCATTTACTATTGCTGAGACCTTCACTGATAAACTTATGTATTGGTACTATTTTGAACGAAATTCTTCTCTCCCCACCCCATAGTAGAGAGAAATACAGACAATTTTGAATACTTTCCGATTTATACATTTACTCTTGGCTGTTTTTTCTGGTTGATTTAGTCTTACTAATTCCACTAGATTTTGCTTTGTGTGATTTTATCAGGTGCCCATTCTACTATCATTTAAAGTTTGCATTTCTTGTCTGCCTTCAACTGCCATGTGTTGAGGTATGTTAAAAATGCAATCAATTAGCAATTAATCAGCCAAAAGTATGACCTGAATTAGCATGTGATATCCATAGTATATATATCTATCCTATTAATGAAACTCTCCTTTCTGATAGCTAATCAAATGGTTCAAGAAGTAAGGCACCCTACTCAAAGGCAAATTGAAGGTCCGAACAAAAGAGTTTGGGCATGAGGAGCAGGGTAATTGGAGCCTTGGCTTATGGAACTGGTTATGGTGCTATAAATTGGACAGAACCAAATTTGGAAGTGGTGGAAGTGTGCAGGCCATGTGTTAAATGAGATTGTGATGGCCAAACATATGCAGTTGATTGCTATCTTAAATTGCTAGTTAGGCTTTGCCATATTTATGACACGAGAGGAGGTGTTAGTAAAGATTTTTCTATATTAAAACACTTCATTATCTTATTTGATGCATTTATGTATATTGTTCAATCAATCTTAGTGTATTTCTGTTCTAGTTTTCAGCTATTTGCTATGCTTTAAATTGGCCAAGCAATTCATGAATCCAACTTGGGTATTTATGAGCCGTTGGATGTTAAATCGTATTATATAAATCTTATATAACTCATTCATATTATATAAAATATTTTATTTAAATCATTCAACACTTCTAGGTACCTGAACCTAACTAGGGTATTTCGGTACTCGAAATTACCCTATTTAATTTAAATCATTCGTATTATAGGGTATTTTTAAAAAAAATGGATATTTCGTGTATTAAAATATTTTAAATTATAAAAATAATATAATATTATATAATTAATAAATATAAATAAAATACGAGAACCTAACTTGAAATTCTTGAAACCCGAATAGACACCCTTATTGTTATGTTTATGTGCTTATTTTTATATTCAATGACATTTTCGTAAATTCATCAAAAGTAGAATGACAAAGTTGTAATAGCACAACTTTATCTAATGTATAAACCATCCTACCAAATAATATATAAGATTTATCTACATTCTTATCTTGTCTACCAAACAAATCTCCATATTAAAATTAACCCCTCATTTCTTAACTCACCCTATTATTTTTATCATATCCACTTAAATCCTATCCACCCTACCAAATGGAGTCTTAGCGTTTTCTTTTGGTGAATTTTGTGAAGGGGGTTAAGAAAGCGTTTGGTTGAACTTATAAACTTTATAAAATAACTTATAAATTTCTAAATTTTTGACAAGTTAAGTTTTTTGATAGTTTATAAGTTTTAAAAATAAGCTTTTGGAGCTTAAAAGTTTTTCAAAATATAAGTAGTTTCGTCCTATTTATTCCCCATGAGCTTATAAATTGCAATAAAATTACATAAATAATTCTACAATTTTTGTTATTATTAGATTTATTCCAAAAAAAATCACCACCTACAAAGAATTTAAAATGTCAAACACTTTATCATATTATAAGTAATTTATCCAAGCACCTTGACACTTTATAATTTTCTTAAGGTATAACATATTATAAGCTCTTGCAAAACTTATAAGCTCTTTAAAATAAATTTAGTCAAACACTCTCTCAATATAATGCTGATGTAATACCCCGCATTTTGAATTCCGACATAAGTAGTGAATTCCT
>JAPKLX010000090.1:820049-857020 GCA_026898415.1 Leonotis leonurus | reverse complement strand
GTCATGTTCCCGGCTTTACTAGAATTAGTAGAAAGCGGGCGTGACAGCTGACAAGTCAGAATTTTTCATGCTCTTTAGTTCATCTTTTAATTTTAGTGGTAAATACATCGATTCCTTTTCATTTTGTTAAAATTCTATTCTATACCAATAATAATAATATACTCATCCGTCCCACCTAGTGTTCTAAAAATCAGCCTAAGCGGGACATTGCCGATTCGATTAATGCTAGGTGTTTTGGCTAGGCGGATTGGGCAGGCGCCTAGACGGTCTAGGCGGCCTAGTCGGACGGGCTAGGTGGACAGAACCGCTAAAAAAAAAATAAAGCTAAAATGAACAAACAACCTAAGTGTCCAACACAGATATGTCCCAAAAATTAATTTTTGATCCATTACACATAATATAGCACACAAAATCAACCCAACATCATTTGCTATGCTCCATAGTTGAGAGCCTCATCTTTTATTAAGAAAAGATAAAGAAAATCAAAACTTGCACTTTGAAGATTAGATTACAAATATATTTAAACTTATTATGGATCATTTAATCTAAATTAATGTATGTATTTCATTTTAAATTTATGGATATTATATTTTACTTAGCATATTATGTGTTTTTAACTTTTTATTATAAATTAGAAAATAAAATTACAAATAATGTATATTTATATAATTTATCTTATATAATACGATGCAAAATATAAAAATCAAGCATTAAAATTTGATCCGTCTAGACGCTAGTCCCCCTCCACTATCTGACTAGTGCCTAGCGACTTTTAGAACATTGGTCTCGCCCAATTTGTTACGTTTTACTTTTTTAGTTGTCCCACCAATTTGTTACATTTCATTTTTAAAATAACTTTATTATTCACACAAGTTTAAATAATATATATTTTTATCACTATTTATACTATTTTTAAATTCTTTTTAAATCCCGTGACAAAAAACAAATATAATAAATTGGACTAGACGGAGGGAGTACATGTAGTATAATAAATTCACTTCAAAAGTTGTAAATGGGTTGATTTTTCAGCTTAAATGGAAGGCCATTAACAGATCTTTATCTTTATTTTTTAATTAAAAAATTGGTTTTTTCATTTTTTTGATCTTTAAGTTGTGACCGTTAGACTAACAATACACAGAATATTTCTTAATTAGATCTTGTTAAAGGAATCGGTTATGATTTGTAGAGTGTGAAAAGCTGGAGCAACACGATTTGAACAAATCAAGGAGGAGTTGTACTGTATTAGAGATGTGGTGTTAATCGACGAAGTAATCAATTTTGTTTCTCTGTTCAAGAACAGTGGAGATATAATGTAGATCCATCTAATCCACTATCTCACTCCATTCTACGCCGCTAAATAGCTATGTGTCTTTGTACTCGCCAACTCTCCTTCATCCGTTTAAAAAAAAAAAAAAACTCTCATTCTTAATGATTAACGTTACTAGAAATTCTCACATAAATAATATCTGTACCATAAAAGTAGTTCTATACTTTTCATAAAACACATCCATTGAGAAATTAAATGAGACTACCGTTACAAAAAACACATTTTATAGTAATAAAATAGTGACGAAAAACTTTTTCATTTCTAAATTTTAACGGATTAACAACAAAATTGTTATGAAATTTAATGTTCAATTTTAGTAATGAAACTAGTGATGAAATTGTCCGTTATTAAAATTTAGTAACAGAATTTTCCATTACAATTCCATTACTAAAATTGAAAAAACATTTTGGAAACGAAAATTCCGTTATAATTCCGTTTTTATATAGTAACGAAATATATTCTGTTGTTAGTTTTTTTTAGCAATCATCGATATTACTACGAATAAATTCGTTACTAACATTTTTAGTAACAAAATTTCTTGTTTTACTAACGAAAAATTTTGTTGCTAATTTAACTTTTTCTTTTGTAGTGTACTTTTGTGGGACAGATGGAGTACTAAATAAATTACAGTTTATTTACCAAATTGTTATGTATGTGAGTTTTATTTTTTAATGACAGTTTAGAAAAATCTTTTATATATGTATTGTAAAAATAATAGTTGCTAATATTTTCGACAATAACATTATCGAAGATGCATATCATACTTTACATTTTCACAAAAAACGATATATATATATGTGTGTGTGTTATTAAAAATAAATTATTATAACATTTTAAAAAACATTTATTAATTAAATCTTAAATATGTTGAGTATAGGTTAGAAAAAAATACTCCCTTCGTCCCATCAATGCAATCTCTCTTTCCCGATTGGGACGTCCCGCGAAAGTATCATTTCTCTTTTTCACAAATTTTATAACTAAAAAACAAAAGGTATTGAAGTAAATCTAATAAAGTAAAGGTAAATAAAGTAAGATATTGATTTGCGTGTAAAAAAGAAGGGGATTACTTTCGTGGGACGGATGAAGTATTATTTTACATAGAAGTGATGAAACCCTCATGAGGGGCTCACGATTTCGCAAGATCCACATGTCTAATAAATAAATAAAATTGATACAATTTTAAGCACATATACCTCTCCGTCCCAACATTAATGACCCGTTTTCCTTTTTGGGACGTCCCGGTAATAACGATCCATTTCATTTTTGGGTAAAAATTAGGGCTGACCCAATTATCTTAATCAATATTAGGCCCAAATTAAAACAACTTAGCCCTAATACTAATGATCCATATTACCCTAAACCCTAAGTTACAGTTCTCATTTGTATGCCTCCCTCATTTTGTACACTTCATCTCTCTCTCTCTCTGCGTCTCTTTGTTCGTTGAGCAGTGCATCTCTCTATCCATCTCTACTAAACCCTAATTCATGTCTCCAATCCAACATGCAACTATGAAATTGGTTAAATCATAGCCGATTTCTTACTCTCCAACCAGAAAATCTTTTGATTTCTTTCCCAAAAGCTACCTCTCTCCGTTTGCTATGACGAAAAAGCCCAAACAAGAAATATTCCCTGAGGTGGATCTCTTGAGCAGCGGCGTTATCGGCGGCGAGGATCCTGGTTTGAAGAGGAAAGGACCGGCTATGGTGTTGAAACCCTCAGAAAATGAGCACCTCTGCACTTTTGAGATGGATCTCCCAATGTTCTCTCTTCCAGGTGCTCCTTTTTCAGACCATCTTTGTGTGAAAAAAAATCACTCGTCTCTGAAATGGATGAAAAACCCCTCCTTCACCGCCTCACACACCTGCTGTGATGAAAAGCCCCAAAAGTGAGAAGATATTACATGATCTGAGCGGTTGTGAGTTTTACGGCGGTGAGGTCTACGACGACGAGGTCTACAATGATGGTGACTTGTATATTCCCTTTGTACCACCCCACCCCTATGCTATGATTAAAAGCCCCCAAAAGGAGCAGATGCTACCTGATCTTGGCGGCGATGAGGTTCTACGGTGGTGAGATCTACGATAGCGGTGAGTTGTATGTCTCAGTCTTGCCACCTGAGTCATCTGCTGTGATGAAAATCTCGTCAAAGGATCATATACTACATGATTTGAATGGTGGTGACTTCCTCAGTTATGTTGTCCATCTCAATGATATTGATGATGTGTCTGCTGTTGTTGAATTTGATAAATGTTTCAGGATTTCACTCCCTAAACACTTGCTTTGACAATTTGGGTGAGATCCTTTCTGATTCTGATTTACTGCTGTGGTTATTACATTATGATTGATGTTGTGTTTAGTGCATTATGATAACATTATGACCCTGATTGATGCTGTGATTCTGATTACATGTTGGCAGCATTCTGATTGATGTTGTGGTTATTGCGATTTGCATTTTGATTATGATATGTTATTGCATTATGAAAGTTGTTGTTGTTATTGCATTATGGTTATGGCAATTGTTTGCAAACACAATTGGTTGATATTGATATGGTTACTGAAAATGATGATTATGCTCAATTTTGAAATGATATGTAACATATCCATGAAATAAATTCTGATGAGATATATGCTATGACCTGGGGTGAGTAGTTGTGTGCTTTGAGTTGTGATTATGTGGTTATTGCATTATCTCATTTAATTATAGAAATGATGCTTGAAGAAGGCAACACTTGTGTCATAACTTAATAAGATTACAAAAACTGCACATGTGCATACATAACATTCAAGATCCACCTTATACATACAAAAACATGCATATATTATGTTTGTAGGTATAACAAAAGGATTTCCAAAATACATTTCCAAAATCTACTGATTGATTCCCAAAACAGCCCTCCAAAATACATTTCCATAATAATCAGCCCTCCACATTTGTGATTGATTCCAGTCAGCCCCTCCAAATTACCTTTTCAAAATGATTTCAGTCAACTGTGATACCTAATGACCCAATTATCCCATCCACATCTTGAGCTCTTCCATTAACCAACATAGAAGTGATACACTCTCTAACTAGAGTGTATGAAACTTTTAGGTCGTGAAAGTGAGGGTTGGCCCGAAGATCAACCCAAAATTGAAGAGGGTTAGGGTTGAAAATTTATAACCTGAAACATTTTTTATAACCCGGACAGAAAATAACCCGAACCCGATAGGGTTAGCCCGAAAATCAAGTGGGTTGGTCCGAATTACCGAATGAAAAAATAAAATAATAATTATTTACATAATAATACATTTGATTTTATATACAAAAAATGTATTTATCATATCCATCAATTAATCAATCACTTAAAAATATAATTATGACAAAATTTGGTACAATATCATTATCTTTTTTCTTTATATTTATTCATATTTAATTATGTTTAAAATTTTATTTTATTTATTATATTTTTCATATGTATGTATTTTTTAAATATAGAATCATAAAAAATTTACATATATGTTAAAAGTTTCATAAATATTCTAGCCCGATTGGTCCGGTGGGTTAGCTCGAAAAGCGAAAGTCTAGGGTTAGGGTTGTAAATTTTCAAATCAAAAAAATTTCAACTTGATTGAGCCTGAACCGAATAAACCGACAACCCGAGTGGTTTGACCCGATTGACATCTCTATTGATGGGTAGTGCATTTGATCTTATCAATGCATTTTTTTTTCATGTGTGGGATGTTGTAAGTGTTGTGTTCCCTCACTTTAATAATTTCCATCAAGCGTCATTGAAGACTTAAGATAACTTTGTTTAATGTGATAGGGGATATAGACTTTCATAAGAAGTAATAACCGCATTCACAAGCTAATCCACGTTGTAGCTTGCAGTTTTTGTTTGTATACTTTGAATTGCTCTAAATCGTCCCAAATCATTGACAATCGTGTTAGGTGAATTGGGTGGTTGGTACACTAAATGTATATCAAAATTGTCTAAACTTGCAACACTTATGAAATCTGCATCTGTATCTTTGATGTGAAGTTCAACATTATTTGGATGTATGAATATCTTCTAGATGAATGATAAACACTCATTTTATATATTTTTCTCGATACATTTGGTATAATTTCATGTCTTTTTTTATGGTATTTTGTGTTCGTGCCATGTTGTGTCGTATTTTTTCACCTTCTTGGAGGTTTTGGTGGATAACTTTGAGAGAATATGATTAAATTTCATCTCGATAGGAGTTTGTAGCCGCAAACGGATTCAAAATCAGAATTGAAATGACAGGGAACGAGCTAAAACTAAATTGCTGCAAGCAGGACAATACAACTTCAGCGACCCAAACAATGTGGTCGCTAAAATCAACCCAAAAGAGAAATGTCACACGATTCATGTGATAGAAGGGCCAACATATTGACGGGTGTGAGAAATGGTGTCAATTGGACGGCGCTGGGGAGTTGATTAAATACTTGAAAATCATCATCATCCTCGGCAACGATGCCAATATGACAGGTGTGAGTAATGGTGTCAATTTGACGGCGTTGGGGAGTTGATTATATACTTGGAAATAATTATCATCCCCGACAACGACACCAATCTGATGGGTGTGAGCAATTGTGTCAATTTGACGGTGCTAGGGGGTTGATTAAATACTCGAAAAACATTATCATTCCCGGACAAAGGCGCCAATCTGAAGGGCTCAGTCGTCATCACCTAGTCAAGATAAATTTATAAGTTTCATATCCTTTGCACTAAAATCAACTAGTGGTAAGTAAAGGGTCGATCCCATAGGGAGTTGGTGTACACTCTCTCTCTGTCACGATTTTATATTTTTATAGAGAGTCTTCCTCGGGCAGGGAAGTAACCAAGATTTGAAAAAAGAAAAAAGAAAAAAAAGGATACTTGGCTTGGGCTTAACTTGTTATGTATTGATCAACGCAAAATTCCTCGCTGCCGGCAGATGTCATGGTTAAGGGAAAATCCAAACTGTGGTATTCCCCCTCCGCAATTCACTATGATCTGTCACCTGGACAGGGAAAGACATCAGTTCGACTGCCATGTTTACATATCACTAAGGCAACCCCCTTTTTACTCGTCACGTTCTGCCAAAGCCCCACCCAACATACCCTTTTGTCCAAGAAGGTAAGAATTACCCAATCCCTTAACCCTTTGCCTAGGCCTTCGCCTGAGCCAAGCATACTCGGATATACCCGCTGGACGATACGAAGAACAACCTCGGGGCTGGTGCCTCGCCCCATGGTGTCTCCAATCCATTGATCACCACACTAATCTTCTCTGACTGGCAAGCAGGTAGCTAACACTTTGGGCTTCCAGTATTTAGTTACAACCTCACCTTGCTCAAGATGCTACCGGCCGAACAACAGTTAAGGCTTGGTTAAGTTATATAAGAATCCAATCTAGTGTTTTAGAGAACATACGCGTTTAACTATCTTTGGCCAATTTTACCCACTATTGGCATGTTGACTTTAGCTAAACTCATTTTACCCAAACCCAGTATTAAAATTACCTAGACATAAATAAAAGAAACGAAAAAGAAAAGATAAAAGGAAACATACTAGAATTAAATAAAGAGCGGAAAACAATCCATGACAGGACCAACCCTGACCAAGACAAATAAATACATGAAAAATAAAAGGTGCTTGAAGGCTTCGTTTCTTCCTCTATTAGACTCTCAAAAAAGCAATCTTGTAATACACTAAGAAAAAGAACGAAGAGTGTGAGTGGTCCGTGCAGCAGCGGCTCTGCTCCACGTACTTCACTTTATGCTCTCCTTATGTCTCGATGGTTGTTGCTGCGACCAAAGCCCTATATAGAAGCTGAGTGGGCTATGGGCTAGGTCCATGACGTTGTGAGCAAGATATGGTTTCAAGGGATCTCTTTCCTTGCATAAATATCTCCAAATATATCCAACCATATCATCAATGAGGTCCAAATCATTCATATTCATTTTGTAAGCAAATAAAGATCTTTCCTTATATTCTAGCCACTGTCAGGATCTTCTAAACCTTGGCCAAGAACATGGTCAAGACATGCGTCGTATGCACCTTGCTGCCGACTTGCCTGAACTACTTTTTCTTCTGCTCCAAGCTTCTCCACGTGGCATATAGTATTTTGGACGAACGTTCTCGCCGTCTTGCTCAAGGTCTTGACTTGTGCTCTATCTTTCTCAAGATCCAACTTGTCTTGGTGGCGGCTAGAGTATGTATGGAAGATCTTTTTTCCTTATTTTGTGGATCCCTATTATCTCCAGCAGTTGACCGCTTTAATTCTTTCCTTATGTAGCTCTAGCAGGGTAAATGAAATATATCTCTCCTTGTTTGTGCTCCATGGTTAGAATCTGCATCCGCTCCTCCTAAGATTTCGTTAAATCTTTCCTTTTCAGCTTCTCATTCTCCAGGTACTTTATCTTGGACACAGAGAGTCTCCGAACGTCTTGCACAAGGTGTTGCTCAAGAAACCTCGCCTCCAGCTTTGAAATGTCAGGTCCAGATCCCTCATAGTACATTGTCTTAAGCAATCAGTTCCTTTCTCAAGATGTTACTTTTCTTGGAATTTGCCTCTTTCATGGAATGTGGCTTGACTTGCCCAAGAGTGGTCCCAACTACCTATCTCACAAAAGTGTGTCCTCCTAGACACAAAGACACAAAAAACAAAGAAAACACGACTAGATCTACACCTAGACAAGCTAAAAAAAGAGCACGAAAAGCGGGCTCGTCACACTCAAACACTTTAAGCACCATTGTCCTTAAGCGTGTAAATACAACTTGCCCAAACTCGAAGGCAAGTAGAGAAACTTCCTGATCCACTCATCACACTGTGTTTAGGGTTTAGTGTTTACACTCAATAGACTGCTTGATCAAGGTAGTCTCGTAGGCTTGCCTTTCCTTCTCAAAGTCTCCACCCTCTTAGCCTTGTATATCTTTAGGTCTTTTCAGGGTTGTAACGTGGCTTGAGGCGTAAGGTAGGAAGTATTTGGTACTGGGCTAAAGGTCGGTATGAACTAAAATATCGGGCGTCCCCAAATTTCTTGTACACACTTATCTTTCTTTTCAAGCCTCAGCACACTTACTTATGAGACATTTTGTTTTTATATTTTTTTCATCCCCTACCCTTTTTCTTTTTATACTCTCGCCTTTTTCATGGTAGCACATTTTCCTTACTTTTTGGACTGCCCGGCCAGAGGCCAAAACAGTTACGGTGAGTACTCCTTGCCCTTCTCCTTATCTTGCTTTGTTTCTTTTTGCCCTAGATTCACCCGATCAAGGTAGGTTATCTTTCAGGTTTATATATATATGCGTGAGGCAAAAAAGAATATTTAAACAAGGCTCAAAATGCCTAGCAATTGATAAATATGTGTCTTGGTCGACATTTTTGGCTCTGGAATTTTAACAAAAGAAGGTGCCTAAGTCATCTAGATTTCTCAACTAGGGCAGCTGGGTCTTGACCAAGAGGACATGCAAGTTCTAGCACAAATCGAGTCAAACATCTTTATGCACACTGAAGAAGAAAAAAATGAACATGCTAAATAAATGCATATAGCATTTCAGGTTCAAATCTCACAAGGTTAATGCTCACAAGACTGTTTTTCCGTCATACTCTACTGTCCTAAAACATGCTCAAGACATGCAAGAAACTTCTATCACCTATCATGCTCAAGACTTTGTATACAACATGCTGACAAGACTCACAGACTCAAGATACAAAAAAACAAGACAAATAAAAATCGCGGGCCTCTCCCACTCACACTTTGCTCAAGAAAAAGTGTTAGAATGATTAAAATCTCCGTCCAACAGACCTAACAAGACACTAAACAAGACTAAAACAAGACAAAGGGAGGACAAACTTAGCAAGACTCGAGCATTAAAAACCTGTCAGACTTGGAAAAGGAATGCGAGCTGGGCGGTTAGATCTCCCGCATGGTCAAGACGCTTCTCTGGATGGGTGGGCGGGTAAGATAGTATTTGCAACTACTATCTTTCCCAACCTTTGGATCATTTTTGACCCACTTCCTGACTCTAGTACCAATCTTCTTGGTCAAGTTTGCACACGTGAACCAAACACCCCATCGAGGAAGAACAAGCCCCCTCAAAAGGCACATCAAAGCAAAAAAAAAAACAAAAAAACAAAACAAGGACGACCCTCCCCACTCACACACTTTTCTCAAGACAAAGTGCTAGAATGGTTAGGACCGCCACAAAAAAAACAAAAGCAAGTAATTAAAGATACCAATGTCCATTGATTTCCGCCATGGACTTGCCCAGGAGTGAGCCAAAACCGATCCAAACCGAAAAACCAAACCCAACCGTTGATGATTGGTCGGTTTGGATTGGTTTTAAAATAATTGGATTGGTTTCGGTTTTAATTTTTAGGAATCAAATTTTTTCCGATTCAGATCGGTTTTTAGTGTAACGGTTCGGTTGATAAACGAACCGAAATTTTTTATTATATATGATTTATTATATTATAAATTATAATAAATAAATAAATTGCTTAAACTTAATTAGTATTTGTTACAAAATATCATTTATAGAATAATCACAAGTTCCAAATTTTAAAGAATTAGCACAAAACTAAGGCATGTCATCAAAAGAAAAGTAAGCAAATAACATAAAATATGAATGAGTAAAGTTAAAAATTGAAAGTGTTTGAATAAATTAATTTTCCTAATATTTACTACATGCTGTAAATGATCATATACAAAATTTTAGTTGAAATAATTTGAACATCAATTTCGAGTGCAAATTATAATAATTTTATCATTGAAAAAAATACTCACTCTGTCCCATTTATCTTGGCACATTTTTTATTCAATTGAGTGTATTATAATAATAAAATGTGCCAAGATAAGTGGGACGGAGGGACTATATAATTAAAACTTTTGGATAATCGAAAACCGAACCGAAATCAAATTTTAAGTTTCGGTTTGGAACGGTTTGGTTTTAGTTTCTAAATAATTCAGTTGATTTGGTTTTAGAGTTTTGGTTCGTTTTTTAACCGAATGGAATCGTTGCTCACCCCTAGACTTGCCCAAACGGCTTGCCTCAACCCTCCATCATATAGCCCTCTTGGTCACCTAAAATGTTCGAATCGAACATATAAAATAAAGGACAAGACTATGATCAAAGTGAGAGAGAAAATACAGGAATCACAACGCACAATTGAATGTAGATATCATGAACATGAAGCCCCGACAACGGCGCCAATCTGACAAGTGTGAGCAATGGTATCAATTTGACGGCGCTGGGGAGTTGATTAAATACTTGAAAAGCATTATTGTCCCCGACAACGATGCCAATCTGACTAGGCTCAATCGTCATCACCCACACAAGATAAATTTATAAGTTATCCTATCCTTTGCACTAGGATCAGCTAATGGTAAGTATATGGTTGATCCCATAGGGAGATGGTGTACTCTCTCTCTCTCTCTGTCACAAATTTTATATTTTTATAGGGGCTTGCCTCGGGCAGGGAAGTAACCAAGACCTGAAATAAAGCAAAAGAAAAGAAATGAAAAAAAGGATACTTGGCTTGGGATCAACTTGTTACGCTTTGATCAACACAAAGGACCTCGCTGCTGGCGGATATCGTGGTTAACGACAGATGTAAATTGCGGTATTCTGCCTCCGCAATTCACTATGATCTGTCACCTGGACAGGGCAAGACATCAGTTCGACTGCCATGTCTACATATCATTAAGGCAACCCCCCTTTTACTTGTCATGTGCTGCCAAAGTCCTACCTAGCATTACCCTTTTGGCCCAAAAGGTAAGAGTTACCCAATCCCTGACCCCCTTGCCAAGGCTTTCGCCCGAGCCAAGCCTACTCGGATATACCCATTGGACGCTACGACGAACCACCTCAGGGCTGGTGCCTCGCCCCATTGTGTCTCCAATCCACCGATCACCACATTAATCTTCTTTGACTGGCAAGTAGGGAGTCGCAAACGCATTGGGCTTCCAGTATTTAGTTGCAACCTCACCTTGCCCAAGACGCTATGCTGGACAACAACTAAAGCTTGGTCAAGTTATATAAGAATATGATCCAGTGTTTTAAGGAACATATGCGTTTAGTTATCATCAACCAATTTTACCCACTATTGGCATGTTAATTTTAGCTAAACTTGTTTTATCCAAACCAAGTATTAAAATTAATTATACATAAATAAAAGTAACAAAAAAGAAAAGATAAAAGGTAACGTCTAGAATTAAATAAAGATCGGAAAATAATCCATGGCAGGACCAACCCTGAAAAAGGTAAATTAATACAAGAAAAATAAAAAGTTCCCGAAGGCTTCATTTCTTCCTCTCTTAGACTCTCAAAACACCAATCTGGTAATACACTAAGAAAAAAAATGAATAGTGTGAGTGGTTTGGGCTGCAGCGGCTCTCCTCCACGTACTTCACGTTATGCTCTCTATGTGCCTCTTGGTTGTTAGTGTGACCAAAGCCCTATATAGAAGTTGAGTGGGCTATGGGCTAGGACCATGATATTCTGAGGGTTTCAAGGGAACTCTTTCCTTGCATAAATATCTCCAAATATATTCATCCATATCATCAATGAGGTCCAAATCGTTCATATTCATTTTGTAAGGAAACAAAGATCTATTTCCTTATTTTCTTGCCACTGTCAGGATCTTCCGCACCTTGCCAAGGACATAGTCAAGACATGTGTCGTATGCATCTTGCCTTCTGACTTGCCTGGACTACTAGTTCTTATGTTCCACGCTTCTCCATGTGTCAAAAAGTTTTTTGGACGAACGTTCTCCTAGCCGTCTTGATTAATGTCTTGACTTGTGTTGGTGGCGGCTAGGGTTTGTATGGAAGATTTTCTTTCCTTATTGAGTGGATCCCTAGTATCTCCAAGAGTTGATTGCCTTGATTCTTTTCTTATGTAGCTCTGGCAGGGTAAATGAAATAAATCTTTCCTTGTTGCTGCTCCGCGGTTAGAATCTGCATCTTCTCCTCCAAAGATCTCATCAAATCTTTCCTTTTCAGCTTCTTGTTCGCTAGGTACTTCATCTTGGGGACAAAGAGTCTCCACCAGCTTGCCCAATGTGTTTCTCAAGAAACCTCGCGTCCAACTTTGAATTATCAGGTTCAGATCTCGCATGGTACATTGTCTTAAGCACAGAAGTTCCTTCCTCAAGGTGTTACTTTGCCTGGAATTTGCCTCTTTCACGGAATGTGGCCTGACTTGCCCACGACTCGTTCCAACTACCTGTCCCACAAAAGTGTGTCATCTCAGACACAAAAATAAAGAAAAGAAGACTAGATCTACACCTAGACCAGCTGAAAAAATAGCACGAAAAATTGGTTTGTCACATACTAAACATGCGCAAATGAGAGCCCCCATGTGGAAAAGAGCACAATTGATGAGTCGGTCGAGCTAGCTAGAGCACCAATTTCGAAGCAGCCCTTCAAACACAAGCTTAGCGAGAAAATTGAGCGCTTCATAGAGAGATTCAAGCAGCAAGATTTAAATCGACCACTGCTGAAGGCTCGAAGCGATCTCCCAAAGTGCGCACATCATTTAAAAGATGCATTTTCTCATAAGAAGAAGCTTCGTAAATTCGGTACCATCAAGCTACAAGAGGAGTTCAGTGCAGTTTTGAAGCTTAAAATTTCGAACAAGAAAAGAGACCATGAGAGCTTCAACGTCACATGTGAAATAGGGGGTCAGAAATTTGAAAGAGCGGTGCGACTTGGGAGCGAGTATAAACATGATGCCACTAGCCATGTCTAAAAGGCTGTGAATTAGGGATACACAGAGCTCAGATATGCGGGTCCAATTAGCTGACGGTAGCACATCTTCCCAACATGGGATTATAAAAAATGTGCTAGTTAAGGTGGGTAACTTTCTCTTTCCAACTGATTTCGTAATTCTTGAGGGGAAAGATGATCTGGAAGTCCCAACAGAAAAAGCGGCCCTCATTCGTAGTTAGATTCGTATTATTTTTCCAATCCTAATAAATCGTGAAGGACTACCACGTGGAGAAGGAAGCGGCCCAACAGAAAAAGCGGCCCTCATTCGTCATGATTTCCCACTTCGAAGTCTACTCGATCAATCAAGCCACCACTAACATCCTTTTGTTATCGTTTTATAATTTTGTGTTCATGGCATGTTGTGTCTTATTTTATCACCTTCTTGTAGGTTCTAGTGTATAAATTGGAGAGCGGAGGATTAAATTTTGTTTCGATAGGAGTCCGTAGCCGCAAACGGATCCAAAATCGAAGTTGAAACGAGAGAGAACGAGCCAAAATAAAATGGTTGCGTGCATGACAATACAACTTTGGTGACCCAAAGAGTGTGGTCGCCGAAGTGGTCATTTTGGGCGCAACTTCAGCGACCGCACTGTGCGAGTTGCCGAAGTCGCGCGGATTTTTCAAAATTTGAAATTAAATTCGGTAGGATCCATGTTTATCTCTCATTGGACTCCTAGGATTATATATACACACCAGTTTGGAGCTCTAGAGATCATCTTTCATCATATTTCACACATTTGATCATATTTAAAATTTTAGAATAATTAGATTAATTTTCTTCTTCCTGGAGGAGAGTTCGCCATCGAGGATTGACAAGCCAAGATCAAGATTTCTATAATAGGGAGTTTATATTTATTTCATTTAAGTATTGTTTTTATTATAAGTAGCTAAACTCTTTGAGATTCTACGGCTTTGCAAGACCTATTTTAATTTATGGATTTGTAATATTATATACTCCTTCCGTCCCACTAAACTTGACACCTTTTTTTTTCGTTACGGTTATTAAGGAGAGTGTATAAAGTAGTGTAAGAGTGATAAATGTGGTAGGGTCCACACCTTTTTGAAGAGATAAATTTTACTATTTTTGGAACGTGTCAAGCTTAGTGGGACGTCCCAATAAAGAAAGTGTGCCAAGTTCAGTGGGACGGAGGGGGTACTAAATTTCCTTCTTATTCCTGTTTATAATTCATGGTATTAATTCTCATGTTTTGATAATTGATCACTATTATTGCATGCTATTTATGTTTTTGATGTCTTATCCGGAATTGAATTCATAACCGATAACACGAATACATAATACATGTTTTATATTGAGACCTAGCGGAGATTGGTGAACTGTAGGAGGTTATTCTTATTGTGCTTTTGAGAGTTAATCTTTGGTTCTTGATACTCACGGGTGATAGGCTAGGTATTAATCGACATTCATAGACTGCCCTATTCGGGAGTATGTGGATATTTATGCCATCATTCACATGAGTTATGATTAAATATGGTGATTAGATTTAATATGTGAATATGTTATTTGATTTAGTGTCCATACATTTCCCTGATATCTCTTCTTTAATATTTGTTTATTTTATTTTTTTCGCAAGCCCTTAGGCTATTAGAATGAAGCGGCCCAGTAGCAAAAGCAACCCTCATTCGTCATAATGTCCTGCTTCAAAGCCTACTCAATCAATCAAGCCACCACTAACATCCACCACAATCAAGTCATCCGTAAACGTGAATAATATATCGTATAACTTTGTCTTTCCTCCAAACTTATTCCTTACTACGTGTTAAAATAAGTGTTGGGAAGGGGGAGAGAGATATGATATTAGATTCACCCCATTAGATAGTCCTCTAAAGGTTTTGTTATTTCTTTTCGCCTTATTTTCCCTTTTTCATGTCGTGTTTTCGAAATGTTATTTAGCTATGTCATTTTTCGTTGTACTCGTATCATTTGGGAATGTATTATGAAGTTTATTAACTATTTGTGTTTGAAGTGAAATGTCGATGATAATATGTGAGTTATTTTTCTAAAGTGTTGATTTGAGCACCTTGTAGTCTTGTCTTTATCATTAGATTTCAAAAGTTGATTTTGGCGGTTAAAATATGTGAGTATTGATATGTGTGAGGAATTTGAGCCTTTAAAATGCTACATTATGCATTATATATTTCCTTTGGGTGTGAGTTTTTTTTATCCTGCATGTGATTTTAACTTCAAGAACTTGCTTTGGTGTTTGTTTCGAAGCTGCGGGTGTGTGCCAAGAATTGTGAAATGAACTTAGGTCATCTTTGATAAACCTTAATTTTCCCTATACACTATCTTGTTCTAATATTTTCCATTACACTCTATTTCGAGCCTTGTTGGGGTCCCGGTTAGAGCAGTTGTGGTGTATGGAGGAGGGGGGGGGGGGGGGGAATACACCACACTACAAATTTTGCGCACGTTCTGCTTAAGGAGCTGGTCGAGACAGCTTCTGTGTAAGACAAATGACTGTATTAGGTGATAGATTCTCTCCACTGAGTTAGAGAGAGAGGGAATCTGTCCAAGTAAGAATCTCGACATAGATCGTGAGCAGTCTGTCTAAGAGACAAAACGACTGATGGTTTTTCAGAATCACCAGAGCGTCTGTTCTTATGCAAAGGTGTGTGCGGAAGCTATGATTACAAGTATATGCTCTACACTTAGAAAACTTTTTGTTATATAGTGTTCTTTAAGCGATTGATTCAAGTGCACAGCTCGCAGATGGTGATCTGCTCTCTAGTGAAGTGATAACAGAATCAATAAATGCAATGCAGAAAGTAAAGAACACACATTGTTTTAACATGGTTCGGGAAACTCCCTACATCCACGGTCGATCTGGCTTGATCGATGAATCCCTTAACCTTGGATTCCTCAATTTTTTAACCTCGTTGAGTACGAGCACACTCTTCTTATTTATACTCGTCCAGGACGAGTTTACACCTCACTTATTTAAACTCTTTAAGAACGAGAACTGAGTAGGGGGTTTGTGTTTAGACCTCCTTCACAGTTTTGAGACTGTGAAGAATACTAGAACTATGACTGTTGTAGTGTTAAGCTATAGTTAGTTCTAGGATATGAGATTCTCATAAATGTGTTGATGATTCTCTCTAAAATTACAACACTTCGAAGGCTATTTATAGGCGAACGAGTGTTGAGTGAACTATTGAATATTGAAGAGAATCTTGCAGCTTTGATGACTAATTTTCTGGGAAAACTCTGCACCGCCTGCCTTACCCACTCACCTTCATATCTTATTAAATCACTCTTGATTCTACTATTAAATGCAATGAGATTTCTTGTCAATCTTTTTCTCTCTCTTCTTCTTCACTCTTTCTTGTATCTCTCACATTTTTTTGAGCTTGGGAAGACGTGATGTATTTATAAGACTGTAATAAATTATAGCCGTTGATGTGGTGCAACTTTTACAGCTAACATTAAAAGCCCTGTTGACTATAGCTTGCTGACTATAAATCTATCCGTTGGAGTGTGTCCTACGTGGCATGAACATTTCAGCTTCCGATCTATTTAGGTAGATCTGTAACTTTCTCCAATCTGTGTTGAGCAGCTTGTGATAGGTTCTATCTGAGGATAGAACTTCCTTGATATTCCTTAACTTTTTTCTCAAACTCTGATGATCAATCTGTTAGTTACAGATTGATACTCTTCTTCAGCTTCTTGATAGATACACAGAATGTTTCCTACGTTCTGTGTCATGAAAATCTTTCCCGAAGTATGATGCTCTATAGATACATAACATAGCTTATGTTCTACTTCTTTATAGTTCAGCATCTAAACCATTCTAAGTCTAGTACAAATTTTGATAGGACCAGAACGTGACTCACGTTCTGTTCCTTTACAATGTGATCTATATGCCAACTAAGGCTTAAAGCTTATGTTGATCTCTTATCGATAGATCTCTTTATGGTGTAGATCAATTTCTGTATACTTCTTTCCTCTGATCTTCTGTGAAGTGGCCTCGTCTTTTGGATAGTGAGCTATATTGCATCACCACGTTCTGTGTAGATCATGTATTCTCTTCATTCATCCTTCTGTTAGTGATGCTTCTAAGTCTATTCTAAGACACTATAGATTAAGTCCTATAGACAGATTGTTACTTACATTCTGTCTTTACATTTTGACTTAGTCTTTTACTAATAGCATGATCTTATAACACAGATCGAGACTCACAATCTATTCTTACAGATTGATCGTATGTTCTAGTACAAGAGTAAAATAAGATCTAGCTTTATAGGCTAGGTTATTAATTTGTCTTTACATTTTAGCTGATCTGTTATTATGAACACAGAAGATTACCTATGGACATGATCTGTCTTTTATCGATCTGATCATTTTACATTTAATCTTATGTAGAATCTAACTATACTATTTAAAAACTTAAATCTTAGGCATCACATAGCATAGAATAGTAATACAGAATGAATCAAATATCTTAACACAATAATGGTTTCGCAAACATCATTAAAACCAACATAATAATGGTTTCGCAAGCATCATCAAAACCAAACTAACGATATTGGTATCATCAAAAAGGTTCCTAACAAGCCTTTATAGTCGTTATATTTTTTATTATTATTATGAGTAGCTTAACTCTTTGAGATTCTACGGCCTTGTAATACCTATTTAAATTTATGGATTCGTAATATTATATACTAAATTTCCTTCATGTTCTTGTTTATGATTTGTGGTATTAATTCTCATGTTTTGATAAATGATCACTATTATTGCTTGTTAGTGAATTCATAACCGATCACACGAATACATAATACATGTTTCATCTTGAGACCTAGCGGAGATAGATGAATTACAGGATGTTATTGTTATTGTGCTTTTTGGAGTTAATATTTGGTTCTTGATACCTACGAGTGATAGACTAGGACTTAATCAACATTCATAGACTGCCCTATCCGGGTTATGTGGATATTTATGTGATCATTCACATGAATTAAGATTAAATATGGTAATTAGATTTAATAGGTGAATTTGTAATTTGATTAGTTTCCATACATTGCCCTGAGATCTTCTTTTTAATACTTTTTTTCGCAAGCCCTTAGGCTATTTTTATTCAAACTCATTCAAATTTCTACTTGCCTAAATAATAATTAAATTTCTAAACAAATTAATCAGTGTGTGTTTTCGCTAAATCATTCCTTGTGGATACGATATTCGACTTCCCAATTTCTACACCTATTTACATGTTTAAAATAGTGCGATCAATTAACTTGCTGGCCATTAGACTTTATGGTTGTAATTACCTGTATTAATGCAATAGTTAATTGGAGCTGTATATGGATAAACATACTTATTTATTGAATAACATAAACTAACCAAACAACATTGCTTGCTCACATTATTTACAAATAAAACCCCATTTTCATACCTTATCCATCAAACATGCTTTGATAACATCTTTATTGATTGATTGAATGGGCTTTGTTTCTAGTGTTCATGTAGCCTTGTTCTTGTTAGGGTTTTATACCTCAAAGCATGCTTTATGCTTAGACGATGTATCAGACTTGGTTTCAGTTTCATTTTAATGAGAATAAATGTTTCTATCATTGGTTTGTTATTTATTATTATTATTATTATTATTATTATTATTATTATTATTATTATTATATATTGAATTGCAAACAAGTCCATTTACTATAATTGTAAACTGTGTGGTGGATCGATGATCACAAAATGTAACACAGTCGGATCCCTTTGTAGCATAAAGTCATAGTCTAGACAGACTTGGAAAGTCTAGTCGGATCATTTGATGCGAGTGTTGACCTTAGCCGTATAATGATATCGGTATGTATAAGCTGATAGACATGCTTTACGTATACATATTGAGAGGTTTCTGTAATGGGCTTCTATGATTTGTAATATATTATAGTGTAATATTTGATTTTTGAAAATAATCGAAGGTTGTACGAGGAAAGGAGGAAGGAAAGTTTTAGAAGAAAGATATGAAAAGTGATTTATTGCATAATAATCTTCCAGCAAATGTTCACACCTTATAACCTAACAAAGGCAACATTACAAAATAACACTCTCAAAATGAAACACGACTCTTCAAAAGAGTTAGCCCATTACACATTTTAAAACATAAATGACACGTGTCCACAAAACAAAATTCATTTATCAATTTCTCCAACTTCACACTGCACCTTCTTCTTCCTTTCCCTCTGATTATTCTTCTTCCTCCATTTTTGAAGCTTGAAATGCTTCGTCCCCCTCTTCATTTCGAAAATCCATCAATTCCATAACAATACCCTGCCCGCTCGAAAACCCTTGTCCACAAGGGTTGAAACCATGAAATTTCCCTTTCAAATATGCTTCGTCTTCCCAAGTAGCGAATTTTGTACCTGCATGCGCCCACTGGACTAAAATATGAGGAATGACCTCTTGCTTTCTATGCATCATTCGATGGCCTAGCACCTCCAAAGGAAAGATCTTGAGTTGTCCCTCTGCTGTAAGGTTAGGTAATTGTGACTCTTTCATTACCCTTGCACTTATGCATTTTTTGAGAAGGGAAACATGAAAAACTGGGTGAATCTTTGAATTTTCAGGAAGTTGTAGCTTGTAAGCCACTGATCCCACTCTTTCAAGGACTGGAAAAGGCCCATAGTATCTAGAAGAGAGCTTCAGATTTTTCTGCAAAGACACCGAATTTTGGCGAAAAGGTTGCAGCTTGAGGTAGATTTGCTCCCCCACCTGAAATTCTCTTTCAGTTCTATGTTTATCCGCAAAGAACTTCATGCGTGACTGTACCTGCTTTAAATTTTCCCTAAGACCCAAAATGAAGTATTTCCTGTTCTGTAATACCACCTTAGCTTCCTCATGATTAGAATCCAAGACATTCGGTATTCCCAAATACCTAGGGGGTACTTCGTATAAGGCCTGATATGGGGTACACCATAGGCTAGAAAGAAAATTGGTATTATACCAATATTCGGCTAATGGTAGCCACTTAACCCATTGCTTGGGAATAGCAATGACCATACACCGTAAATAATTTTCTAAGCATTGGTTAAGTCGTTCTGTTTGTCCATCTGTTTGTGGATGGTAAGCAGAAGACATTTCCAACTTTGTGCCTAGTAACTAGAACAACTCATTCCAAAAAGAGCTAGTGAAAACCTTGTCTCGGTCAGAAACTATACTCTCTGGTGGTCCATGTAATCTATATATAGCATCTAGGAATGACTGTGCCACAGATTGAGCGGTATAATGATGAGCTAGTGCCAAAAAGTGTGCAAATTTAGTGAGTCTATCCACCACCACAAATATAACACTCTTAGCCCCAGACTTTGGTAACCCCTTGACGAAATCCATTGATATGTGTGACCAAGGCGTGTGTGGTGTAGGTAAGAGCTGTAGTAGGCCTGGATAGACTTTGGTATCGTTTTTGTTCTGCTGACAAACATCATAACTTTGTACCCACTCCACAACAGATTGCTTCAAGTGTGGCCAGTAGAAATGTTTCTTTACCCTCGTATAGGTACCTTGAATACTAGAATGACCACCGAAAGGGGAGTTGTGCATTTCAGATAGAATTTCAGCTCTTAAGGCAGTACTTGAACCAATTACTAACCACCCTTTGTATCGAAGCACATCAGAATGTAGAATATAATGAGGTTGACCCTATTCACTTAGCAACTTTGCCGTAAGAATGTTGGACAGGAACCCATCATCCTTATAACTTTGATTGACCTTGGTGATCCAAGTTGGAAGAGAGTAGTAATGGCTTGACACACATCATCTTTCTCTCCACATCTGGAGAGTACATCAGCTGCTTGCTGGTCCGTACGGATAATGAACTTGTGTCCTTGCAGATATGTTTTCCATTTTTGAACTGCCATTAGAACAACAAGGAATTCCCTTTCGTATATGGATAATGCCTGGGTTTTTTTGACCAAGAGTTTTGCTCATATAAGCAATAGGTCTATTGTCTTGCATTAGCACAGCCCCTACCCCAGATCAACTTGCATCCGTTTCAAGTATAAATGGCTCAGTAAAATTAGGCAAAGCCAACACAGGGGCAGTTGACATTTTTTGCTTCAGGGTTTTGAATGAAGCTGTAGCTTATTCTGTTTAGTAGAAGCCATCTTTTTTGAGTAATTGAGTCAGTGGTCGATTGATAGATCCATAATTTTGGATGAACTTCCTGTAATAACTCGTAAGCCTGAGGAATCCTCTCAATTGTTTGAGATTCTTGGGTAGTGGCCAGTTTAGCATACATTGAGCCTTGTCAGGGTAAGTGGAAACCCCATCGTGAGTGATAACATGCCCAAGGTATTCAATCCTTTCTTTTCCAAATTGACATTTGCTTCGCTTTGCATAGAGTGTATTCATTCTTAAAAGTTCCAGAACCACTCTCAAATGCTGGAGATGCTCTGTCCAAGTCTTACTATACACTAGAATGTCATCAAAGAAGACTAGGAGACTCTTTCTTAATTGTTCTTCAAAAACCCTGTTCATTAGTGACTGGAACGTGGCTAGCGCATTACATAACCCGAATGACATTACAAGAAATTCGAAGTGCCCGTGGTGTGTAATAAACGCTGTAAGATATCTGCCTTCAGGTTTCATCAGAATTTGAAAGTACCCAGATCGTAGGTCCATTTTAGAGTAGTACCGTGCCCCCAGTAATTCATCCAATAGCTCATCAATGATGGGAATTGGATAGTCATGCTTCACTGTTAAAGAGTTTAAGTATCTGTAATCCACACACATTTGCCACGTGTTGTCCTTCTTTTTGACTAAAATTACGGGTGATGCAAACGGACTTCTACTATGCTGAATGATTCCTGAGTTGAGCATCTCCTTGATGATCTTTTCTATCTCATTTTTGTGACTGTGTGAGGTCCTATAGGGAAATTGATGTTTTGGTGAGCTATTAGGCCTGAGTGTGATATCATGTTCGACCCCTCGACTAGGTGGTAAGCTTGTAGGCTCTGCAAAAACATCGTTGTATTTCCTCCAGTAATGCCACCATTCCACTGCCTTCTTGAATAATCTCCTTTTGAGTAGCCAATAGATATAATTCATCCACCACATTAATATTTTTATGGAGCATACTGCAAAGGGATATTCTAGTGATCATATGACACTCTGTGGGTGTAGTAGTTGTGTGGAGCTTCACCTTCTTTCCCTGTAATTGGACTGAAATGGTCATCCTCTTGTAGTCAAGTTCGATAGGTGTATTTTGCTTCAACCTGTCCCCACCGAGAATCAAATCATAATCTATGTTGTCAAGAATTCTTGGGAAAAAGGTAAATTCATGTCCCTAAACTCCCCAACTAAAATTTGTTGCCCTTTTGGTGCTAATCATCTTCTGACCATTAACCACCCTTACCAATATAGGCTTACCATCCTCCACCACACATTTGAGTTTCTTAGTGGTGTTATCTTGCAAGAAACTCAAAGTGCTTCCCGTGTCCACTAGTATATTTAAATTGTTACCCTTGTGTTC
The DNA here is from genome assembly GCA_026898415.1 of Leonotis leonurus. NCBI lineage: Eukaryota > Viridiplantae > Streptophyta > Magnoliopsida > Lamiales > Lamiaceae > Leonotis > Leonotis leonurus. Next base: position 834,442 of record JAPKLX010000090.1, on the reverse strand, counting down.
TCCACTAAGCTTCAAAGTGGCAACACCACTATCTCCCAGTGCTTGCATAGATAATTGGATCTCCTCCATGGGCAACTCCTTTGCATTCTTTTGCTTTAAATCTGTCTCTTGATTCAGCATATGTTGACACTCTTCATCTTCAGTCATCGTGAGATAACTGATTCTAATTTTTCATCTATGACATGTCATGAATTGTTCATTCCAATTGTAACACAATCCTTTCTGTCTCCGAATTGCCATTTCAGCATTGGTTAGTAATTGCGTAGGAGGTGATGTTGGGCTGTAATTGGTACTCTTAAGCGGTGGGTACAGATCTGCCCTTCTATAATGCGTGGGTGTGGTGACTGACTTAGTAGCAGACTTCATCTTCTTATCAATAAGGTCCAGTGTCTTGTAGCTGCTGTCCACCTAACTCAATAGCTTGCTCTAAGGTAGTTGGTCTGAACATCTCGACAAAGGACTGTAGTTCCTCGCTAAGAATACTGATAAAGTTGGCTATAAAGTATTCTTCTGAGTATTTATTTTGATTACTGAGAAGTATGTAAGACTTTAAATCTTCAAATTGGTCAACATATTCTGAATAAGAACCCGTTTTCCTTAGCTTGTTAAATTCCCCAATCACCCTAGTCTCACGAATACCTTCAAACCTAATAGATATGATTTCCACAAACTGTTCCCAAGTAATATTAGGTTGAATCTGTCCCAAATTTTGGAAACACTGCAAAGCTCTACCCTCAAAATGCATGGATGCTAGGTTGAGTTTTTGGAAATCATTTAAGTTTGAAACAATTCTAAAATATCTAGTCCATTTCAGAACCCAAGCTTTAGGATTAGATCCATCAAACTTTGGAAATTCTAGCTTAGGAGATGGAGTATGAAAGACCTGATGTGATACGTTAATCTTCCACCTCAATCTACCACTGCTTTGATTCCCAAAATTGTGAGGTCCTAACACTGAATCTGATTCCCCCATGTTGTCTTGTCTCCAATTCAGCAACTAGAGTTGTATATCAGCTAGTGTGTTAGTGAGATGATCGAATTTCTCTTGCATTTTTGAACTAATATCATCCACTTGTTCTTGCAGTTTCTGTTGGTAGGCCTCTCTCTTCATGGATTCAGCTTGAAGCATTTGATCAACCTTTTTTTGAGATTCAATGACATCTTTAAATCGTGTGGATTCTGCCATAAACCTGTCTCTGAATACCAATTGAATGGGCTTCTATGATTTGTAATAGATTATAGTGTAATATTTGATTTTTGAAAATAATCGAAGGTTGTACGAGGAAAGGAGGAAGGAAAGAGCTAGAAGAAAGATAGGAAAAGTGATTTCTTGCATAATAATCTTCCCGCAAATGTTCACACCTTACAACCTAAGAAAGGTAACATTACATAATAACACTCTCAAAATAAAATACGACTCTTCAAAAGAGTTGGCCCATTACACGTGTCCACAAAACAAAATACATTTCTCAATTTCTCCAACTTCACACTGCACCTTCGTTTTCCTTTCGCTCTGACTATTCTTCTTCCTCCATTTTTGAAGCTTGAATTGCTTCGTCCCCCTCTTCATTTCCAAAATCCATCAATTCCATAACAGTTTCACCGTGAGATAAGTTCTGCGTGTTGTTACTTAGAATGAGGTCTCGGAAATTAGTTCATTTCTTAATATGTGACGATGACATTAGTATATGCGGTTGATTATACACTGCTTTGATTCATCTACGCTTGCGGGTTTTTCGTAACCCTAAATAGTGATGTCTTGGGTAGTAGTGATTGACTTAGCTAGAAGTGCTCGACTGTCAGTCGTACATAATCGCGTCTTGATTAACACAAGTTGATTAAATCCGCGTGAGGCGTTCAGAAATGTTTATTGCATAAGAAACCCGACCGATAGGAATTTATTCCGTATGTAATAATTAAGGTCTAAACTGGATTAGTCACAAATAAATATATTAATTAATTGTGAGTTAATGGATTGAGTTAATCTTAAACGTGGGAAATAATTAATGATAAGAGGGTTACATCCGTAATTTGAATGGATTAAACTGTAGAGAGATAAAAGTGAGAATTTAAATTCTATTATTAGAGATCTTATTCATTCACCTGAGAAACCCTAACCTAGCCCAAAATATCTATAAAAGGAATACATAGCAGGAGCCGATTTCTCTCTCTTCCCTACCTTGAAATCGGCGCCCCCATAAGGAATTAATTCTCTATTTTTTTCGAAAATTACAGAGTATTCAACACTCTAATTTTCGTTCTTGTTCTCTTTAAAATACTTGATAGAATTCACCCACACGATATTCAAGTAATAGATCGGGAATAAGTTAGAAGTTTCCGAAGTAGGATCAAAGGAGATCGATTGAAGATTCCTACGGTGTGGATTGTTGTTCGTGGCTAACGATCCAAATCGTTTCTCCACAAGTGGAGGACTTGCGTAAGAGAATGTATAATTAATTTTTTTTTTTTTGATCGGACAAAGCTAGTTGTTAGTAGTTAGATCACCAAGCACCAAACACACCAAGATTAATCTTTCCAAGTCACCTTATAACTCCAAATTCGTTCCCAAAGGGAATCGAACCCGGGTCTTCCACTAATGGAGGAACCCGGTGGCCAGTGGACTAAGCCCCCTGGTTGAATGTATAATTAATTTAATTCCTCAATTATATTCTCCCGTGTGTATTAAATGCATACAAATTAATTATTTATAGAATTTATTAAACTTGTGGATCCTGTGTATTTATGAGCCACTCATATGGGTTCTATCAGTTCTTAGACTTTATCTTAGCCGGTAATTGTTCTACAAACGGCAAGATCTCTATCTTCCCATCAAAAACCATATTACCTACACTATCAAATGTGGGTCTGCACACAACACACATAAACATCACCTTCGTAATAAATATTTTGCTCTAGCACATCCTACTAGGTTTGGCCTCCTCCGGTGTGAGGTAGAACCTATGAGATGTCTTAAAGATAAAGAACCATTTCTCATCAATATGAATGATGTTGTTCATAGACTTGAGTTTCTTTTAGAGCTGTGAGATCCGGTTTGATAGCATCATTATGAGCCCTGATCAGTCCACCTTGTATCCATCTCCAAACTGTGATTTTGCTACAATTTGTGCCAATTGCAAGTCTCCTAACTGTTGATCTCTTGAATAAATATAGACTTTGGATAAGTTCCATATCAATGTGCACTTCTTTGTTCTTGTACAATTTATTTTCTTACTTACCAAATGCATAGCTTTACCTCGTTCTTTCTTCTTTCTTGTTGCAGCCCATATTCTTCTGATCGTGCTTCAGCTGGAATTTAACAATATGCACGCCTTCTTCAATTTGCCATGCTTTGGCTTTCCTTTGGTGGAGTTCAAAAGCAGAAATTGAACAATAGCATTACTTTCCTCATTTGTGAAATCTTTGCCTCAGACCATTTCTTTTCGAAAATATAATCTGAAATTTCAAGTGTTTTGTGGCTTCAAATAAATTCTCAATTTATAGTTAGTGGACAATGCATTTGGTGGGAAACTTAAACATTTAAAGTTGTTGCTTTTGTAATAAATTTCATATTTGGTTTTGCTGCTTGATTGAATTGTGAAAGTGTTCAAATCTGCATTAATTGGTATTAATTAAGCATTTAATTGTGCAGATTTTCCAAAATCTGTTTTTAATTTTAATTTATATTGATGGAGTATTAATTTCGTATTAATTATGCATTTAATAATACTATTTTCAATCTTGTATTTATTAGTCATGAAATTAAGTATTTAATAACGTTAATTAAGCATTAATAATCATTGAATTTTTTTAAATGTGAGTAAATAATTATAGTTGGAAAGTAAAAAAAACTTAAAAGCATTAATACTTTATTATTAAAACAACTAATAAAATTTTATTAAGGATGAATTAGTAATCGTGTATAAAGCTAATGAGTCATTAATAGTGGGACATTGGGAGTATTATACAACATAATCACAGAGAAGATAAAGCGGAAAAATGATCACTAGGCATACTCATAAGGGAATCAAAATATACCTCTCTTGTGCTTGCTGCCGATTGATGTCGTGTCTACACCCAATCCGACCTCGAGACTTTTGACCTATTACACTCAACTACAATTCTTCTATCGTGTGAGTGATGATCCGTTGAATTTTATCAAAAGGGGAGGAATCGAAAAACACAGTGTTAGAACACCGTGTGATGGCCGATTTTGTTAGGGTTTAGTGATGTAGAAATCAGCCATCCCCCTTTATTTACAGATGTGTTGTGGGCTAGGCCAGAGTTTCAAAGGGGAATGAGTCTGGACCTTCCAACATAAGACAAAGTCAAATCATATCTATAATAATTCAATTTAATTAAAGGTCCGGTTAACTTTGACTTCCATGGTCCAGCTAACTTTGACTTCCATTAATTAATCTAGGAATTGTAATATGATATAGATATTATATTAATATTTATCAAATCTACTATATGATAAATATTGAACTATTCGGCACCTACTCAAATTACAAATGTAGCCTTCTTTTATCATAAATTATTTCTCGCGTTTCAAATTCCTTATCCATTAATTAATTAAGTTTGTTGACAGTTTAAATTAATTAATATATTTATTTGTGAGGTATCTGATTCAGATCTTTATTATTATATATGAAATAAATTCCAATCGGTCGGGTTTCTTATATGACAAATTTTTATGAATGCCTCATGCAGATATAATCAATTCGGACTCCCCGAGATGCGATTCAATGCATTAACAATCGAATACTTCTCGCTAAACCAATCACCAATGCCCAAAATATTACTGTATAGGGTTACAAAATTTCTTTGTTTGCGTGTATTAATTTAATGAAGAGAGATTAATTCGTGATGCAATTTTTTAATTTAAATTTGTTATAAATAATATTATTATGTGGACATTACTTTAGAATATTGGTGTGTTTATTAATTACATGTATCTCTTTGTAAATTGGAAAGATTTTATATATATATATGTGTGTGTGTGTGTGTGTGTGTGTGTGTGTGTGTGTATATAAGAGAATACACTTCTAGGGTTTTCAACCGTATAGTTCATTTTATGTACGCAGCATCCTTTGTAGTTTCTCCTTCTTCCTCTCTCTTGTTTATTGTTCTACATAGATAATTGTACAATCGAACAAACCCCGATTAAAACACGTTATCAGCACGAGTCTCTGACTGAGTTGTTTAATTTTCAAAAAATTCTCTTTTCTCCCATCTCCCGCAGACACACAACCGCACACACCTCCTCCAATCTAAAATTTTCAGCCACACAACCGCGAAATCTACCTTCGGGGCGGTGATGGCGGTTTGATTATGGTGGCGCTGTCATTGGTCGGTGGCTGAGATGCGGTAGCGCGTCGTAGCTAGTGGGTCGCAATTCCTTAGTCTTGATAGAGAAACTACAATTCATCGATACTCTCTCTCGTTGCTGGCATCATGTACTCCAATATTGCTCAAATTAACCATGCCGACTGTCTTATTTTCTTTACCAAAATTATAATCTTTGCCTCTTATACTCTCACCTACCCAGTTTGTTGCCTTTGGCAACAATGGAGCTTCTGCCTACACATTTTACCAAAATCAAATCTTTTCCATCGCCTCCCTTGTCATCCTGCCTTGAAACATGAAAACTTCAAACTAAGCTTTATGTTGAAATTATCACGCAGATAGGGATAGCTGATGACTGCTTCTGGTATAGTATTTCACTTATTAATTCATTATGTTTATGAGTTTATGAAGATCTTGAATTATGGATGGAGAGGAGAGCTTTGGATTTTTCATCCGCCTACTTTATTTTGGTTAGATCTTTCCCTAATTCTCTGTTGTGACTTGTTATTTGTTGGTTCCTGGCCTGATTATTTGATGATTTGGTTCTCTGTTGTGATTCGTTATTTGTTGGTCGGTGGTTTGATTATTTGGTAATTTGATATGGCTATTGTTATGTTCAATTTGTTGTACATCCTGCTATATTTACTTATGGTGTTGCTATTGCTTATGTTTTGTTAATGGATTATCATATATGTATGATTAATGTATCAACTTAGCATTACTTTAGACTATTAAAAAGTTTTGAGGAATAGACCTATAGTCCCCTAACATATATAAAACTCTACCATATTATACAATTAAAGTGATGCTTCATAATTATTGCTTTTGTATGCATATATGCATTTCACTTTTGGTTATTATTGTTTCAAATACGATAGGAGGCTAATGATGATTTGGGTGACCCCCTTATCGTAAAATACTTTATGTTGGTTCTTTAGATTCTCATTTACTTACTGGTTATTGTCCCTATAAGTGGTTTATACATTTTAATGATTGCATGTTTTAAAGACCATTAAGTATTCAGATAAAGATACAATATTTTCTTTATTGAGTTATTCTCGTACAATCAAATTGGATTGTGCAATCAAAGCGTAGTGCTTGTCATGATTCATACAATTGCTTAAATTGTTTCTCTTGAAGTAGAACAATTAATATTCTTGAAAAATATAATATTAAATGTTTGCTAGTATTGAAGATTAATAAAATGAGGAGCATTACCATTTTTTATAAAGATGATGACAATATTTAGATTATTGACTCTAGAAGAGATCATTAATCTTAATCTATTAAAAAATATCTTTATCCAAATATTTGCATATCTTGGTAAACGACTTATAATCGGGGATCAACAAACTAGAGAAACAATTATTACTATCGATATCATATTAAATAAAAAATAATTAAACTCAAAGGCCACCTTTGAGGGTGAGAATTTGTTTTAGAATAATCAATTCTTGTAGAAACGACCGATCATGCTCCTCTGCAAATTTTTGGTCTCATATTCTATGTGTGTCATGGGAGAATATTCCCGCGATTGTGGAGTCTCTCTGGAAAAGAATCACAGTCTGATCTTTGCTGATTAGCGGATTTAGCTATAAAAGCTATCTCGTATCATGTTGCCAAAATTATGTTTTTAAAGACCCAAATTATTTCAAATTATAGAGGAATAAGTATTTGGGCCACTATTTAGCCTTTTTTCGATCTCTTTTCTCGTGCATATTGAATCAATAATGTCATAATTTATATCACTTATTGCCTTTGTTGTTCTATTTGATCCTTTGGTTGCAATATTTTCTTATCTCAGGCAAAGAGTTGAACAAACGGAACTATTGAGGATCGAGAAGAGAAACGAGAGCGAAAGGACACGAAAAGAGGACTAACAGCGCGCAAGGGTAGCGGTCGCTAGCCCTACATTCCACAAGATCAGGCAGAACGCGAGGCTAGTGACCGCTAGCTCGCCCAGCTGAAGACGTTACAGAACGTGGGGCTAGCGAGCGCTAGCCCTTGTTTCTGAATTCAATACAGAACATGGGGGTAGCGACCGCTACCCCCTAGTGAGTGCTAGCTAGACGGGAATCCTCCACTATTTAAGGACTCCTTCGCGTGAATTTTAGGGATTTTATCATTCTAACAAGAGAGAAAACACAATAGATAGTTTTAGCACTTCAAATTTCATACTTTGTTCTTTATTTCTCGTTGTGGATTCGATCGTGATTCAATCCGGAGACTATTTCTATTGCATTATTTTCGCATTTAATTTGTGAGTAATTGTTTTATCGCTTTCAGTTTCTTGTGACTTCCTTCTTGATTAAGTTTGAATTATTGCTTTGTTATTATATTATCCATGTTAATCAATCAATCGAAGCATGTCAAGATTTATTTCATTTAATTTCTCGTTCTTAGATTTAGGATTTAATTGCTTTCTTATTTCTCGCCTAGATAATTCGTTTCTTAATTCCTTTAATTTCACTTGCTTAGGTAATTAATTAAATAAGATTAATAATCATTCAAACCACAATTAGAGTATTTAAGATTTTGATTTCTTTTGTTAAACAACGTAGATGAAGCCCTATTTAGCCTTCCTTGAGAATACGACTTGGGTTAGCTTATTAATCTATAATGACCTCGTTCTATTGCGAGTACTTAATTAAAATAAGTTGAAACAAATTTGGCACCGTTGACGGTGAAGGCTTTAGACATTTATTTGTGTTGCGTTTTATTTCCTATTTTTCTTTTATTTCTTTTGTTGGTTTTGTGTATACTAGGTCGCCGAAGCTTGAGAAAATAATTGGTGCCCTTTTTTGACAACATCAATAGAAGAGACGGTGTGCTAGAGGAGCAATATCATGACACCTTCAACCTTGCTACTCTATTCGAAGAGAAGCTGGTAATTATGGCCGACGAAGAAGAAGCACCTAAGAAGCTAGGAGATTTCGTCAGGCCCTCTTATGGAATCACAACATCTGCTATAGTGCTCTCTGCTGTGGGGAGAAATTATGATTTCAAGCACAACCAAATCAACCTTGTGCCCTCATTCTACGGGTTGGCTAATGAAGACACACTCTTCTTCATTAGGGAGTTCTGCACAACTGTTCAGTCTATCCCACTTCTGACAATTAGCAAAGATGAGCTCGTAAGAAAGTGTTTTCTTTATTCACTGAAGGACAGGGTGAAGTCATGGTATCTCTCCCTTCCGGCCCGATCTCTACCTACATGGGAGGTTGTGAGTACTACGTTCCTGCTCAACAAATTCGTCTTCAGATCATGTAGTTTGCTCAGGAACTTGATGAGCCTATCCATGAGGCATTAGATCGATTTAGAGAGTGGCAGCAATAATGCCCTCACCATTAGATTGTGCTAGAACTCCTCTGGAAAATCTTCTACAATGGACTGTAGCATACTTATCAGTTCATGGTGGATACAATAGCTAGAGGAAAAATATCTGATAAGATAGCTAACGAAGTAGTGGAGATCTTTAAGACTCTAGCCGCCAACTCGCAGCAGAAAACCTCTCGTTCCAAGAGATTAGAGATCAAGGAAATTGGAGCGAGTCCTGATTTGAAGAGGCAAATGGTTGTTATGATGAGAGAGCTGCAAGAGTTGAAGATGAGCAAGGCCCCTGTAGTGGCCAAGCACGAGCCGGTGCCTGAACCGCGCCCTATCTGTGGTGATCCTACCCATGATGAGAATAACTGCAGCAGAATGGCAGACTTAACTTTTGAAGGAGAGGCGGAGATCTATGCTGCTGAAGGATATCCGCTACGACAACCATTCAATCAGAATCTAGTCCAGCAGACTTCAGGATGGAGAGCTTAGAATATCTCCATATGGAAGGGACAGAGTCAAGGGTAGGGATCAAACTTCCCTACCCGACGAGCTCCTCCACATCAGTATCACCCACCTCAGCATGGGTATTATCCACCTCAACCACACTTTCAGCAGCCGCCACCTCAGTTCCAGCCACCTCCATCATAGTTCCAGCCATCATTCCCACCTGTAGCACGAGCAACCGCACCACCTAAATCTTCTCTAGAAGACAGTCTGGTTGTCTTCATGCAAGAAATCAAGTTAGCCAGGGAGGCTCAAGTGGCCACAATCGAATGCCTCGAGAGTCAAGTGGGCAGACCTCAAGAGTTATTAATCAAATGCAGCAGCAACAACAGACAAGGAAGATTTTAGGGCAGGGACACTCAGCACACCAATTGCAAGTCATTACTGTTTTACGTAGTTGGAAGTAGGTGGATAACAAAGTGGAGCTTCCAGACACTAAAGAGGACAAAGTAGTGGAGGAGAAGAAATTGGAGCAGGTTAAGCCATCCATTCAATTGCACAAGACGGCAAACCCATACATGTCGCCGATTCCCTTTTCGAGCAGACTGAAAAATGAGAAGTTGGAGCGACAATTTGCAGATTTCTACAAGATGCTTTACTAAGTGCATGTGAATCTGCCACTAGTTGACATCATCCGCAATGTACCAGAGTACCTAGAGTTCTTCAAGGAACTTGCCTCCTAGAAGAGAAGATTTGTTGATGATGAGTCGGTGATGGTGTCCGAGGTAGCTAGCTCCATTATGCAGCAGCCTCTCCCAGAAAAGTTGCGAGAACCAGATAGCTTTGCTATCACCATCACTTTAGAAAATGGTAAGACTGTGACATGTATGCTTGATTTAGGTGCTGGTATCAATCTCATGCCTTACTCGATTTGTAAAGAATTAGAGTTAGGTGAATTGAAACCTACTCGCATGAGCTTGTATTTAGCTGACCGTTCTATTAGGTACCTTAGATGGATTATTGAGAATATCCTTGTTAGTGTTGGTGGTTTGATTGTGCCTATGGATTTCGTTGTGCTAGAGATAGGTGATGTGCATGAGAATGGTCGTGATCATACCTTGTTGATAGGCAGACCCTTTATGGCTACTACTAACACCTTGATTGATGTGAAAAATTACAATATTCAGATGTCAGTGTTATGAGAGTGATGAGCCCATTTTTCGTTCTCTTTTTGTATCTTGTTTTAAGTCTAGATCGAGTCATTTTCCTTTGTCTATGTCGTGTATTATGTCTGGGAGGACACAAGTTTGGGTTGGCAGGATACAGATCAAGGTTGCAGGTCACCTCAAGAAAGAGGCAAGATTATGCACGGAGCAGCTTGGGCAATCTGAAGCCCAAGGCAAGGCACCGCTCGAGATCACGCTGCAACCGCTGGGGGTAAGAGGAGCACGTTGGCCAAGATAATGAAACATATCTCTCTTTCCTTCCACCAATGATTTGGGAAGGATTGAGAATATTTCCTTCTACATGGAAGACCTGTTTAGGAAGGAAAGTTCGCCACAACCCTAGCCACCACCACCACGAAAGCCCAAGCCCACAGAAGAGCTATATAAACCCCACGCTATGAATCAGAGACAGACGAATTCGAGGGGAGGGACGACGCCCGTCTTCTCTTATCCTTAGTCTAGGTCTTTATTTTAAGAAGTGTTGGGAAGAAAAAACAAGTCCTATGAGCAAACACTTTATTTAATTTTTGTTTAATGCTTTCAGCCTTACCAAGGGTTTGTCCTGGCAAGAGGATCTTTTGGTAACACTTTCATTCTATATTTTAATATAAGTATGCTTTTGTTTATCTCATCTTTTTTCTTTACTTTTCGTATAAGTAGTTAGGTTTATTAACTTAGCTTGGGAAAGATGAATTGAGTCCAAACTTATAACGTCTTGAGAGGTCTAACTATGCACATATTCCTAAAATACTGGATCTGAATCTTATACAACTTGATCAAGTCCTCAGTGTTGTCTGGCCAGTAGCAGTCTTGAGCAAGATCAATTTACAACTGCGAGCTGGAAACTCCAAGTGTTAGCGATTCCCTACTTGCCAACCAGAGGGATCAGTGCGGTGATGTAGGTGGAGATGCCATAGGACGGGCTTTTGAGATGGTGCCCGCGAATGCCTATTTGGGTATGCTGGAGTAAGCTTGCATTTCTTATTTAACTCTCCTAGTGTTTGCCTTCAACCAGATTCTGACCCAAGTCAAGTTGCTTTCTTATTTAACTCTCCTAGTGTTTTCTTTTCAGTTATTTACTTTTACACCATTTACTTTCTTCTTAATTACATTTCTTGCCCAAGGCAAGACCCGATTCAAAACTCAAATTGTGACATCGAGAGAAGAATCCACCAACTCACTGTGGGATCGACCCTATACTTGCCACTAGCGGAATCTAGTGAAGAGTGTAGGTATTATAAATTTATCTTGACCTATGTGATAACAATTGAGCTCCATTAGATTGACGTTGTTGCCGGGGAGTTGCGCCTTCCAGAATTTCTCTCTCACCTTGACTCATGTCTTGTTCATGGTGTATCTTTCGTTTCAATCCTGAAGAACAACTCAGAGATGTTTGGTTTGATCCAGAAATCGAGAGAAACGCCAGGAGAAGAAGAGGCAGACTAAGGAGGCAGACACGACTTGAGCAAAAAACCCATCAAGTAGCAAGAATGGCTAACGAACAAGGATAAATCAACGATGATGACAATGGGAATGCACCTCCAGAGCAGACACTCATGGAGATGATGTTTCCCAATAACAACAATCTGAGACCCTTGCGCATCACCTTGCCCACGATAGCTAACAACTGGGAACTGAGGCAATCTTTTATAAGATCTTGCCCAAGTTCAATGACTTGCCAGGAGAGGATCTGCAGAGGCATCAGGACCATCAGGACCAACGAGCCTGCAAAAATGAAGTACATACGTCTGGTATCATTTCCTTTTTCACTTCAAGATACTGCTCGGGAATGACTTTACACTTTACTTGCATGTAGTGTCACGACATGGCAAGCAATGCAGCAGAAGTTCATGGAGAAATACTATCTTGTCTCGAGGATCCAGAATGCAAGAAGAAGGATGAGCACCATCTAGATGGGAGCCAGAGAATCACTCTATGACTACTGGAACAAATTCAAGCTCATGTTGGCCAAGTGCCCGCAGCACAACATCCCTGACCAAGACTTGATCCAGTACTACGTCAATGGATTGAAGCCTGGCGAGCGGCAATTTCTGAATGCTGCGTGTGGAGGTTCTATCTTGAACAAGCAGCCTTCTGAAGCTTTTAGGCTGTTGAACGACATGGCAAAAGAATCCCGAGATGAGGCACACTCCTTGATTAGGATCATGGGAGATGCTTTCGCATCACAGTCCAAGACGGAACTCTCGGACTTGTGTGCCACCATGAAGTAGATGATGGAGATGATGAAGCCAATCATAAAGAAGATTGTCAAGCCGTGTCAGCTATGCTATGCAACCACTCACTTGACCGATGAATGCCCCACCCTAGGAGAAGAAGAAGTCAATGCTTTTGGGCATACCAACAAGGGAGGAAACCACAATCAAGGCGCAAAGAAGAGATTTGACCCCAACTCACAATCTTATAATCCAGGATGGAGGAACCACAAGAACTTAAGATACGGAGGTAATCATTACCAAGCTCCACCCGAGGCTCAGCATCAAATTCAGCCAAGAGAGCCATCTCTATCCGAGACTATCCAGAACTTGACCAAGGAGCACCACAAATTCAGCGATGAATTTGAGAAGTTCAAGATAGAAAGTCGAGGAGCCCTATAGTCACTAGCCAACCAGATGTCCAACTTGACCTAGGCTATCGTCAAGATGGACAACAAGCAAGGAGGACTTCCCTCCCAGGTCCAGGTGAATCCAAGCCACAGGTCAATGCGGTGATGCTCAGAAACGGTAAATCCTTACCTGAACGAGTGGTAGAACCTGCTAAGGAGATGGTAGAACTAGAGGAGCTAGAAGCTGGGAGGAGCATATTAAGATACCAGAGCCCGAGGAGCTAGTCAAGAAGCCTGAATCAGAAAAGAAGCCAGAGCCCAAACCTAAAGTCAAGTCACCCAAGAAGGTTCTGGAGGAGAACATCTACTGCAATCCACATTTTCCCAGAAGGTTAGCCAAGACGAAGGAAGCTGAAGAGATGAAAGAACTACTCAAAGTGTTCCAGAAAGTGGAAGTCAACATGCCACTTGTCACTGCACTCGCGACTATGCCAAGATGTGCAAAATTTGTAAAGGAGTTGTGTACCAAGATGGTACAGTACCCTAACAATACAAGATTTCTAGTTGTAGAAAATGTCTCCGTAGTGCTCAAGAAGGATTTGTCAGTCAAGTGCGAAGATCCAGGATGTTCTATATCCCCTGCGTGATTGGAAATACCAACATTGAATAAGCCATGCTAGACTCGGGGACTTCGATCAACGTTATGCCCCTAAGTATGTTTGAGAAACTGAAGATAGGCCTACTGAAGTCATCCAGGGCCGTGATCCAGCTAGCAGACAAGTCAATCGTCTATCCCGCAAGCATTGTGGAGGTTGTCTTGATCAAGGTACAAGACTTAATTTTTCCTGCCAATTTCAATATACTTAATATGGGCAACTCTGCTGCCAAGGATACTCTCATGCTTTTAGGTAGGTCATTCCTCAAGACGGTCAGGACATTTATCTACTGCGACACCGAGAAGTTAACTTGCAAGTGCCCTGGAGAGACGGTGACTTTTGATATCTACAAAGCAGAGCAGCATGCTCCAGACGAGGAGATAGTGGACTTTGTGGAATCCATGACAAAGACATTGAAGAAGCCTTCACAGATTCTGAACAAGATGGAGGACGAACCAGACAATGAGAAGGGCAAAGAGGAAGAAGTAGCCACTGAGACATCTGTCAAAGTAGTGGAGTATCAAGGTCCTTAAACACTCTCGATTCCAAGGAACCAAATGGAATCATCCATACTCAAACCACCAAAGTGTAAGTTGAAGACCTTACTGTTGGGAACCCCACAATATATTCTAAGTTTTGATGATGTTCACTCATACACACACTTGGCTTTCTTCATGTTCTGTATCATTTCTGTTGATTCTTATTGACCAGATAGTCGAAACCAGTTCAACCAGAAAGATGGAATATGTCTCAGACAGAAAGCTGAAGCAAGACAATCTTTAAAAGAAAGCTGAACCAGCAAGTCTTTAACAGAAAGCTGAACCAGCAAGT
>JAPKLX010000090.1:774961-820039 GCA_026898415.1 Leonotis leonurus | reverse complement strand
AGAAAGCTGAACCAGCAAGTCTTTAACAGAAAGCTGAACCAGCAAGTCTTTAACAGAAAGCTGAACCAGCAAGTCTTTAACAGAAAGCTGAACCAGCAAGTCTTTTAACAGAAAGCTGAACCAGCAAGCCTTTAAATCTGAACCAGCAAGTCTTAGACAAACTATGCTAAACCAGAAAGACTCAAAACCAGCAAGTCTCAAGACAAAAAATGCTAAACCAGAAAGACTCAAAACCAGCAAGTCTCAAGACAGAAAATGCTAAACCAGAAAGACTAAAAACCAGCAAGTCTCAAGACAGAATGCTAAACCAGAGAGTCTCAAACAGAAAATGAAGCTAGTCAACCTTAACAGAAAGTTGAACCAGAGAAGCTTCAGCCAGAAAGATGGAAGATGCCTCGAACAGAAAGTGGTTAACGAATGCTCTACCAGAAAGTACCTCAACCAGAAAGTGTCTAAGTCAATATTCAACCAGAAAGACACTAGACCAGAGAGGACACAACCAGAAGGTTAGAAGCAAACCAGAAAGAGCAGAACCAAACATGTCGATGAAGCATTAAAGACTTTCCATTTAAGATTTGGAAATTGAATCACTGATTGACATGGAGAAGGAAAGCAATCACAGATGATCCGCTTACCAATCATAGAAGATTCAATCAACAAACTCTACAAGGAAAGAAGAGATATAATTGATTGACAATCCACAAATCAAATCACGTCAATCAACAAACGGCTAGAATTTCAAATTCAGAGCCTATATATGTTTGAAGTTTCAAAGTCTGAAGACACACACAAGCGCTATACTACAGAAATATTCTCAAGTATTCTATCTCCAAAATCAGACAAAAGCTTCAAACCGTTCGTGATCGCAATCACACCTCGATTCAAGTCTGTCTTATCGAGAGAAGAAGGAGATCTTTACTAGCTAGTAGTTTTCTAGTGGATTAACGTGAAGATAATCTGTTTACAGTAGTTTTCTGTAAGTTGTAAAGGGACACGACCCTTATTCGTGCATAAGTTTCAATAAGGTTTGTAATTGGAACTTGTGGCTCGTTCTCAGCGAGGTTAAATAAGAAGAGTATCCTAGTAGTGGATATCTAATCCAGTTTGGATTAGACCGTGGACGTAGGGGGTTTCCCGAACCACGTAAAAATAACTGTGCCATTTAATTTCTGCATTTTATATTCAGTTGTTTTTATTCTGCATCTATCATACTCATTCAAATCTGCATTCTTAATCTATCTTCTAAATACTCGATTAAGTTTTCAAAAGATTTTCTTAACAAGAGCACCGACTAAGTCCACCATTATTCCGCACACGATACACTGTTAGAGTTTAAGTCTAAACTTACTCTCTGCCTTGTATAACTCACTGGAGAGACTTTACCTGGATAGAACAAGATCGATAAGAAAATCAATCTGTTTTATCACCTTGAGCAATCTGTGTTTCAGAAAGCTACATCTCTCAGATTTAATTAGTCAAGTAAACTGAAAAGTTTGTATTTGGTGTATTCCCCCCCCCCCCATACACCAAACCTTGCTCTTTCGGGACCAACACTTACCCAAGTATCTCAAGTATATTTACTTGGGCAAGGAGGAGACATTGCCAGTGATCATTAACTCAGAGTCATGATGGAGGTAGTCAAGAAGGAGACTGTCAAACTCCTTGACATGTGGATGATCTATCCCATTTCAGACAGTTGATGGGTCAGTCTGATCCACATTGTGCCTAAGAAATCTGGCATACAAGTGATAGAGAACAAGAACAAGGAGCTGATTGCGACCAGACTATAGACAGGCTGGAGAGTCTGCATTGACTACAAGAAGCTGAACAAGGTGACCAGGAAGGACCACTTTCCACTGCCGTTCATTAACCAAATGCTCGAGCGGCTGGTAGGAAACAAGTTCTTCTGTTCACTTGCCCCTTTGGAACTTTCGTCTATCGAAGAATGCCTTTTGGGCTGTGCAACGCCCCTGGCACATTCCAAATGTGCATGATGAGTATATTCTCTGACCTCCTGGAGCACTACATTGAGGTATTTATGGACGACTTCATAGTCTATGGAAGCAGCTTTGGCCAGTGCCTTGAGCACCTTGAGATGGTACTACAAGGATGTGTGGAAAAAGGTCTGGTGCTCAACTACGAGAAATGCCACTTCATGGTCAAGGAAGACATTGTGGTTGGCCACGTTATCTCTGATAAGGGAATTGAAGTGGATTGTGCCAAGGTGGATGTTATTGCCAAGCTGCTTTGTCGGGGACTTTGCCAAGATAGCCCAACCAATGAACATGCTGCTCTAGAATGATGTGCCTTGGGATTTCGACGAGGAGTGCAAGAAGACATTCCAAATCTTGAAGAATCACTTAATCTCGGCACCAGTAATCAGACCACCTGAATGGGGGATGCCCTTTGAGCTAATGTGTGATGCAAGTGGTTACGCTATAGAAGCAGTGTTGGGCCAAAAGATTGGCAAGGAAAGCCATGTTATCTACTATGCTTCGAAGACACTCACTGGAGCCCAAATCAACTATACCACCACGGAGAAAGAACTCTTTTTCGTGGTATTTGCCTTTGAAAAGTTTCGCTCCTATCTCTTCGGGAGCAAGACAGTGGTCTACACATGGCCAAGAAGTATAGCAAACCACACCTGATAAGTGAAGGATCTTGCTACTCTAGGAGTTCGACATTGAAGTGAAGGATAAAAGTGGAGCTCAAAACCACGTGGCAGACCACTTGAGCAGGATCTTGAGGGAAGATAATGAAGAACCCCACAATGAAAGATTTCCCGACGAGGAGCTGTACGGAATAGACATTGCTAAGCCATGATATGCTGACATAGTCAACTACATCATCACGAAGACTTTCCCGATGGAGCTTAACCAGTACCAAAGGGCGAAGATCAAGAAACTGAGCAAGTCATTCATTTGGGATGACCCATATTTATGGAAGAAGGGTGCCGACTTAATCCCCCGACGGTGTATACCCGAGGAAGAGAAAGTGTGACGCCCCGCAGGAGGGGGCTACGCGGAATTGAGATTCAATGTAATATAATTGAGAAATGTTTCAAAATGACAATTAATAATTAACAATTGAAGAAAAAAGAAAATTTTCAGGAGTTTGGACACACTGGATACGACACGAGTTCAATGTATGAAGACATTGAACCGCAAAACATTGAAATGAATTGGATATATAGAAGGTTGAAAATATTGTATTGAAGGCCTACATGATAAGACCAAGAGTTTTGATACGAATGTCATTTACAAGATGAAAGCAAATGACAACAGAATAAGTATCAATATGATATCATTATCACCTTGATAATCGACATTTGTGAATAAGACATCTGATTAGGCCCACCTCGTCGCCAGCTCATCACCGTCCTCCTAAAACCTGTAAAAACATTTGAAAAATATTTTGGGCTGAGTACTAGTGTACTTAGTGTGATTCGTTGCCCGACTTTTTCAGTGAAAAAAACAACATAAATCTTCATTTAAAGGATATTACATGCACAACCATATGATGCGTGACGTTTTAAAACGAAAGCCCACCATACACATATGAAAACATACATTTTATCATCATATCAAGCTCGTCATCATTCTTTGCTCATTCACAGTGTTCCTCATTGTGACTAGACAGAGAAAACCGAAGTCTTCCGCGAATAATCCCCTTGTTGGTCTCGAAAGAGCAAGGTTTGGTGTATGGGGGGAGGGGGGGGGTGGGGGGAATACACCAAATGCAAACTTTTCAGTTTACTTGACTATTTACTTAGAGAGATTAATCTTTCTGAAAACAGATTGCTTAGTTGTGACAAACCAGATCGATGACCAGATCGATCTTGTTCTGTCCAGACAAAGACTCTCTGGTGAATAACACTAGGTGGAGATCAAGAGTAATCTTTTTCTCTAGCAGAGCGTTGTGTGCGGAAAATGGTGGACTTAGTCGGTGCTCTTTGTTTAGAAAACCTTTGCAAAACTTAACCGAATATTTAGCAGATTAATTAAGAATGCAAATTGAATGAGTGTGCAGGTTAGTGAATAAAACAACTCGAATTTAAATACAGAAAGTAAATAACACAGCTGTTTATGTGGTTCGGAAAACCCCCTACATCCACGGCCCAATCCAAACTGGATTAGATATCCACTACTAGGATATTCTTCTTATTTATACTCGCTGAGAACGAGCCACAAGTTTCAAACAAAATCTGGTTGAAACTTATGCACGAATAAGGATCGTGTCCCTTTACAACTTACAGAAAACTATTGTAACTGGATCTCTTCACGTTAATCCACTAGAAAACTAGTAGCTAGCGAAGATCTCCTTCCTTATTCTCGATAAGACATACTTGAATCGAGTTGATATGATTTTGATCACGAACAGCTTAGAACATGATCTGGTGAGTAGAAATCTTCTCGAGTGAATGCTTTTGACGGGTGAGATGATTTCTGAGCAGAGTAATAGCTTGTTGATCGTAGATGATAGTCTTATTCTTTTTCAGTCTTTGTTCCAAGCTTTTATAGGTGTAGAATTTGAAATTCTAACCGTTGGGCTTGATTGGTTTGGAGTAAATGAGATTTACCAATCAAGGATAGCGAATCCCTAAATTATCTCCTCTTGCCTTTGGAAAGTTTGACTGAATCCTTAATAAATATGAAAAGCAGATCGTTGACAGGTACTACTTTCCTTCTTCGCGTATGGATTGATTCTCCTTCCATTTTTGATAGCTTGAACAATGTGGAAATGAGTTTGGGATTCTTCATCAGTTAATCTGGTCAAAACCTAAGATTGCCAATTAACTGATAAATGATCTAATATCATCTGGTTCAACTCCAAACATCAATCTGGTCACACTAGATTGATATTGATCTGGTCAGCAGTCGATCTGGCCTTTAGAAAAATATGCTCCAAAGCATGGTAGAATCTTTTGTGAGTGATCTGGCAATATCTAATCGAGTGACCATCTAATAGATCATCTGCTTGCTTCAATTTGCTGTTGATCTGGTTCACGAACTAGAGAAAGATAGAGTGACTTCTATAGGATGAGATCCTCTACATGTTAAGTCATTTTCTAATCTGAACTAAGATCATGTTCTCTATCAGATTCACTTTATATTGTAGTGATCTGGTACATGTAGAACAGATTCAGGTCTAGCAAGACAGAATGTAATCTAAGTGTGTTTCGAAAGAACATCATCAAAACTAAAATATTGTGGGGTTCCCAACATCCCCTTTCGTCAAGACCGGGGAACCTGGCCAAGTTCACCCGATCTGGACTTTCCGTGTACACTACTTTGGCCGGATCCGGCTCAAGGCACAATTGTTAACTTACATCATTGGCAGCACCAATCAATGGGTACGGTAATATCGATCCATCACATATAGGATACACATGAGCATAATTAAAATATTTGGCATGTAAATTCACATTTTCAGAAAAAGCAGTTCGAGCTTATTAACTCAAAATACCGTACTGTAAATAGACCCACACCTGTCACCGATGTATGGAGCTCACATTCCATTGTATATGATAGATGGTATTCCTCGGTAAAATCCTACAAGATGAATCTCATGGCTAAGTACAAATTGATAAGACACTAACCTCTTCTCCAACCTTAAAGACTTCTAGTGCTTCCTGAACTTAATGTCTAACCATTCTAACATCGACCTATTAGTTACCCGGTGATTATCATTTACAAAGACTCATCTGCTAACTACTAAAGATATTTCAATTTATTATTAGTCATTTTCATTCGTCACATTATAAGGAGAAACACTTATCTCGATTACATGTGTATTGTACATAATTATATCGTTCGTCGACTTCGAGTAATGACTCGTTCCAACTTAATAGGATTTTGAATTAATTTATAAAATTTTAACAATAGCTTTTCAAAATTTCAAAGTTAATGATTTTCAAAAGAACATATTCAAAAACTCATTTTTTTTTTATAGCTATCAAGGAATAAAAATGTTAGGTTATACTTTCAAGACCTTTTACGACGATTTAAAACTTGAATTTTTGTTAGTCTATCAAACGAACTCTAATGAATGTGAAATTTGACAAACACACTACAAAAATCATGGGAAATATTTCTTATAAACAGTTTTGGGTTTCATTGAGCCAATAACCTAAAATATGATCACATATTTTTGAAATAAATTTCACAAGCTCACATATTCAAGTTATATGAGCAGTTTACTTTGAAAAATCATGATAAATCGAAAATAACTCGAATTCCATCGAATCAAAATTTAAAAGTTATCATAACGTCTTAAAGTTTTATATTCTGAAAACAAACCACATAAAATAATTTCACTCTATTTTTCAAGAATTTTCAAAGTTAGATAAATGCTCAAATTTTCGCAGGAATTGAAAGTTTGCGCAACCATTTTGTAAAAATTGTAGTAAATTGAAAACATAACGAAATTGACTGATTCAAATTAGAGATTAATCCTAACTTGATCTAGTATTTAAATATGTTAACAAGACCATAATTCGAATACTCATACTATACAGAAATGACGAAGCAAAAGTCGGGAAGAAGCTTCAATATAAGAATTTAAAGCAAAATTTAATCCCCAAGTTCATCATGTTTCATTACCAACACAATATCAAACTAATAATCCTAAAATAAAATAACTATATTATCATATATTAACTCAAGATAATTCTTAATCCTACCCCATTCGGTCTAAAACGGTAAAGAGAAAGAATGACTACCTTATGGGAGAACTAAGGTGTGAAGGTGAAGCTTTCATGGTGGGTTTGCCGGAGTTTTCCTCTCCTCGCCGGAGCTACCCTCTTCTTGTCGGAGGATAGTTAAAAAAAATGGTAGAGAGAAGGGGTGAGAAGGGAGAGATGTCAATGGAGAAAAGAGAATGTGGAAGAGTTCAAACTTACTACTTTGGACAAATTTTTGGTCTTGCATAACTGCTTTCCAACCATTTTTTGGACGATCGGACCCTGGAAATGGAATGTATACGTCGAGAGGAAGTTTGGGGTGAAATTTGAGTTCATTTGGTCATCGAAAAATTTTTCCGGCAACGGTCGGCAGGTTTCTGACAGTAGGGTGGAGAGCATCTCTCTCTACACTCTTCTCTCTCTAAAATATGCGTAGGGTGAAAATGAGGAGAAAATAAGAAGGAAGGGTATTTATACCCACTTCGTCTTGAACTTTAAAAATTCACTGAGCGCTCAAAACGATGTCCGATTTTTACGATCTAGTAGAATCACGTGGAAAGAAAAATTGTTTTTCCAAGTTAATCATGCGCAAGCGTTACCGTTCTATAAATAGAATATCTTAATTAAACCTTAAGCTAAAATGATTAAAGTATGTAATTATACTAGAAAGAAACGAACATATTCCACCAAGATTTTCTTTATATAATAATAATAATAATAATAATAATAATAATTAATTTTCCAAACAAATGTATCATTTTTTCGGGATTTTACAACAAGGAAGTATCCTTGAGCATTGCCACGAGAGGGAATGCGGAGGACATTTTGGACCAAGGCGTACGGTAAGGAAGATCTTGGAAAGTGGGTTCTACTGGCCCACAATCTTCAAGGGTTGTTTTGAAAAGTGCAGCACATGCGACCAATTCCAAAGAGAATGAAACATTTCCAAGAAGGATGAGATGACCTTGGTACCAGTCTTGCTAGTAGAGATTTTTTATATATGGGGCATGGATTTCATGGGCCCCTTGTCCAAGTACAAAGGCAATCAGTACATCCTGCTAGCAGTGGATTATATTTCTAAGTGGATAAAAGCAGTTGCGACACCAAAGGCAGATGCAAAGACGGTAGCAAGGTTTGTCAAGGAAAACATCTTTAGCAGATGCGGCAAGCTCAAGGCGATAGTCAGCGACAGAGGTTCACACTTCTACAATTCAACCATCACTAGCTTGCTCAAGAAATATGAAGTTACCCACTGGATATCTACTACATACCATCCCAAAGGTAATGGGCAAGCTGAAGTCTCCAACCGCATTGTGAAAAACATTCTGAGGAAGGCCGTTGGCCGAGATAAGGAAGAATTGGAGTGACCACCTCGACGATGCACTTTGGGCATACAGGACAGCCTACAAGACTAACTTTGGAATGTCTCCATACAGTATGGTATATGGCAAGCTGTGCCATTTACCTATCGAGATGGAGCACAAGACGTTTTGGGCAGTGAGCAAGATCAATCATGACTGGGATGAAGTTGTTGAAGGAAGAAAGTTAAGTTTCCAAGAGTTAGAGAAAATCTGACTTGAGGCTTATGATAATGCTGCCTTGTACAAGAAGAAGCTGAAGAAGTGGCATGATCACATAGCTCGAGGAAGGAGATTCAACAAAAGCGAACTAGTGCTGTTATACGATAATCGTCTCAGATTTGCATCTGGCAAGCTATCTACCAAGTGGAGAGGACCATACATGGTCTGGGAGCATTACCCTAACGGTTCTACAAACATTCAGGATCTCAAGACTAAGACAATTTTCAAAGTCAGTGGAAATAGGCTCAAGGCCTTTTATGGATATCGCCCTGGAAAGGAAATCACGGACCTTGCCCCAAAAGGTCCCTCTGAGGAAGCTTGATCAAGAAGTTGCATTACGTCGATGCCAACGACGTTAAATCAAGGTGCTGGCCAGGAGGCAACCTGGTATTTTTATCGCTTTTTGTCTTTATTTTTCGTTTTATTTTTGGTGTGTTTTATATTTGCATCTTAGCCCAGGATCCCAATTGACCCATTCTAGCACTTTGACTCAAGCAAAGTGTGTGAGTGGAGGGAAAGAAGGCTCCTGACTTGAGATTCCTCTTGACCAACCCTGGGAAATAAATTTTCCCACCTAGAGGAAACCCTAGTTTTTATCTTGTGCAGGAGAAGCGTCGAGAAGCGAGGAGGCGAAATGTCGCGGGAACTGTTACGCTGAAAAGGTAACTGCCATCCCACATCAGCGCAACAGTCAGGGCAATCAAGTGTTTGCGCCTGCATACCTACCTCCTCTATAACCGTCTATACCCACTCTTCCACCCTTCCAAACGTTACAACCACCCCCACGCCTTTACCTCTACAACTTCCAATACTATTTTCCCCTTAACCTCACCCATTATCATCACTCATACTCACTTTCCTACTCACATTCATCGCAAAAACCTCCCACATCCTCTCCAGTCGTACAAACCACCAACACTCACAGCCGTTCTTCACCACTTCCCCACTTTCTCCATAACCACCACCTCAAACCAACAACTTAACCTTTATCACCATGGTGTGCAAGAGAGTAGTAGCCAAGAAGAAGGTAGAAGTTAGCAGCCAACCCTCATCAACGGCCACTGAAACCTAGCCTCCACCGGAGAACACTAGGACCAAAGCTGCTACCATAGCAACACCCGAGATACCAGCCACAGAAACCACCTAAACACCCACTGTAGAGGCGGATAAAGACAACCCACCACCAAAAGAGACTGAGGAAATGGAGGAAGAGCAAGTAGAGGCCAAAGAAGAAGACGACGAAGAAGAAGAGGTAGCGAAACAAGAGAAAGAGGATGAGATGGAGGTCGATCAACCAAAGGAAGTCACTCAGAAGGGAAGCTCGAGAAAAGCCACTGAGGAGGAGGTAGATGAGGTATCATCTGAGGAGAAAACCCCAAAGAAGCGCCGATTCAAGACTATCGTGAAGAAAGAGAAGGTGACGCCTGTAAGGAAGACGAGGGCCAAAATCGTCGAGGCCCAAGACGAAGGAGATGGATGGAAGAGAGATCGTGGTCCCTAAGACCATAGATTTCGAGGTGTTGAAGCAACTTGGCATGGAGGAGCAAGTTCGAGAAAGGTTCAGAGCAATAGGCTGGGAAAAGTTCATTGACTGAGAAACCACCGCATATGTCAGGGAGTTTTTCGGGAGCGTCAAGGTGGGAGTGGAGATGGGAGGAGTCCCCAGTGTGATGGAATTTTCACTCACAGGCAAGCAGCAGAAGGTAGCCGTTGAAGACCTGAATGTAATTCTGGGAATGATCGATTTCAAAGAGAAGTTCAATCCTGAGTACAAAACAGCGATCGAGGTAGTCCCCAATGCACCTAGGGAGCAGTGGAACCGGATGTGGGAAGGTCTTTCCAGGACAAAGAATTTCAAGGGAAGCGAGTCCAAATCTTCTGCCTTGGTGGACCCGGCAGTCAAGGTGTGTCACCGCATCTTGGCCATCAACCTCTGTGGCAAGAAGGACAGTAGCAACACCGTGTCCCAAAGTGAGCTGTTTATACTTTGGGCCATGGAGAAGAAACAAAGGCTCAGCTTTTCCTTGTTCATAGAAAATCATATCCGCAACATTCTGTCAAAGCTCCAATAGTGACTGTCCATATCCCACCTGCCTCATTGATCGGGAAGTAGTTCAGGTTGATCAAGTCAGACTATGAAGGATTCCTGGAGAGAGAGAAACATTTCGGCATGGCCACCCTAATCCGCATGTTTACCATTGAGCAGAACGCTGATGGAGAGCCCCACATTATTGAAGACCCCGTCGAGAAGCCACATGTCTACCCCACGAAGAGTGCATCCAAAGTAGCAAGATCCCCCTCGCCAGATCCGCCGACGGAGGAATTTTCAATCTATCTCATCCGCATCAATAAGACAGTGAGGCAAATGCAGGAAGCCCAGCTGACCTACTTTGAGCACGTAGGTTTCAGGTATCCCACAGCTCACCATTGATTCTATCATCCTAATTTATTTATTTATTTATTTTTCTTTTTAGGTTTTTAGTTTTTTATTTTTTTTCTTCTTATTTTTCTATTTTTGTTCTGTTCTAGTTAGAGTTTTGACCAGGGAGCCTCAACTGCTCTAGCACTTTGCCTTGAGCAAAGTGTATGAGTGGGAAGGGTTACCAAGTCTGTTTAGGTTAGAGAGTCAGTTTTTTATTGATTTCTTGTTTAGAGTCTATTTTTATTTTAGAGTCTTGCCAGCATGCTACGTGTATATGTGTCTTGAGCATGATAGACGTAGGAGTTTTGATGTATAGTTCAAGCATGTTCTAGGATAGCTTGGTATGACGAAAATGTGGTCATGTGAGCATGTATACCCTGTGAAATTTTTGAGCCTTAAATGTTATATATATTTGCTTAGCATGATTTATTTTTCTGTGAGTATACAATTGCTTGGCTTGATCTGTTCTAGACCTTGTCTGCTTTCTTGGTCAGGACCCTGCAGCCCTGGTCAAGTCTCTAGAGGATTTAGGAATTTTTTTGTTCATTAGCCCAGAGCCTAAAAACTTCCTACCATCATCCATATTCCCTTGCTAGCCAATTTTTGAGCCTTAATATTCATTTCGCCTCACGCACATATTTAAAACCCCAATATAGGCCCTCCATGGTCGGGATGAACATAGGGCAGAAAGAAAAATCCATGGAACAAAGAGAAAGGGCAAGACACAACACCCCCGAATGGCTACTCTGGCTTTCAACCGGGCAGCCCGAAAACCAAAAATCCAAAAAATAAATAAAACGCGGGGGGACTCTAGAAAAAGAAAGGGGTAGAAAAATTAGAAAAACTATTCTAAAAAAATACACCCCATAAATAAGTGTGCTAGGGCCCGGGAAAAGTTTAAGTGTGCTCTCTAGTCAAGGAATTGCCCAAGACTATAGTTCATGCCAACCTTAGTCCAGTTCCAAAATTTTCCAACCTTTTGCCAAAGCCACGTTACAACCCATGATGGCAGGCAAACCTATGGGACCTTTCTTGATCAAGTAGTTGCCGATCGTAAACACTTAACCTAAATACAGTGTGCTGAGCAGGTAAGGAAGACATCTCTATGCTCACTTGACTGCTATCTTGACCGCTTGAGAATATGGCTTGATTTATGTTCTAACTCCTATCTGTTCTGACTATTGTTGATGCATGTATATTGGTGTGCTGGTTGTTTGAGTCTTTTATTTTCTTTTTCTTTTTAGGCATGTTGTACTTACATGCTTGAGGAAAAACGTGCTTAAAGTGTGTGAGTGTGATGAGCACATTTTTCGTGCTCTTTTTGTATCTTGTTTTAGGTTTAGATCGAGTCATTTTCCTTTGTTTGTGTCGTGTTCTATGTTTGGGAGGACACAAGTCTGGATTGGCTGGATACAGGTCAAGGTTGCAGGTTATCTCAAGAAAGAGGCAAGATTATGCATGGAGCAGCGTGGACAATCTAAAGCCCAAGGCAAGGTACAGCTCAAGATCACGCTACAACCGCTGGGGGTAAGAGGAGCACGTTGGCCAAGACAAGAAGACAGACTAAGCAGTCCGAAGCGCAGAGGACAATGGGCAAGAAGCGGGGATGCGCGGCGGATTTATTTCCTTTCATGGAAAAGGAAACATATCTCTCTTTCCTTCCACCAACGATTTGGGAAGGATGGAGAATATTTCCTTCTACGTGGAAGATCTGACCGGGAAGGAAAGTTTGCCACAACCTTAGCCACCACCACCACGAAAGCCCAAGCCCACAGAAGAGCTATAAAAACCCCACGCTATGAATCAGAGACACACTAATTCGAGGGGAGGGATGACGCCCAACTGCTCTTATCCTTAGTCTAGATCTTTATTTTAATGAGTGTTGGGGAGGAAAAAACAAGTCATACGGGGTAACACTTTATTTAATTTTTGTTGAATGCTTTCAGCCTTGCCAAAGGTTGGTCATGGCAAGAGGATCTTTTGGTAACACTTTCATTCCGTATTTTAATATAAGTATGCTTTTTTTATTTTATCCATGTTCTTTACTTTTCGTATGAGTAGCTAGGTTTATAAACTTGGTTTGGGAAAGATGAATTGAGTCCAAACGTATAACGTCATGAGAGGTCTAACTATGCACATAGTTGTATTGGCATGTTCCTAAAGTACTAGATCTGAATCTTATACAACTTGATCAAGTACTCGATGTTGTCTGGCCAGTAGCAGTCATGGGCAAGATCAAGTTATAACTGCGAACTGGAAACTCCAAGTGTTAACGACTCCTGCTTGCCAGCCAGAGGGATCAGTGCGGTGATGTAGGTGGGGACGCCATGGGACAGGCGTCTGAGATGGTGTGCCCATGGTTGTTGTGTTCCTTGCGAATGCCTATTTGGGTATGCTAGAGTAAGTTTGGTCCAGGAGCAATCTTGGGCATGGGGGATAGGGGAGTAAGTAACCCTTACCTTCTGGGTTGAAAAGGTATGCTGGGCGAGGCTTCGGTGGCTACGTGACGATTAAAGAGGGGGCTGCCTGAGTGATGCATTTGGGTGGTAGGAGTAAAACCCCATTCTTTCGATCGCCTTTAGCCAATGACATGCTAGTACAACGAACAACTTTGCACCGATGATCAAGACATAAGTCAAGACTCAAGGATTCTGACCCAAGTCAAGTTGTTTTCTTATTTAACTCTCTTAGTGTTTTCTTTTCAGTTATTTACTTTTAAACCATTTACTTTCTTCTTAATTACATTTCTTGCCCAAGGCAAGACCGACTCAAAACCCAAATTATGACATCAAGAGAGGAATCCACCAACTCCCTATGGGATCGACCCTGTACTTGCCAATATCGAAAACTAGTGAAGAGTGTAGGTATTATAAATTTATCTTGACCGGAGTGATAACGACTATGCTCCGTCAGAGATACAGTTTCATTTTCTGTGCATAAGCACAAAGCCATGCCGTATGTGAATTATATTGAGGATTGTGCTTTCTTTGATTCTATTGATGTCTTGGCCGAGATTTCTTTTTTGAAGGATTACAGTTTGGAGAGGTATTTGAAGGATCAGCTGACATGGAGGAGAGGCTCAAATTAGAAGCCCAATTCGTGAAGCCACTCCCACTAGAACTGGCGAATCCACCTACACCTGAGAAACTAGAGCTGAAGGAGCTTCCGAAGAATCTAAAGTATGTGTTTCTCGAGGAGAATGAGTAAAAGCTAGTGATTATCTCTGCTCATCTTATTGGCGCCCAACAATTCCAGTTCGTAATTGTGCTGAAAAAACACAAGTTATCTTTTGGATGGAGTTTGGCGGATATTCGAGGCATCAGCCCAGCGATGTGTATGCACAAGATTCAGCTTGCAGACGATGCGCTCCCTAAGAGAGATGGACAGCGACATGTCAACCCAGTCCTGATGGAGGTCGTGAAGAAAGAAATCTTGAAGCTTTTGGCCGAAGATATTATCTATTTGATCGCCAACAGTGAATGTGTTAGTCCAGTCCACGTCATACCCAAGAAGGGAAGCATCATAGTGACGCTCAATGAAAAGAAGGAGCTTTTTCCCACCAGGCCTATCACCGGATGGAAGATGAGTATCGATTATAGGAAGCTCAATGCGGTCATGAAAAAGTATCATTTTCCTCTTCCCTTCATTGATCAGATGTTAGATAAACTTGTTGGTAATGACTTCTTTTGTTTTCTTCATGGTTTATCAGGTTATGATCAAATTGCGATTGACCCAGAGGATCAGACAAAGACTGCATTCACTAGCCCTTTTGGGACTTATGCCTTCCGAAGGATGCCGTTTGGACTTTGCAATGCGCCAGGTACCTTCCAAATGTGTATGATGTCTATCTTTTATGATATGATTAGTGATTTTGTCAAGGTCTTTATGGATTATTTTTCTGTGTTTGGATCCTCTTTTGATGATTGTCTAGATAAGATAGATCATGTGCTTGATCATTGTGTTGAAAATTATCTTACTTTGAGCTGGGAGAAAAGTCATTTTATGGTTCGTAGTGGTATTGTTTTGGGACATGTAGTGTCGAGCAAGGGGATAGAGGTTGATAAGGCTAAGGTAGAGGTGATTGAAAAATTACCTCCACCGACCGACGTTAAGGGGATTAGAAGTTTTTAGGGTCATGTTGGTTTTTATCGTCGATTTATAAAAGATTTTTCTAAAATCTTTCAACCCCTCTGTCGATTGCTTGCTCAGGATACTCCATTTGATTTTGATGATGACTGACTTACTACTTTTAATGCTTTGAAAGAGAAATTGTGTAGTGCTCCTGTTATTGTCGGTCCTAATTGGTCTTTCCCTTTTGAAATCATGTGTGATGCGTCGAACTCTATGTGATCCGTGAAGAAAAGGTAGTGAGAACGCCATTGCCGATCATCTCTCTCGTTTAGAGAACCTACCTTCGCACTCTCCTCATGAAATCCTAACCGAGTCTTTTCATTATGAGCATGCTTATAGTGTTTCTCATGTACCTTGGTTTGCTGACATCGTTAATTATTTAGCTTGTGATGAATTAAGGTCTGACCTCACTTCCCAAGAAAGGAAGCGTTTTCTATATGTTTGCAGGCAGCACTTTTGGGAAGACCGTTTTCTATTCAAACTCGGGAAAGATAAGGTGATTCGGAGATGTGTTGCAGAGGAAGAGCAGTCTAAGGTGTTGGAGATGTGCCACCAAACACATTGTGGTGTTCATTTTGGAGGACAAAAGATGGCTCATAAAATCCTCCAGTCAGGTTTATTTTGGCCCTCATTATTTAAGGATGTGCATGATTTTTATCTCTCTTGTGATAGATGCCAAAGAGTTGGCTCGATAGGTCATAGGAATGAGATGCCCCTTAATAATGTACTAGTAGTTGAGATTTTTGATGTGTGGGGTATTGATTTTATGGGTCCCTTTCCAAAGTTCCATGGATATGAATATATTTTACTTGTCGTCGATTACGTGTCTAAGTGGGTTGAGGTTATCCTCACTCGGACGTGTGATTCTCATGTGATGTTTAAGTTCGTGCAGGAAAATATTCTTTGCAGGTTTGGATTTCCACGTGCAATCATTAGTGATGGTGGAAAGCACTTCTGCAATAGACTGTTCAAGAGGCTTATGAAGAAGAACAGGATCACCCATAAGAATACTACTCCGTATCACCCTCAGACATCGGGCAAATCTGAGACGAGCAACCAGCAAATCAAGAATATATTGGAGAAGACTGTCCAACCATCTAGGAAGGATTGATCGATCAAGCTGAATGATGCTCTTTGGGCGTACTGAACGGCCTACAAGAGCATTTTGGGGATGAGCCTGTATCGCCTCGTGTATGGAAAGGCATGTTATTTTTCGGTAGAAGTGGAGCACATGTATTATTGGGTGATCAAAGCCTTCAATTTCGACTTGCAAAAAGTTGCGGAGCACCGTTCACTTCAGATGTCGGAGCTCGATGAGTTGCGTAATGAGGCGTACTACAATGCTATGATCTATAAGGATAAGGTGAAGGCTCTTCACGATAAGAGGATATTGTATAAGGATCTCAAACTCGGAATGATGGTGCTTCTATTCAATTCCCGCTTGAATTTGTTTCCTGGGAAGTTGAAGTCGCGATGGAGTGGTCCATTCGTTGTGAAGGATGTGAAGCCGTAGGGTTCGTCGGTGGAGCTTGATAAAGAAGGTTCCAATGACTCTTTCGTAGTGAATGGGCATCGAGTGAAACTTGGAGGATGGTCGACCAACTTCACAGTGGAGTAGACACCAGTTGAAGATCCGCCACTTAATTGAGTATTTTCAGTCGAGCTAAAAAAGCTAAACAAGCAATCCATGTTATTTCCTTTTGTTATTTTATTTGGGGGGGGGGGGGGGGTTGTTTAGCCCGTTTTCGGTGTCACTTCTCGTGCATGTTGAATCAATAATGTCTTGATTTCTATCACTTATTGCCTTTGTTGTTCTATTTGATCCTTTGGTCGCCATATTTTCTTATCTTAGGCATAGAGTCGAACAAACGGAGCTATTGAGGATGGAGAAGAGAAACAAGAGCGAAACAGCACGAAAACAGGATTAATAGCGTGCAAGGGTAGCGGTCGCTACCCCCTAGCGGCCGCTAGCCCTCCATTCCACAAGATTAGGCAGAACGCGAGGCTAGCGACCTCTGACCCCTAGCAGCCGCTAGCTCGCCCAGCTGAAGACATTACAGAACGTGGGGCTAGCGAGCGCTAGCCCCTGTTTCTGAATTCAATACAGAACATGGGGGTAGCGACCGCTACCCCCTAGTGTGCGCTAGCTAGACGGGAATCCTCCACTATTTAAGGACTCATTCGCGTGAATTTTAGGGATTTTATCATTCTAGGGTTTTGAAACAAGAGAGAAAACATAGTAGATAGTTTTAGCACTTCAAATTTCATACTTTGTTCTTTATTTCTCGTTGTGGATTCGATCGTGATTCAACCCGAAGACTATTTCTATTCCATTGTTTTCTTATTTAATGTGTGAGTTCTATTGCTTTCTTATATTGTTCATCGCTTTCAGTTTCTTGTGACTTCCTTCTTGATTAAGTTTGAATTATTGCTTTGTTATTATATTACCCATGTTAATCAATCAATCGAAGCATGTCAAGATTTATTTCATTTAATTTCCCGTTCTTAGATTTAGGATTTAATTGCTTTCTTAATTTTCGCCTCTTCGTTTCTTAATTCCTTTAATTTCACTCGCCTAGGTAATTAATTAAATTAGATTAATAATCATTCAAACCACAATTAGATTATTTAGGATTTTGATTGGTTTTGTTAAACAATGTAGATGAAGCCCTGTTTAGCCTTCCTTGAGAATAAGACTTGGGTTAGCTTATTAATCTATGATAACCTCGTTCTATCGTGAGTACTTAATTAAAATAAGTTGAAACAGTCACCCCCTATATAATTAGTGTGTGATATAAATAAATCATTTCTTATCTGTTATTTATTTATCATCACCAAAACGTACCGAATGAATTCTAGAAAAAAAAAATTCATACTCCGTCGATTTTTTTTATCTAGAGTCAATAATTGAGGATCAATTTCTAGATAGTATGTTTATTCTCTAATCTAACTAAAATAATCTTCTCGGCATTAGGGGGAGATATAATATGCTAAAAAAATGCCTTGAATTTCTTGTTGGATTTAATTGATTAAAATACACACATTAATGAATATGCACCAGAAGTTCAATATATTCTTAACTGCCAAAAGAGTGATTAAATATTTTATAATAATTATAAATGCACCATTAAAAACCAAGAATCTCTGAATGAGAACTTCTCTATGCCAAAAGCATAACAATATAAGTGTGTGATATGTATTAGTGTTAATGATTATAATCCGCGGAATACAAATTTATTAAATCACTTCATTCCAAAAATCTCATGAAGAGGATCGTCTTGAAGACGAGAATCACATTACATTTACACGTGTACTAAATAATCTTAATACTGTGATTACGGATCGACCATATCCAAATATCATGAGAAATGAAATAAATCTGCTTTAAATTGAAATTGACTTAAAATTTATCAATATGAGGAGAGTAATATTTGTCGACAATAAATATATCATAGTTGTCGACAACAAATTTTACCTCAAGAATTGCTTGCTTGATTATTTGGATCAAAAAGTTAAAGCTTACAGAACGGTGCTAGAAATGTCATGAATGTGTTGGTGATGAATAAAGCGAGATTGACTCAAGGATTTTAGCAGAAATCCTAAATTAATTACATATATTCTCTCGTTAAAGCGAAATGTTCCGTTATAGAATATCTATGGTAGTAATCTAATCTTGGATACAGTCAATTAGTATATGTGGTGACTATAATGTTGCAAAATGTCATCAGAGAAATATCTTAAGAGAGTACCTAATGGACATGAGAATTCTTATGATTAAGAAAAATAAACTCGCAACATTCATTTTCTCAAATAAGATTACTATATGTTTTATCACAGTTGAAAAATCAACTTAGTGGATTCTTCCAGAAGAGGATGTATGATAATAATTAACTGTGTCTTTATGTGTTTACCAATAGTTCTATTTGTGTGGGACTTTGTATTATTGGAACACACAAAACGTTTTACAATGTGAAATTCATGCCAAATGACAGAGTTTTTGAATTGAAAGACTTAAGTATGTCTAACTATTATCTCGACCTGCAGATCGAGAACATCCATAAAAGAATTTATTTTTACCAGTCAACCTATTTGAATAAGCTTTCTTAGATAATTCATATTTGATCAATTACATCCACGTAGCTCCAATCATTGTCTCATCACTTAAAGTGAACAAACTCAATTAGACCAAAAGAAGGTAACAATATAATATTGGACTAGAAGTTTCTTACTTTGAAGTTCCAGAAGCACTAGTCTATCAGACCTGATATAATGTTGAAAGTTAATTTGCTAGCAAAAATATATTATTTACTCCTTGAAGGAGATGTTTAATTGATATAATGAGTATATTATTGGTTATCTTCAAGATACACAAGATGTGTATCTATATTAATATAGAGATTGAGATTGACATTGGTGTGCTACTCGGATAATAATTATTCATATGATCCTCATATTATTTTATCTTAGACTGGTATAACGATATGGAACATATCTTCACTATTTTTCTATAAGAAATAATATAATGTGTTGCACAAATAAGCTCCAGCAGAGCAAGACATATGGTCTACTCAATTTTATCCCCACAATTATATTTAGTAATATATTGAGAATGTTGAAATTATTATGTTAAGATAGTTTTATTGAATGAGAGCGATAACTTATACATAATCTTGAAGATTAGGTCATGAAGACCAAATATATAATCCCGAAAATTATGTCCCGAAGACTAATTTGTTGTATTCTTTTTTCCTTACTAAGTTTTTTTCACGGAGTTTTGTCAGTTAAGGTTTTTAACGAGGCAACTTGTACAATATACATATATATTGTATGTCATGTACTCTTTGTTTCTATCGAAATATGTTTAATTATGATATTGAAATGAACCCAAATACTATAATTTCCTACTTTCGTTGTTTCAAGCACGGTAAGGTATACCTTACTAAAATTGTCATACTTTATACCTTACCTTTACCTTCGGTATGGAAAATTTCATACCGTTACCATACCATACTTTTCGGTATACCTTAGTTCGGTATACATTATTCTTGATATGACATTTTTACATACCTATACCTTAACTTATTTTCGGTATACTTTACCTTACTTCAGTATAGCTTTCTTAGACGGTATACCAAAACTTATTTACTTTCGGTATACCTTACTTACTTTGATATACCTTTTTTTGCGATACACCAAAATTTATTTATAATGAAAATCACCTTAAACAAGGTCTAACATACAAAAAACATAAAGTATTATTTTTTAATAACATAATTTATGAGTTAAACCACTAATATCATATAATTAATTACAAGATATTAACTAACTATATTATTGTATTTTCATATAACTAATTAACTAGATTTAGGCATATAATTATAATTAATTTGATCATTTATGTATGATATATTATAAAAATAATAATATATTTTCTTTAATTATATATTATAACTTATATTATACTTAGTAACTAATAGATCGTGTAATTATATCATAATTATTTAGTCATGTAACAAAATATATATATATATATATATATATATTAGTTTATCGTTATTATTTAAGATAATAAGTAGTATATAAGTTATTGTTCAATTTTTTTAATTATCAATAAACTCACATGTTTTTGTAGTTTGTTATTCATATTTATTAATGGGATAATGGCCTGTAAATACATAAACTATCCACGAATTCTGGTATTGCACACGAACTAAAAAATCTTCCCCACAATTCATAAACTACCTATTATTCGTTTTTTTCAACATCAGACTTATTTTGGTCAAAATAGTGAAGACACTGACTCAAATTAATGACGTGAAAGTCCATCTAAACCTAAACGACGTCGTTTTTCATTAAAACAAAACGACTATGTGCACTTAGGTGGACTTCCACGTCATTAATTCGAGTCCATGTCATCACTATTTTGACCAAAATAAGCCTGATGTTGAAAAAAGCGAAGAATAAGTAGTTTATGTATTATGGGGAAGATTTTTTAGTTCGTGTGCAATACCAGAATTCGTTGATAGTTTATGTATTTACAGACCGTTATCCCTTTATTAATTATAATTCATAATTTATGAATAAACAATTTTCTTATAATTCAAATTGAATATATATGTACATGTAATATTATAAATATATATATATATATATCGATATATACCAAAATAATGGTATATACCAATTTTTTCGGTATATACCGCAGTACGGTATATGACGGTATACCTCGGTATTTGAAAAAATTATACCTTTACCTTACCTAAAAGTTCGGTACGGTATGATACCTTACCAAAAATTTCGGTATACCTTATATTCGGTATTTTACAGTATTTTTTAGTATGGTAGATATGGTATACCGTTTTTTCGATAAATTTTGACAGCTCTAGTTTCAAGCAAAGCCCGACAGCTTTCTTTTCTTTTTCTATAAACCCAAATATTTCCTTTATGTCGATCTTTCTTATATAATACTCCTTTTATCTCATATTTTTTTAATAAGACCAAATATATATTAAATAAGTGTGTTAAATTGACAAATAAATTACACTTTTTATTAAGCAAAAAATAAAACAAGATTTATATAAATCTATACGTTGTTATTATTTTGTGTTAAACGTGTTGTTGACCAAAACAAGATTTAAGATCTAGACTGCAACGGATTGGTTGTGTTCAACATTTCACTTATTACGAACTTTTTAAAAAATAAACGTTATTTTAATTTTAAATATAATATAAGGATTAAACCAAGATAAACCTTCAAAAATTAAAATAAATTAGTAAACAATATTTAATTAATATTTAACCATGGATATGTCTCCCGCGCGTTAAGGATATCTTATAATTTAATCCCTTAAATAGAGTTACATGAAACCTTCAAATATGAAAATCATCATTTATTAGATAAACAAAATTATATTAAGAATATTCATTTAAGATATTAATGGAAAAAAAAAAATATATCAAGATCATTTTTCAATTATACAAAAAAAAATATTTATAATAAATTAATTTGTTGATAAACATAAACTACGAAATTAACAAATAACATAAATAAACTATTAAAATGAGAAAAAACAATAAAGATACACTAAATATGAAAATAGTATTTAATAAGTTATTTATAATGGATCGTGACATTTTTGTCCTTTGGGTTACTCGGATTCGACTTTTAGATGGACTGAGACTATCAGAAATCTACATCTGGTTATATGTTTATTTTGGGAGGTGGAGTTGTTATATGGAGGAGTGTGGAGAAGAAACACATTGCAAACTCCACCATGGAAGCTGAATATGTGATCGCTTCAGAGGTCGCAAATTAAGTTGTTTGTCTCAGGAGCTTGTTGATAGACCTAGATGTGATTTCAAGTATGCCCTCGAATATCACAGTTCATTGTGATAACTCAGGTGCAGTGGCAAACTCAAAGGAACCATGAGCCAACAATGCGAGTAAACACATTGAGAGGAAGTACCATTTCATTTGTGATATAGTGCAGAGGACCGACATTGTGGATACATAGATCGTGTCAGATGACAACTTGGTTGGTCTCTTCACAAAGAGCCTGAACGGGAAGACGTTCGAAAGACACGTAGAGGGACTAAAAGTAAAACGCGTAGTAAACCTACTTTGAGTATAAGTGGGAGAATTGTTAATGTCACGTGACACAAAATGTAAACTCTAAAGCATGTTTGATTATAATTTGATGCGAAAGCGTTTAGTCGGCAGAATGATTTCAGTATGTATATGTCGTGTTGTTGCTAAGAATGACATCTCAAAAATTCCTTATTTCTTAATATGTGACGATGACATTAGTATACACGGCTAATTATGCAGTACTTCGATTCGTTTGCACTTGCAGGTTTTTCGCAACCTTATATAGTAATATTTTGAAAGTGGTGATTAGTTTAGCGAGAAGTGTTCGACTGTTGCCACATGGAATAGTGTTTCGGAAAAGTTCGAGTTGATTAAATTTGTGTGAGGCATTCAAAAAGGTTTATTTTATAAGAAACCTAGTTGGTTGGAATTTATTCCATATATAACAATTAAAATCTGAATCAAAACGCTCACGAATAAATATATTAATTAATCTTGAGCTATCAACGAACTGGATTAATTAATGGATTAATAATCTTAAACGCGAGAAATAATTAATGATTAAAAGAAGTTTACATCTATAATTTGAGTGGGCACCAAATAGTTCAATATTTATCTTATACTGGAGTCGATAAATATTAATATAAGATATATATCATATTATATCTTCTAAAGTAATTAATTGGGTCAAATTGACTTGGTCTTTATTAATGAAAGTTAAAGTTGACTGGACCATTAATTAAATACAATATTATAGATATGATTGGACTTGGTTTTATGTTGGAATGTCCATGCTCCTTCTCATTTGAAACTCTAACCTAACCCACAACAAATCTATAAATAAAGGGAGGAACGGTGGCCGATTACTTCAAGCTTTACATTTCAAAAAAAGAATCGGCCACCACACAGTATCAAATCCTGTGAGATTTTCGAAAACTAAGAGGCATTTCAAGCCTCAACTTTTGTTTCTGACCATTTGATAAAACCCGACAGATTATCGCCCCTAGAATAGTCGGGTTGTAAGTGAGGGTAATAAGCTAAAAGTTCTGAAGGTTAGATCGGTTTGTGATTCTTGGAGCTAAGGGTAAAGATCTTTGGTCTCATCCTCGATAATGAGATATACCATAAGACCAATAAGTTGATTTGCGATTTTGCTATGTGTCATTAAATTTATGGGTAATTTTAAACATAGTTTCCAAATATAATAACATGAGGATGACAACTGATGAAATCGTTAGAAATTATTGCAACATGCTCCTAGATATTTCCAATAAATTTAATAAGTTAGGAGAATCAATCAACAACAAAAGGCTCATGTCCAAAGTATTGCATACACTCACTTCACATTTTGAGATGAAAACATTCATCTCTACTTCTAAAACTACATGTTCATTGGAATTTACAACTTTAATGAATGTGATTAAATCGTATGAAATGATCTTAGACGACAAATGCATCAATTCATAAATAAATAGATCAAATTAGTGAAAGTTTCATGTAGAGTCCACGTGTGAGCTTGATGACATTATCTTGTCCAACATCAGATCATCTTTTGCCAAGGCAAAATCAGCTCACTCTTATCAAGAGATTATTTGAGCAAATCGTTAACTCTTTGAACAAGAAACATCGATTTGCTATCACATGTGAAGCTTGATCTAATAAGCTAAGCTGAACTCATGACCTGCCAGTATTTCAAGAAACTTGAAAAATTGATAATTTGTGTATCCCTCCTCCCCTGCACTAATCTAGATCTTTTGGGACCAACACATATCCAAAGAAAAATAATTTCTCGTATTGGATATGTGAAAAAATCAAGATACGAGGAATATAATGCTTTGAATATTATAACAAAAACTAAATAATGCCGTATAAAGTGAGATTTATAACAAACGTAAAATCAAAATTTACATTACAAACATAAAAAGTCGAGTTAAGAAATGTATCTTTTCGCAAGACAAGATACGTCCCGCCTAGTGCTCACAGTCCGGCGTACCTTCTCCAAAAGGCTTCGACAAACATGATAAGGTTTAAGAACTGAGCAAACAATGCTTCTAACTAGGGGGGGGGATCTACATTATGTTTGCACTGAGCTTCAACCCAGTGCAAATCCAAAATTTTTAGTTATATATGCATATTTTTAAGATTCAATATAATATTAGTTCACTCCAAAAATTTTGTGCATGTATAATATATAGTGTTTTGAAAATTTTATTTTTCAACTCACTCCAAATATAAATCATAGATCCGCCCCTACTTCTAACAATAACTATGAAATGTACGCAAGAAAAGAGAGAAGAGAAACATATGCTAGTATTGGTGTGTTGACGTTCTCACGACTCACGAGACTCTCCCTCTATAGTCAGTTTTTGATTTTACATGTGCTTGAGATATTATCCATGACTTTGTGGGTTTTTAAATGAATATTTGTAAATTTGATTGGTTCTATACACCAAACTCAACTCCGATTAAATTTGGAAAATGTGTTAAAGGTGTTGTCACGTTTCAACTTAGGTGAGATGATGTATTTGTGTGGTCTTGTACGTGATATGAATGAGTAATAAGAATCATGTGATGCATATGTCTTTCAATATTGTTTTCAAACATGTAAGATTGTTAAATTATATACTAAGATTT
Organism: Leonotis leonurus; assembly: GCA_026898415.1. Classification (NCBI taxonomy): domain Eukaryota; kingdom Viridiplantae; phylum Streptophyta; class Magnoliopsida; order Lamiales; family Lamiaceae; genus Leonotis; species Leonotis leonurus. Next base: position 795,002 of record JAPKLX010000090.1, on the reverse strand, counting down.
GATGTGGCAACTTTAATGTTCGTAGTGATTCCCGTTGAGTCTTTTTTTTTTTGGATTGGGATATATTCTTATTTTCTTCATCAATTTCTAACAATTTTATATGGGTTTATATGGGTTTGGGATTGGCCGCGCCAATGGGATCTTTTATTCTGGTTAGAGGAACAATTACCAAACGTCTAGCATTCCCTGACGCTTGGCCCAATGAAGTTTTTCTATTTGAGAGAAAAAAGAAAACTATGCATTCGTCATATGAATAGTAAGTAATAATAACATGGCACTTCGAATTCGATATGAAATTTTTTTATTTCTTTTTTTTTCAAAAGATTTGATTATGTATCGAGAGAGTACTATGAGATAAAAAGAGATTTCCGACTTTCTTTTATCTATCGGAAATCCAATTCAGTGTCATAAACTTGTTTGTTTTCACACCAATGGACTCTTAACAATATTTAAGTCATTGACTTTTATATGGGTTTAATTGACTATTTGAACTCTTATGTCTATGGTTTTATATCTATGAAAATGGAAGTTCCTTGTTGCTCCATGTCAAGGCTGACTTGTAATTAGTCAACCCATTGGAAAAAGAGTTCTGATGGTAGTTAGCAGTTCACACTTTTCACTGGTAAATACAATTGCTAATGAGAACTGAAAGCTCTTTCTAACATCAAATTGTCTTCGGCCATATAATTTAATATTAGTGTAATCCAATTTTTAAATTGATTGCACTTTTGGTGCCATTCACCTTGTAATAAATTGATCCTGAATTCTGCCACATCTTACCTTTTTTAACCATGGTATGGCTGAATTTTATGAACATCAACAATCTTATCTTGAGTGCGATTCAAATACTGACGACCTTACAAATGCTACATACTAAGTAAAGTTGACCACAGGGGGGGTGTCAAGATGGTGTAAAACTGTTAAAAAGGATGAATATGCATAATATATATATATATATATCCACTAATCCACAACCGTGTGAGGGAACGCCCTTTACATGGTTCTCCAACAATCTCATGAAAATACAGTGAACAAAAATCCAATCCAGATGGCAGAAATATGCATGAGACGATAACGAGATTTGACTAGACAAGGGCTGGGCATGTAATTGCAACTGACTATCGATATCTGGACTCCGTGTTTAGCTCATGGTCATGGCTATACATTCCTCCTGGACCCAAAGGCCTCATCTGCTTCGACTTAGCCCGCAGCTCCATCTCTATTAGCCTCTGGAATGCCTCGGGAGGGTTTCCTATAAAGCTCATAAACACAACTTATATTTAATCACGATTACTGCACATAAAATTATTTAAAAATTCCTCAACTGCGCTGAGAATTATCTCTTTTAAGGGAATGTGTGCACAATATTTAACTAAACATACAACTAAAATTTGGTACTATTGCATATATACCATTAAGTGTGGTTAGGGTGTGTGTGTGTGTGTGTATGATAATCTACAAATACTGCAAGCTTATTGAAACTAGGAAAGGTAGATATTTGGCAATCAGTTCTTACCTGGCATTGGAACCCCACTGTTGCTAACATTTGGCCCACGCCCAAAAGGGAGACCTTGCATTTGGTTCATTTCCTGAATAAAACCAGCTGCTTGATTGCCATGATGAGAGACCAGGCCACCCCTTCCAAACTGAGGAGAGTGGTTGCTCGACATTTGCATCTGATACAATGCCGAGTGTTGCGGAGGAACGTCGAATCCAGAAACCCTAACATTGGTGTGCTGGAAAGGTGGCCGAATAATTGGTGAAGAGAGTTGGTGATTGGCCGGAGAATTGTGACCAAAGGTGGGCTCTGGGCCCATGAACTTCAGGTGGGGACTCATGTGAGCAGGATGTGATTCCAAGTGATGATACGGCCTTGCTTGGCTAATTTGTGGAGGCTGAAATTGTTGAGGTGAATGATGTTGCAACTGGAGATTTGCATAGGAAATATCGGTTTGTCCACTTTGTTCAAATGAGTCGTGTCGGAAGGGTATGTTTTCTGAACCTCCCATGCTATGCTTGTCTTTAATAACAGCACCAAGAGCTGCCAGTTTCTCCGTTATGTTAATAGATGTACTTGAAGACATGTTCACATTGTTCATTGAATTACTGTCTGGCATTATTGGGAGCATCCTTGGATCGCGGGTATCACCTGCAGACATTAAGTTTTCTTCTTGAGGAAGTTGATATCTGATTTCTAACCCACTGCGTTTGTTGAGTGATTCAGCTTGACGCTTTGGTGAAGAGATCCCGATTGAAGAATCACCAACCCCAAGCCAGTTCTCAGACCCACTCAGTTTTGCTATCTGTCTGTGATTTGAAGACGCATTATTATAGTCATGACCTGGCCTCTGAAGCCCGGTATTTTCAATTGTCGAAGAAGATATATCATGTTCTCCAGTCGGAAAAGAAAATGCATGATGAGGCTCTGGGGCATCAACTCGAGCAGAGCCAGTGGAGCCTCTCTGGACAGATACAGGGGCTCCAACCGACTGCAATTCCTTCATAAACGCAGTTCCAAAGAGAGCTTCAAGAGTTAGGGAAGAATTACCATTTTCTTCCTCTTTAGGCTCATTAACCGCAGTGGTCCTATCATGTTCCAGAGGAACTACTTGTTTATCGGCCAAATTTATATTAACAGAGTTAAAAGTCATGTTAGTCTGGTCAGAACTCTTTTGCAATATCGAGAGCAAGTGTAGAGATGCATGATTATCACCATATGCACTGGATTGTGCAATATCGTCTCCAGTAGCGCTCCAACTTTTTAAGTCTGGCTCTGTGTTGGTAGGCTTGGCACCATACTCTGACAAGATAGATTGCTCAAGGTCTTCACAGGTAAGTACAGTTGGAACAGCATCCTCTTTGCTTTTATTGGATGCTTGTTTGGATATCCCATTAGCTGCTGCTGCATGTCAAGCCTCATAATATTAGATTGTTTGTGAACTAAAAAAGAGATCATGGGTGCGGAACTTAGCTGCTTTTGAAGCGTAAAGTCAGTACTTGCCTTTGTCACTGCCGACTAATATTGACAGTAAATCATTTTTCCCAGCAGATGAGACATCATCAATAGTCTTCGCTTCTGTAACATGTGCTTGATAAATTAGAGCCACTAAATAACACAACAAACTGAAGACTTCAGCTAGCATTAAATATTTAAATGTATAGCATATAACAATACCTTCCTCTGAAAACCATTGAGCAAACTTAGACGAGTGGGCAGTTTTGGGGCTCCATGCATCATCAGGCTGATTAATGTGAAGCTGTATAAGAACAAATTCAGTGAAAAAGCAGCTACCCGAGCAATATATATTCGAAGGAAAATGATAGAGTCACGCCTGGTTTACAGGTTTATGTGAGGCGCAAGTTTCTGGCTGAGAGAAAATAAATTAGGATTTCAATTATTATTCTTTTTGTTAATTATGGGCTTATGTAATTGGGCCTGGGCCTGGGTTGGAGTAGGTTATTAATAAGCGTTTCTACGCTAGATTAGGGCATGTTTTTGGTTTCTGTAGACGTTTACAGCTTGGCTGTGGCAGAGATCTCGCTCTGTGACCCTCCTTTGTGCGTTTCCTTTCAGTAATTTCAATTCTCCGTATACTTTCTACTATCTTAACTCTATCAATTTTGGTGCGGTGAACGTGGATTGTTCATACCCATGACACGAGGCGAGACAAAGATGGAGAAGATGGTAGAGGATTTACAATCTAAGATAACTGTGGTGGAAGGGGCGTTAGTATCACTCGAGGAAGCCTTGGGAAAGCACGACCAGCAGTTCACGGCGATCTTATCGAAGTTAGAATCCTTGAGTCCAGGCTCTTCCGACTCTAAAGGGGTTTCCGGTTCCGGTTCTGCTGCAGGGAAGTCTGATGCAACAAACCTTGTGCAGCCCCCTCGAATAGAGTTCCCTACCTTCGACGGGCGAACCCAATTGCATGGTTGGCTCAAGCTGAGCAATACTTTCTGGTACATCAAACTCCAGAATGCGACCGCGTGCAGTTAGCACTCATAGCCATGACGGGACGCTCTATGTTTTGGGCTCAATGGGTAATGCGTCGTTCCGATGCGATTACGTGGGGGCAGTTTACCAGAGAGCTATTGGACCGTTTCGGCGATAGCTCGGCCATCAATACTTACGAAGCCATGCACCTCACCAAACAAACGGGATCGTTGGAGGATTATCTTTCCGCAATTGAAGAGAAGGTCGCTCAATTGCCCAACCTTCCTCCGGAACACTACTTGGGGTGGTTTTTGAGTGGGTTACACCGTTCAATCAGGGACCGCATTCCTAGTTCTGAGATGATAAGTGTTCATACTGCTATTCGGGCTGCCCCACTAATTGATCGTTTGCAAGGGCTGCCTACGTAAGTCCCAAGGTTTGATTCCCTTTCGGGAAATTGTACCAGATCGCCTGCACCCAATCGCACCGCTACTACTGGGGGGCAATCAACCTTCATAGGCCCGACGAAATCCCATGCTTCATCTTCGGGGCCGTCTGGTTTTCGCATGCACCGCAACGCTCGACATCTGTCACCGGGGCAACATGCGGAGTACCTAGCAAAGGGTAAGTGTTTCAAGTGTGCTCAGCCATATAGTCCTCTGCACAAATGCCCCGCCAAATCACTAGCGGTGATCCTTGACGCAGAGATCAGTGACACAGAGGAGAGCGAGGAGAATCTTGAGTCAGACGTGGGTAGAGAGGTTGAGGGTAAAGAGGTTATTACCGAGTTCCAGCAGCTACAACTCTCTCGGTTCTCGTCGAACGGGTTCGATGGAGCCCAAACAATGAAACTGTTCACCCGCGTGGAGGGGCGACGACTTTTAACAATGGTGGACAGCGGGGCTAGCCATTGCTTTATCGCAGAGCATGTAGCCCGAGCCTTGCAGCTTACAATCGAGCCTGCGTCAAGTTTCACTGTGGTACTAAGGGATGGCACCACAGTTCAAGCGCAAGGTGTCTGCCCCGAGGTTCTTTTTCACGTTGATACTCACTTATTTCCTATAACCTGCTATATTTTTCCTTTACGTGGCGTCGACGTCATCTTGGGAGTATCGTGGCTGGCACAGCTGGGTGATGTTACTGCCAATTGGGCTACCCTTACTATGGAATTCAGTGTTGCGGGAAAGAAGTTATGTTTGCGGGGTGATCCTTCTCTCACCCGTAGGGCTTGTTTGCGTACTGATCTTCGTTGTTTTGAGACGGCTGACAAGGCGTGGTTACTCTGGGCAGTTGATGGTGGAGCACCGCTCTCTATTCCCACTCCACCGTTAACGGCGACTCAGCTGGGGGAATTGGAGACTCTTATGGCAGAATACTCTACCATTACCAGGCCACCAGCAACACTACCTCCAAATAGACGCCACGACCACCGGATCACACTGCAAGAAGGCACCCCACCTGTTTCCGTCCGGCCTTACACAGGTACAATCACGCCCAGAAAGATGAGATGGAAAAATTGGTTGAGGAGATGCTCACTGCCGGTATAATTCAGCCAAGTAGTAGTCCTTATTCCAGCCCTGTATTATTAGTACGTAAGAAGGATGGTTCATGGCGATTTTGTGTCGATTATAGGGCCCTCAATAAGGTGACAATACCTGACAAATATCCCATACCTGTTATTCAAGAATTACTTGACGAGCTCCACGGTGCAAATTGGTTTAGTAAGTTAGATTTGCGGGCAGGTTACCATCAGATCCAAATCGTGCCAGAGGATGTGCAAAAGACGGCTTTTCGCACACATTCAGGCCACTACGAGTTCTTAGTCATGCCTTTCGGACTCACAAATGGCCCAGCCACATTTCAGTGTCTAATGAACGATATATTTCGACCATATTTGCGGTAATTCGTCCTTGTATTTTTTGACGACATACTGATCTACAGCGCTTCATGGCCTGATCACTTGAACCATTTACGACAGGTATTCCAGTCTCTCACTGCGCATTCGTTATTTATTAATCCAAAAAAATGCGTGCTTGGAAGTTCTCAAGTAGAATATTTGGGACACATTGTCTCTAGTCGGGGAGTTCAGATGGACCCGGCAAAGGTGAGTGCAGTGTTACAGTGGCCAACTCCAACGTCTCTTCGAGGATTGCGGGGTTTCCTCGGTCTCACAGGCTACTATCGTCGCTTTATTTGCGATTATGGTAAGCTTGCCACCCCTCTAACTGCCTTGTTGAAGAAAGATGGAAAAAAATCCTGGCACTGGCCTGTCGAGGCGGAGGAGGCCTTCCAGAATCTGAAGAGAGCTCTCACCACAGCACCGTTGTTGCGAACTCCAGATTTCACCAAACCATTTGTGGTCGAATGCGACGCGTCGGGGACGGGGATTGGGGCGGTCTTGATGCAAGATTCCCAACCAATAGCCTATTTTAGCAAAGGCTTATCTGGACGACTACTATCCAAGTCGGCATATGAGAAAGAGCTAATGGCTTTAGTTCTGGCGGTGAATCATTGGCGGCCATACCTACTCGGTCGTAGGTTCATCGTTCGGTCTGACCAACGGAGCCTCAAGCAGCTATTATCTCAAGCCTTAACTACACCAGCACAGCAGAACTGGGCAGCCAAACTGCTAGGCTTCGATTTCGAGATAAATTATAAGGAGGGTCGTTTGAATAAAGCTGCAGACGCTCTGTCTCGGCGGAATGAAGACATGGAGTTAAATGCAGTCTCGGTGCCACATTGGTTAGACTGGCAAGGGTTGCAGGATGCTGTGAAATCCGATGCCTATTTGTCACATATTCAAGCAAATCTGGCTATGCGCATGCCCGGCCCAAAGCATTTTAGTGCGTCACAAGGAACGTTGTTTTACAAAGGCCGCATCGCCCTACCCTCGACATCACCATGGGTGAACAAATTAATTTCCGAATTTCACGTGACGCCGTCTGGAGGACATTCTGGTGCATTTCGCACATATAGGAGGTTAGCTGCTAACTTGTATTGGCAAGGGATGATGAAGTCCGTGATTAGATTCGTTGCTGCCAGCGATGTGTGCCAAAGGAACAAATATGAAACGAAGTGTCCAGCTGGCCTACTAAACCCTCTTCCGATTCCGACACGAGTTTGGGAGAATATCAGCATGGACTTTATCACCGGGTTACCTCGCTCAGGGGGTTTGGATTGTGTGTTAGTCGTGGTGGATCGGTTTTCTAAGTATTGTCATTGTTTGGGGCTCAAACATCCTTTTACAGCCAAGGTGGTGGCAGAAGTGTTCGCAAAAGAGGTGGTTAGGCTTCATGGCATGCCGGGGTCTATTGTGTCTGACCGGGATCCGATTTTCCTTAGCTCGTTTTGGTGCGAATTATTTAAACTTTCTGGTACAACACTCCGCATGAGTTCCGCCTATCATCCCGAGACAAATGGCCAAACGGAAGTTATGAATCGTTGTCTCGAGACTTATTTGAGATGTTTTGCCTCAGAACAGCCGAAAAGCTGGAGTAAATGGCTTTCATGGGCCGAATTTTGTTTTAACACAGGGTTCCAATCAAGTGCGGGCATGACTCCCTTTGAGGCATCTACGGTCGGCCACCACCTCCCATTGTTCCTTTCCTACCGGGGGAAGTTCGTGTCCAAGCAGTGGCTGATTCCTTACGAGAACGTGATGACATCCTGACTCATTTGCGCGTTCGTCTGGAACGGGCACAGGCTCGCATGGTGCGAGAGGCGAATAAACATCGTCGACCATTAGAATTTGTAGCAGGGGACATGGTGTATCTGAAGTTTCGACCATACCGCCAGAAAAGCTTGTTTTCTTCCACGAATGCTAAGTTAGCACCTCGATTTTTTGGGCCATTTGAGGTGGAGTCTCGAGTGGGCACCGTAGCATATCGGTTGAAATTACCCAACAACTCTAAGGTGCATCCAGTGTTCCACGTCTCCTTGTTGAAGCCAGCTATTGGTGCAGCCGTAGCGGCTCCATCACTTCCGGAAGATCTGTTGGCAGTTGATCCGCCATTCCTTCCTGAAGAGGTATTGCAGAGTCGATTCGTGGAGCGGGATGGGGAGCAGGTCCCACAGGTGTTGGTCAAATGGCTCGGGCAGAGTGCAGATGACAGCAGTTGGGTCGATGTAGCGGATATGCGCGGGAAGTTTCCAGACTTCAGCCTTGAGGTCAAGGCTGCTCCGGCCGGGGTGGCAATTGATAGAGTCACGCCTGGTTTACAGGTTTATGTGAGGCGCAAGTTTCTGGCTGAGAGAAAATAAATTAGGATTTCAATTATTATTCTTTTTGTTAATTATGGGCTTATGTAATTGGGCCTGGGCCTGGGCCTGGGTTGGAGTAGGTTATTAATAAGCGTTTCTACGCTAGATTAGGGCATGTTTTTGGTTTCTGTAGACGTTTACAGCGTGGCTGTGGCAGAGATCTCGCTCTGTGACCCTCCTTTGGGCGTTTCCTTTCAGTAATTTCAATTCTCCGTTTACTTTCTACTATCTTAACTCTATCAGAAAATGATGTGGAAAGACTTGATAGAACGGAAGCACATGAAGAACAGCAGCACTAAATTGGATACTGATCATTGACCAACTAACATCAAAGCACAGGAATAAAGTGAGAAAATGTAGAAGAATGGGGTGTCTAAAGTGAGCAAGTGATGAAAATCATATTGAGGTTTACAGAGGAGGGTTTTCATTCATGAAGCACTCCACTGCAATTTGCTTGCACTCATTCACAATAACCCTAATTATAGCGGAGAGATGATCCTCAGGGTGGCAAGTAGGATACTTGGACCTCATTGCTATTGGACCCTGAATAGGTTGATATGAAGATTTCATATAGAAGGGATGCCATAATAACAAAATATCTCTTTTTCCGAGGTAATCATGCATATAGTCGATATACTTAAAAAAAGTCTGGTGCAAGTTTCCTCCCCCATAATGATCCCCATAAACACAATTGCATGGATCAGTGAAATTCATGAATTTGTTTGATTAATTACTGCATATGTGTGTAGATAACTCACAGCCTTATTCATAACTTAAAATTAAACCAGACCAGCAATGTTCACAATAATTGTCCAATAAGCTTCTAAGGAAAAAATCATTTCAAGTCTTAATGCAAATAGTGTAATCGGGAAGACTGATTAACTAGCTAGTGTGTGGGCAAGGAAGAAACACTCACATAGAGCAAGGGATGCTCGAATCACTTATTGAAATAAATTTATTTGAAACAGAAATTACCTCGGGCGAACTGGAATGACCATCATTCTTCTTAGGTAATGTGCTACCAAAAATCTTTTCTAAAATTGATGTTGAATGACTCCTGCTGGAATCACGAACAGTTTTATCCTCCAATGCCTCAGCACTGAGTCTCGTAAAATCGGAATCATCCAGCACTCCATGAGTCTTTAAGGGACTGGTAAAGAGGAGTAATTGATCTTCTATGAAAGTTTGCTTAGACCCATCTAAACTAACATGTACATTAACATTTTCCCCCTTATTCGAAAGGAGTGCGTTCTGCATACCAACCAGACTGATTTCTTCAGATGGCTGACTCTCTGCACCATCATTAGCATTTTGAATGAGGTTTGGGGCAGCATTCATGGTGCTTTCACTTGTTACAGGTTTCAAAACCTGTAGAAGTATAAGATATCTGAGCAACATACTGGAAGTGTCTTTCCAAAAATATCCTGATGCAGCTGAAGACAGATAAAGTGACAGGACATCCATGCATAGAGCAGGGGTACTTTCAGAATTAAAATTTTATATGTAATGCACAAGGTAAAAAAGAAGTCAATTTTTCTTTTTTTCAGTTGATGCAAGTCTATTGCACCAAGGTTGCAAAGCTGCACCTCCATAAAAATACATTCTACCCAAAAAAAAGAAGTGCAAGTAGTGTACCTCTGACAGAGACGAATTAATCAAAGATTTCAAGCCAGAGCTTTTTTCCAGAAGATTGTGCTTAAAACCTGGTGGAACAAGCGGCCTAGGTGCAGGAGCTTGTGAGAATAACGATGATTTTTCTGAGTCGTTGATCAAGGCAGGAGTTACCACTGAAACCTCCACCTCATTATTCCTGACAAAAAGTTCCTTATCCTCTTTGCTATCTTCCAATCCTTCACAAAGGTTTAAGACATTTCCACCTTTTTTTTTCCCTGAATTAGAACTTTGTTTCTCCTGTAGAGCCTTATGTTGTTCCTTTCTCATCATCTCAAAAGAGGCTGAAAGCAAGTTACATTAAAGATAAGCAACAATAATTAATAAAATGTTTTGATAAACAAAAACAGGAACCACATGAATACCTCTCCTCTTTCTCTCCTGCTCTGCTCTATCTTCACTACTAGACTCGGTTGAACCAAACGTTTCATCATTGAAGGCGTCTGTATCCTTTCTTGAATGAGGTACTGCCTGTAAATAGTTTCATAATGAACTATTTTACTGAACTAAATCATTTAACATCACTACACATGGACTTAGTACTATGTTACATATAACAAGACAAGATGAAAAAGAAAATTACAAACTGTGGAAAATTAAAGAGAAAATGCAAGAACTAATATGAGCTAACAGAACGTCATTACAATCTACACTGTCTAGTTGACCTTGTAAGGACGTGGAGGATGATATGGCTCACTGCTTCTGCTGAGTTGATTGGGCTCATTTGTTCGCGCCTTCGCAGCGGGAACCCCAGCTGCATATCCAGATGGTCTCGGATATGAACCACTTCCAAGAAGCCCATCATGCTCAGTTGTCTGCCAAGAACGCCGAGATGGATTTCCAAAACGTCTCCCAGAATCTACAAGTGAGGTGAAAATCAAATATAGTGAGGGAGAAAATGATACAACAAGCAGAAAAGAAGCAAGCAGTAAAGGATCCAGAAGATCTATTCATAAAATATTATTAAGGTATCTACTCGGGATAATTACTTAACAAAACAAAGTTTTGGATCATTTAAAGGCAGCAGACTGACTCGTTACAAAAATAGGGTAGATATTATTGTCGTCCAAAAGTAAGAAGAGCGAAGATCATTTTCTACTTGGACAAACTAAAGAAAAGCAATGCTGGGATTGAAAGGATATAAACAAAATCAGCTATCAAGGATTTTGGTTCTAAATGTTTCACTTCAACTAGACATTCCTACTGGAAAGAACATAAATATGTCAAGGCTATAGAAGAATGTTAAAGATAACCTGAGTCCCTGTCAGACTGAGAATCACTGTCTCGATCACTCCGGACAGGAGAACGGTTATCCCATTTCCCATAAATGCCTCTCGAGTAGGTACTAGAATCCCCCTGAGTAGGTGGGGATGAGGAATACTCGTTTCTCCTGAAACCTTGGAATGTCCCGGGAATTCTTGGTCGATCTGGTACTCTTAGCAGCCCTTTTTCCAAATCGCTGTCCCAAATCCAACACGTCAGCATGGTATCAAATAGGCATTACTCTATAAACATTGTTGATCGAGCATAGTATACCTTGTCAGGGATTCCTCAAACCCGCTGGGCAACTTCTTGCAGATATCCAAACTGCTGATCGACAATAGGAACTCTCTTGAATATGATATTTTTGGCTTCCTAAATCACCAAGACCAACATTTTTTATACATCACTCAACATCAACAAAGCTGAACTAATTGCAGAAATAGTAAACAAACTTGTTTAACAAGATATTACGTTACAACATTGTCATGACATTCGGAACCATCGTCGAGGGACCTTCTATCTTCATCTTGTGAGCTCATTCTGCAGCTATCAACAAAATCTAACTTGACCCAAAAGCAAACGACGTCTAAATCATACAAAATTCTCCAACCCAGCGGAAACCCGATTTAACCGTGCGCACGCCAATACAATAAACAACTCAAATCAAACACACCAAATTCAAATCTTTCTGGACTCTTAACTCTACCAATTCATGGAGCTTATTGAACACATACCCAAGTCAATCAATCAATCCCCTTTCCCCAATCCAATATATTAAAAACTAGAAATCCCTCAAGAAATGTTGCACCCTTCGCTTTCTGTAGCGCCTAATCTAGCCAAAATCTCTCTGTCCGACATGGATCGAGATAGGGAAACGAAATTTGTAAAAAGTTAGGGTTTAAAAACTTAGCAAAATTTATTTTCCTATGGTCCGACCAACCATCAGAGAAAACATCACGCATATGTAAATATAAAACCATATATATATATATAATTGTGTATATATGCGTATAATATCTATTTTTTGTTTGTGAAAACGAAATTAGGGAGAGAAGAATCAATAAATTTGAAATTTCTTTGAATGGAAAAAGGAGAAATAAGCTAACGCCAATACAGAGCTCCGAAAATAGAATAGATTTTTGACGCGATGTGTCTGGTAGTGAATACACGCGCTGCCTCCAGTGGCCGATGATTGGTTTTTCTGTGGGCACGTGTTTGGTTGATGCTGCGCGCGGTGGAAATATTAGAGCATCCCCGACGGAGCACGGAGGCTCTCAAAAATGGGGCTCATTTTCGTAATTAAATAGAACTCTACCAATTTTAAAGAGATTATATTGGTAGGTAGTAGTTGGAGGCTCTCCAGCTCTCTCCTTAATTTATTTTTTTATGATTTATGTATATTTCTATTTTGAATATTTGTTATGTATTAAATTTATTAATTTAAGTTAATAAATATGTAATTAAATTTTATTTTTATTTTAATATATTTTATTTAATTTAAATACATTAATTAAAAAACGAAAATAAAAATAAAAATACATTAAAACACAACATTCAAATTGAAATTACAATACATAATTAAAATCATAACTTAGCAAATGAAATTACGATAATTTAAAATCGTAACTTAAAAATAGAAATTACAATACAAAATTAAAATTCTAACTTAGAAATTAAAATAGAATTGAAAATTACAAAAACTAAAAAGCAACTAAACTAGAAATCAAATCTACTTCTAATTTGAGCACAGATTGTGTTGTGTAGTTCGAGGTGCTCGGGGGTCATTCTCAACGTATCCTTAAACAAAATCTTGTAATAAACAAGCCTTGTTGTGTCCCTCGCGAATGTTGTAATTGCGTTGGAACTTGTCTTCAAATAATCCAACGCCTCGCCACTAGGTTCGGGAGCTTTACCCTTCCCTTTTCTTTTCACTGGCCTTTGTCCCCATCAGACGTTTCTCGGTTTCGGGTTGGGCTCCGCCTCCTTGGGTTGAGTCGCTCGTGAAGCCTCCCCCCATATTGTTTTTGCCCCTTTTGTTGGAGTCGATGTCGGGAACAACTCTTGGAATTTTTGCGTGTTTCGCAAAATCTCTCAACAATGCCGATATTTGAACTTCGACCTTTTTGTTTGTTTATACTCGGCCAACGCCTTTTGGTAGATGTCGTGGTCGGAGTTGCCGCTTGCCCATTGATCGGAGCACCGGTTGTAGATGGCGCAAAACTCCTGGGTCGTATTTTGAATACGAACTCAGTGACACTTTAATTGTTTGACAGTGCGAGGCTTAGTCGGGTCCCGTTGCCGGTTGAAGGAGTTGGTGATGATAGGCCTCGGCTTTTTGGTTGTTGCCGACGATGGGATCTTGGCTTGTGTCGAGTCAAGTGCGGCAAAGTACGATGTCATCCGCCTCGTTGTAGGCAACGTCGACTTTTGTACGAACGGGACCATTGCTTAGAGTGAGAGCAAGGGTCTCGTCCGAAGCATCGCTGAAATAATCATTCAAGTTGATTCCATCGAGTCCTCCGGCTCCCTCGCAATGTTGGGCGGATGAAGCGGTTGAGAATGAAGGAGATGGTTGGGAAGCGAATTGGGGAGAATATGGAGAAAATGGAAATTATTGGGCGGAATACGTTTGGTCGGGATAAGTTTGGCTGTGATAAGAAGGAGTAGAATAAAAAAGAGGGTTGAATTGAGAGGGTGAGAATTTGGGAGGAGAGAAAGGAGAATTTTGGCTTGCAAAATTTTCATCTCCGGACGACGAATTGTCCAAACTTTGATTATCGGAGCTTTCACATTGACTCTGACTTCGGTATAGAAACCTATTGAATTCGTCGTCCATATTTTTTTTCCTAACTTGTAAAAAAAATGTTTGAAGAAAGATGGTTGAAAGATTGAAGAATGAATAAAGATGTCTGAAAATGTGGGATTGAAATAAGGCATTCATAGATGAATTTAAGTATTAAAAAAAAATCAAAAAAAAAAAATTGAACAGTGCATGGCCTCGGGAGGCTCATGCCTGCAACGGTGGAATTCGTCCGGCCTCCCGCGCCCAGAGGCGGCCTCAGCCAACATAGGTCGAGCTTCGGAGGCCGTGATCCACAGGGCTCGCCCATTGGCCTCCCAGGCCTGCCCTTACCGAAGCTGCCCGCGGCCTTGGGAGTTTCTTGCGCTGTAGATGCTTTTAACGGAGCTATTTGGAAAGTACTCCCTCCCAACATTAAAAATTTTCACACTTTAACCCAATTTTAATAATCTATTTTGACTTCATATAGAAATGTAGGGTGAAAATCGGTTTGGTTTCGAGTATTCAGAATTGAAATTTTGAGTACCCGAAATGAAAATTATCAAATTTTTGAAACCGGTTTCAGAACCGATCGGATAATCAGGTACCCAAAGAACCAATTCGATTCCAGTTAGTACCGATTGGTACCGAAAAAAATTAGCTTTTTTTAATTTAAACTTGTTGGGCAACTCAACTCTCTATAGTCTTTGATTAAAAAATAAATAAAATAAACAAGAATTTGCATATGATTTCTAGGATCAATTTTTAATTCCAAAAGTAAAAAAACTCACAGCAAATGCTCATTAAAGTCAAGTAGAGTTGAGCAATTTAACTCATTGAATACACAATTCTTGATACATTTCTTACCATTACATTGGGAAGAAATTAAATGTGAAAATATTTTGCGTTGCATTATGAGTAAACACCCAATCTTCTCCCTCATAAACAAACGTAGAATACTTAATTCAATCAAACATCGCAAAATGAATCAAATGTATCTTAAATCTTAATAACTCTAATATTTGTTGTATTGCATTTAATGATTCTTTCCACTTTATTAATAAAAAAGTATTGTGCAATAAAAAGATTAAGAATTATTGTGAGCATATTTTTGATTCATTTCACTCCATTAACGACAGAAAATTACGGAAACGGAAGAGGCGGGCGGAAATGGGCGTGTGGAATTGGAGGCTTGTGTAGCCGGTGGATCGGTGGCGAGATGGGTTAGGTTTTAGATTTTTTGGAGAATAGTGGGATAAATAATAAATTAAAATTAACTATGTAAAAAATCAATTCTACCCAAACCGATAGGGTAGAATCGATACCCGAAATAGTAATAAAACTAGGAACCGATTCCAGTATCAGAACCGTAAAATTCGGTTCTCGACTCCAAAAGAACCGACGGTTCCAATTGGAATTGAGAAACGAAAACCGTTTGCTCACCTTACCTTAGATGAAAATTTTGGCAAGTGTAGTTTCATACCATCCAATTTATTGTTTTGAAGTCATTTTATTATTTAGTGAACTTTGAGACTTACATGATTTATTATTTTTAGTTGAGTTGTGTATTGAGTGGAGTAAGTCACCTTGCCTTAAATGAAAATTTTAAAATATAAAACCTCTTTTACAAACGAACTAAAATAACAAAATGTAAAGAATTTTCATGGAATGATAGGGTAATTGTTTAAATCTATTATCTTACAACAAAACAACATGATGATTACCTCTCATTGATTTAATATTTGTCTTCTTCTATGTACCTAGAGATGTTTAAAGGAACCGGAACTGCCAGAACTGAATTGTAACCGAACCGTAATCGTACCGACTCTTTGATTTCGAATTGTAATAGTGTAGAGAACGGTTTAGTTACAATTTGAAAATTTTGGAATCATGAAGCGGTAGTTCAGAACTCATGTAACCGTCAATTTGGAACTATATCTCAATTTTATTACATAATTCAATTTATTTATTATATTATAAAGAGTCATTTTTTATAACTACTTTTTATGATTTGTAATAACACATTAAAACTTATGAATACATTAATAATTAAATAAAATACAAATTAACTAAATGATAACCTAATTAAACCCTAGTATCATAAATTAAATTAATTAATTTTTTTATTAGTGTTCATCTTATATTATTATATTTACGTAAATTAACTTTTTATTTTATTTCATTTCATTAATATATTCATATTTAACGTGTTAATCAATTTATGTATTCATGAGATAATAACACATTAAAACCTTTTATTTACTTTATTAATTTTTTATTAATATATCGTTATATGCACTACATAAAAAAGGTTGACAGGCGACGGAATATTCTGTCGTTAACCTTTGGATTTCAGTCGTCCCTGAGGGCTAACGACAGACTAACGACGAACCGTGTCTGTCTGTATTTCGTTCGTCGTTGGCCTTACGGACGACGGAATATACAGTCTGTCATCAGCTAACGACGGACTGACGATGAATATATTCCGTCATTAGGAATGACGGACCTTCATTCCTTCGTTAGGTTCTACCAGTGGTCGTCGACATCGCCGAAGCACTAATGACGGATGGACGACGGATAGTTCCGTCGTTGACCTGATGACGGATTCTCACTCCGCCGTTAGGTTTTATTTTAGTTTTTTATTTTTTTTGTTTTTGTATTATCTATAACCTAAAATTTGTCACAACAAACAATACAATTATAATCGAACATTCAACGATAATTTAAAATCAACAAAAAATGAAATCGATCGAAATTCAAATTGCACGCATACGTAACATACACCAATTATGCAAATAATACAAATACAAACACTAGTATATCAGTATCAATCGTACACAAGTATCACTATCAAATACATGATCAAAGTATCACTGAGATCATGATCGAGAAAATGAGGAGGTGGATCAGACAGGGAAGGGGGAAATGGAAGGAATGTACCACCAGCTCCTCCTGACTAGGTCGACATCCAGCGAGCGATCTGGTCGTACTAGGCTTGCAGACGTGCCGTCTGCTCAGCCAATCTCCTCTGCTCATCCAGCCACTGCTGGCGCTCATGGTCCTGCTCCTCTACTAGGCGGCGCAGGTCCTCAACCTCGATCCTTCTGGCTCGTGAGGAGGACGATGATCCACTGAACCTAGAGGCTCTTAATGCCTTCCCAGCTGATCCCGTACCGAACAACCATTTCTTCTTGTTCTGGGCGCCAAGAACCTCCAAGTAGATCTCGTTGGCGTCCACTGCATCATGGTCTCCCTCAGGCAGCTCGGCACGATCCTGCTCAGCACGGGCAAATACCTCAGTCTACATTTACATGAGAAATGAACATTTGTTAATAATATATTATATATTAAGATTGAAAATAGAAACTATATATATTACATTGAAATTAAGACTTACCGCAATCTCCGGCAATTTCGCATCGGTATACGTCCCGTCTGCGCACCGATGCTCATCGAGAAAGGAGTCGAACATGCAGTCTATCGGAGGTACCCCCCCTCTCAACAGCCTATGCATTACATACCAATCGGGTTTTGTTATTGAAACATGTGTATATGAATTAAACTATAAAACATTATTGAAATTATGAATTGAAAATACCTTCTCACTCAGCTCGTTGCATAATGGACTTCAACCCTCCCTATGCTTGATAAGACTAGTCCCCGGTCCCTGAGGCTCGAACATCCTATTTTGTCTCGCTGTCTCAAATTTATTGATCACATTATCCCGAGACCAGTAGACGAGCCAACCCGCCCAAACATCATCATTCCACCATCCTGGCTTTCCACTTCTCGGTGGGGGATCATTCCTCCTCCTCTTTAATCCCGTAGATATAGTCCTTATATTGCTCCCTGCACTTATCATACCACAGCTCTCGAATCTTGGCATCGATCGCTGGTTGCCAAGTAAATTTTTTCTAGCATTCAAAATGTATGCTAGGAATTGTAGTTAACTTCAAGTTTATCGTTATAATTTATAATGAATTTGAAAGTTTTAGAAAATTTTCGAACCTTAAACTCCTTCCAATATCGCAGCCTCACGTCAGGAGACGTCAGCTTCCAACTGTACCCAGTCGGATTCAGAACTATCTTAAATAGTTTCCAGATGTAATCAGCAGGGTTGCTATGCAGGTAAAATCCCCTACATAAGTCATTTTTGAAACATATATATTAGTCTTTTGAATTACATATTAAATATGTGTTAAAATTAAATATGTGATTATTTTTACGTACCCCAACTCACTCACAGAGAGAACGAAGTCCCCTATGGGTCTCGGTTCCACGTGCTGATCAGTATCAGAGCCAGAGGAGGGACCACCTAAGCATAAGCCACCAACGTGGTAGCTCAGACCAGTATCAGACTCATATCTAGATGATGAGCCCAGGGAACCCTGGCCGACCCCAGCGGATAATGGAGAACGTCGTGTACCCCTTTCTCAAGGAGTACCAATATCATCATGTGGGGAAGCTCTCCGACTCGAAGACATCTATTAGGTTGAAAAATAATAAATAAGTTGCATTTATAACAAAAAACATATAAGTTGAAGTTTTGTATTGAATATACAATGAGTTGCATTTATAATTAATAAGTTGAAATTAGAATATGGTAAGTTTTCTACACAATGTGTTAATCTTCGTCATCTTCTTTATTGTCATTTTCATCTTCCTCATCCTCTTCTACACAGTCATCCTTGTCATCTTCTTCTTCTTCTTCGTCATCTGAAGCTTCATTTTCTTTATACTCATCATCACCTTCTCCATCCTCTTCTGTTTCGAGGACATTATCAGAGTCTTGATGTTCTTCATTATCTTCAATTTCTACCTAGTCACCATCTAGTGAACTGATATAGTATCATCTACATCGACAGTGTTTACTACATTCACATCATCATCCTCCTGATACGGTGACTCTAATGTAGATTTAGACACATCAACTTGAGACTCATCGACAGTGGACCTTGCCTTGATAGAACAAGCTTCCCACCAGTCTCTACACTGTTGATTCATACCCTGACTAATAATAAGTATTCACATAATGAAAGAAATATTAATTAGTTACAGAGAGAGAGAGAGTCTATTAGTGGTCTATTAAATTACACATTTAAAGGAAGATTGCACATGTGTAATAGAGAATAAGGAAAAAAATTGAGTGATAATGAAAGGAGGGTGCTTTATGGGAGTTGAATAGAGGAATTGAATTATTTGGAGTTGAATATAGAGCGATATTATTAGTGTTCTATCAATTAATTAAATATTTAAGGTTTTGTAAGTCACTGATTTGCAGTTATGAATTATAAGTTGATGCTTAGATTGTTTGATGCTAAACATTTGGAGATCAAGAGCATTTGGGTCATTTGGGTCGTTTAGAGATCACGAGCATTGGGTCATTTGGGTTGCAGGTAGAATCAATATTTTTATATGGTACTATTTAAAGTATTCTAGCTAATTGCATCTAATATAACGAGACATCTAATGCCATCAAACCATCCCAACATGCATGTCATATATCATCAAAACATCACAACACACATGCATCTCATCAAAATATCCCAACATAATCGAAATAGAACAAGTGTCACGCCCCCATTTCACTTCTCTAAGTAAAATCGAGGGAAACGTGAATTAAAGGAGAAATACGGATAATAAACTGAGAGAAAGCGTTTACTTGAATGAGAATCAGGAAACACCTCAGAATAAGTGATTATAACAACATCTTGAAACATGAAGAACTAACACAAATCTGAAAGACATGGTTCGAAACCAAAAGAGATAACTAATAAGTTCTTGAATCTAAACAAAAGTCTGGCAGCGGAAACTGGATCAATATCTAGATTTACATGTATGATGACATATAAATCACCGAGAGTAAAACATTTAGAGCTTTGACAAAACCACCGCTGAGCCTTCCACTTCGTCATCACGACTTAACCTGCACATTTATAAATATATGCAGGGCTGAGTACAAATTGTACTCAGTAGGCACATGCCGAAATCACATTCGTACTGATATATTTGCAATTGCCGTAATACAGTGCAACATAGGGATTTTGTCACTAAAGAGCCTATGTTCACTAAAATTCTTGTGATCTTAAAAGTTCGACTGATCAGTCTAAGTTCTGGAGTAATCAAACATATCT